>VXAX01006414.1:289742-371612 GCA_013399835.1 Leptocoma aspasia | reverse complement strand
TATATATATATATATACACAGACACAACATAGGGACTATAAACAAATTCCTCTCTCCAGTGTTTCAAGGAAGCCTTCTGAGATTTATTGGCTGTTGCCAAGCCAAAAAAAAAAAAAAATGGGCTTGCTGAGACATTGATGGCTTGTGGGATATTGACCTTACTATTTCTCACCAGAAGTGAGACAAGAGGGATATTGAAGATGATAACTTCTAATAGTAGCTTCAGGGAAACATAGAACAGGATAAAGAATTCACTGTACAGTAAAATGTTCCATAGCCATTCTGTCAGCAAGGCTGAGTTTGTCAACATAACAACTGCCTTGCTCACACAGAGATGTGCCATATGTTTTTTACAACCAATTATCTTCTCCACAGCTAGAACACATTCCCCTACTAAGCCAAACCCTGCAACTTCTGGTCCCTATCAAAGTCCCTGAATGTTACAATTTTGTTCCCAGGGCTAGAGATCTTTGCCCAAGCAACTTGAAAACCCCAAGCAGCACCTATGAAAACCCCAAATCAAACACACCAGAAAGGAGGGAAGGGGAGAAAGAGCTACTATCTCCTCAGAAAGAACCACTGACCAGAAAAGGAGAGCAAGGAAGCACACTGCCTTCCTGCAGCTTCCAAGCAGAGCATGTCATGGGTGCCATGACAAGGAGCAGCCACCCACACAGAGGAGTGGGCTCTGGGTCATGCTCTGCATTCCCTGATATTCCCATGCCACCAGGACATGCTAGTCTCACTGAGCTAGTGGTCAGCTAGAGACAAAAACACTCTGTCAAGAAATAGCCAGAAGGCTCCTTTTGCTTCTTAGTTTTGGAATCAAACCTAATTTTAGAGACTGCAAATCTGCTGAAAAATGAAACTGTTGCTTTCAAGACAGCCACTATGAGGGCTGCAGGCATGGCACAGAAGTAACCATGTAACTCCTAATTTTGGAACTGAGATTGTGAATTCATTTGTTATCTTCACTGAAAGAAAGAGAAACATAAACACACATATGCACACCAAAGCTGAGACACAGAGTGAGAAGTCCTTTTCCCTGTATTCTCCACACCTAGTCCTTAAGAGTCAGTAACAGGCACCCTTGGGATGCAGCAGTGGTGAAAGGGAATGTTTTGAAGTGACACTGTAGCCAAAGTGTGCTGAAGGGGGCATTGGTGGCTCACACAAGGTGAATGCGGGGTGCCCAGCAGACCACACCAGGGCTGATGTGCCACCCAAAACTCCTTTTCCCACATTCCCATGCTGAACACCATGGGCAGGGTGCCCAGCACACCACACCAGGGCTGAGGTGCCACCCAGCACACCACAGAGCAGAGCTCTGCCCAAAATACCCAACATAATAACGTGCTGCAATTTATTGCATGTCTTGCATGGCTTAAAAAGGCTAAAACTTTTGTCACTGAAGTCACCAGGAACGAGAGCAGCTCTGGGGAGACAGCAGTGAAAGCCTGTTGTCACAGGGTCACCACAGAGGGATGGCAGGCATAAACCTTGTGAGTGTGTCTGTCATCTTCTCACCTGCTCTTCTGTAGGTGCTCAAGGGAAAGCAGTTTACTCCAAAGAGTAAGCAGGGCCGGAGCCAAAAAAAGATAGATACAACTGCTAATGCAAACTAACCTGAAAGGCCAAGGGTTTCTTTTTGATTTGTATTGTCTCCACTGATCTGTGACCCACTCTGACCTCTCCCTCTGACCCCTCACCTCTGGCAGTCAGTGGAAAATTAGTCACTCTAAGTAAGGACACAGACCCTGGATCTGTGGTCTGTCCTGGTTTCCTTAGGATCAGGGCACTGTAATCTCCTGCAGCATGTGCTGCAGCTCATGGTGCTCCTCCCCTTGGCCATCCATCTTCCATGGTTCCTCAGCAGAAAGGCAATTTGCTGAACGGTGCTGCTGTCAGAAGAGTGCTTGTCATACAGTAGGTGGGTGGGTGGGTAGGTAGGTAAATTGTCCAAAATTGGCTGCCTGCTTTTGCCTCATTTTTCCTAATGGGCAATTCAGCTTTGCAAGTTTGCTTCTCCAGTGCTGCCAGAAGGGTGAGTCACTGTCCATGAGTCGTATGCAGAGCTCCAGAAATTTTGTTCTGTCTTGTGACTGAGCCTTGGCTGGCCCAAACACAGCTGGGACCATATGACTGGTTTCTCGCTAAATCAGAAGTTAATCTCATCAGAAGGCTCAGTCAACAAATGCTGACTGCATTTCCTCAGGATCTGCCCTGGTCCCATGGGAGGGACAACAAGGACACAGAATTGAAATGGATGGCTTGCTCCCACTGCAGCGTCTCCAGATTTGCAATTCAATTCAATAGAAGATGGAGCGGGCTGCTGAGCTGCCTTTGAAAGGGTCAGGGTGTTCAGAAGCAGCAGAAAAGGAATGGAGGCAAAGGTACATGCAGCAGAAGAGCCAACATTATTCTTCTTCATTCCAGAGTGAATGCTGTGCTCCTGGGGCAGAAGAAAGAGCAAACCTCTGATTGAATCAGCAGCAGGACTAGAAGAATAAGGAAATGCTGGATAGCTGACACCCATACCATTTAGCAGCCATACACGTGGCTCAAACTGGTGGTAATACCAGCTTACAGTCAGAAGACCTTTGCCTCTGTACTGAAAACAAGTTTACTTTCACTTGTGTTCATACCTCTGCTCTACAACCCTCAAAGCACCCAAAGCTTTCCATGTTACAGCCAAAGACAAAGCAAGTGTGTTATATCAAAGCATGAGAGACTGTTGATTTCTGTATGGGTTGCAAGGGGCTGGAGAGACCTGCAGAAACACAGAAATATATATTGAAGTGTGCTAGGAGACCATGGTGACTTCTTCTTTGCCTCTAATCCCTCGAGAGGATGAGGTATTGCTGTAGGCAGCACTGCCTAACTGCTTGCATGAGTTACATTATGATGAGAGCAATCCAGTCAGACAGAAGAGGGCCTGAAAAACTTGTGGATTAAACACCCTGATTTAAGCACCAAAATGTATAAAATTTTTAGTAAGCAAGATCTCCTTCTGCAGTTTTGATTTGTCCTTGTCACTGAAGTTCAGATGGCACTAGTCCCAAGAAGTCGCGGCAATCTAATGCAGTCTGTCACATGAGCTCATACAGTCCTGTTCCATATCCATGATGACAAAGCCATGGCTGCAGGCAGTCAGGTCCAAGCCTGTGCTAAACTACATGACGAGGACTTTCAAAATCCTGCCCTTTTGTTCAGCCATGTGTCTCTGGATGATGCAGGGCAGTGGATGTGGCTCCATGCCTGGTGTTGGGATGGACTTCAGGCAAGATGATACAGATGGATCTTTCTGTCCTTCAGGGCTGTATCTTCCCCAGGTCCGTTTCTCCATTTCTTTCTCACTCCTAGATCATGTATAAACACAAAATGATTCCAGGAAAGGAGGAAAAGGAATCATAGGACTTGTCTTTCTCCAGTTCTTCATTCTTATAATTTCCCCAAACAGAAGCAGTCTTGCACCCAAACACATGACTGTTTTACTCACTTCCTCTAGCAAAACTAGCAAAACTGGTGCACTTTTCCTGCTTTTATCTTCAGATCTTAGCAAGGCTAAGGCTTCATTTCTTCACCACTCCTTAGTGTGAGCCTCCTTCATACAGCAGATTATAAACTGTTGCTTAGACTTCTATAAGATAACAATTCCTGAGTAACCTAATTCCGTGGAGCTAGACCTCTCCTAGCCCTACCTCTCCTAGCCCTACTCCTAGCCTACTTCTACTTAAAAGCCAAAAAGGCAAGATGTTATTTCTCTTCTATGCACGGATTTACCTATTTCTAGTGTATTGCATGGCAGGCTCTACCCAAATATTTAGTGGGTAAGTTTCATCTGTATTGGAAAACCACTTAGGAAAGACAGATACCTTCACCAAAGATCAAGGGCAAAACCAGGGCCTCCTTCATTCTTTTCTATTCATCAGGATTTAACTCTCATCTTTTCAGAGCATTCTGGCTCAGGCAGCTTCAGCAAAGTGCAAATTCCAGCTGCTCTGATCTCATGGATTTAAAACTCAACTATTTCCATTTTCATGGTTACATGTTTCCTGTCCTTTGAACTTGCTTTGAACTTTGGATTTGAACAAACTTAGGAGCTTCCAGTCATAATCAGTGAGATTTCATGTAGGTGAAAAAAAGGGAAAAAAGATATAAAAAAGGCGTTCTCTATGGATCAGACATAAAATCAGCCTTGGGTTCAGTCAGAAAGGTCAGATGAACTTCCTAATGAGCCCTACCTGAGTTTTAGGCTTGTACCGACAGCTGAAACTAGTCAAATTTCACTCCATTTCAGGTTTCATTTCAGATGTTTTATGCACTTCTAGACCTCGCCATTTTCAACATATATAATTTGGTTATTACTCCTGATTTGTAGAGTAGATATAAATTATATCTGAAGAGAAGAAGGTGGCCAGACCAATAAATCTCTCCTCTGTTACTGAACTTTGACAAGGCCATTTTTTTCCACAGTGTGCTGAGGTTGTTTCAGTCGGATGTAAAGTCACAGATGTCCACATGGTAAATCTTTTTCAGCCACCCTGAATGGAGAGCCCGTGGCTTCATGGAGGTTGTTGTAGGTGTCCACATAGAGCTGGGGCCACCTGCAGGGCAAGACCTTGTCCTTGCTGTCTGCTGCCCCATGCAGAAAATGTCCTGCTTTTTGGGCAGCAGCACATCCACCCCTTGAGAGCCTGTGGAGTTACAGAGCTCTTCCTTAATGGGTGATACAAGAGTCTGACCTCATTGTCCTGTGACCACCTGAATGGGAGACAGCACGAGCCTTGCAGTCACACTGTGAGAGGCCCATGGCTGGCTGATGCCAGCAGCATTCCACGCATCCACCCTTCCTGGGTGCTGCTCTTCTGCTTGGCCTACAGAAAGCAACAAAAGCCCCAAAGCTGCTTTCCCTCACTGTTTCTACCTTACCTTACACCGCCTTGACAGGATCAGTGAGGGTATTTCTTCATCATGTGAGCTGCATCTGTTTAGTTTAAACCTGAATGACACTTAGGAAGTAGAGAGAGGTTGAAATCAGTAATGTTTCTCTGATGTGCTTCAGGCTGAGGGATGGAGAAGGCATGAGTGTGTGACAACAAAAGGAAGACCAAGGCTTAGCCCAGTGCAGCTTCATGACCAGTGCCCCATCCATGGAAATGTTCATGGCAAGTCTGGATGGGGTTTTGAGCACCCTGGTCTAGTGGAAGGTGTCCCTGCCCATGGCAGTGGGGTCAGAACTAGATGATCTTTGAGGATCCTTCTCACCCAAGCCTTTCTGTGATTGAGTCCTCCTGTCCAGACCCCATGTGCAAACTAAGCTGGGTTCCACTGTGTCCCTACAGGCGGCTGCAGGTGCCCAAAAAGATGTGGTGTGATCTCTGACCATGGACATAGTGACAGCTTGCCTGAAGGAGGTGCTGAGCATCCTGCTCTGCCTGGCCCTGCCCTGCTGAGGAGGTGGGTCTAGAGACCTCCAGAGATCAATTACCACATCCTTTATTCTCCCATTCCGTGATCTTTCAAGTTGTTTCACCAACACATTTTTAGGCAGAAAAATCAAAGTGGAATGCCAATTACTCATTATAAACATATAAATATATATAAATGTATTAAAAATAGATTATTTCTCCCATATAACAACCTCTACTCCTTATTAGAGAAGAGAGTGTGAACTCTATTTTAGCTGGTGGTGTTGCATCCCCTTTCCACTTATACAAATCAGATAAAAATATTCAGTAATGTCTCATATCTAGGTTTTTTCTTTCTAATACTTTTTAGATACTTCAAAACAACACAGATGTACCGTGGGTCTAAAGTTCAGCTTCAACTCAGATATTATTAGGATCATCTACTACCTAAGAGGTCTGCTACAGAAAAGGTGAAGGAATTGGAAAGAAGAAAATTCCAATTAAATTAGGAAGTGTGGAGTACAAAGAGAAATTGTGAAATGGTGGCAAGTGAGTATAAGAAAGACAAGCAGAGACTGTCAAACAAGCAGCAGGAATGCAAAGAGATTGAGATTTTAATTAAAAAAACATGATAACTAAAGCTAGTCAGAAGCAATTGTATTTTTCTCTGGAAACATTTTTACAACAATATGAATTGCTAGGGTTTGGGTTTGGTTTTCTTCCCTAGAGGCTTGCTATAAAAAAAAAAGCTTTCATCAAACACAAAAGTGTTTTCAGTACAAACAGGAAAAATACCTTTTGAGATTTTTCTTTCTTTTTTTCTTTTAAGAAAGTACAAAGGAAAATATTAATTATATAATTGTAATTACATCTTCCATTGAATTTTCCAAGGAAAAAAGTTTCAGACACCTCATGGAGTAATATGCAAGGTGATGGCAGCCTGGGACAGTTTGGCTGCTGTCAAACCACTATCTTTCCAGCACTGGTATTTCACATTTGATTGTAAGAATTTTACATGTGCCTCATATTCCTTGGGAGAAAAACTGCACCACAAGCAAATTATTAGGGAGAAATAACTTTGTATCTCAAAAGGTATTTGCAAAGATCTCCAAAACTACAAATGAGAGATTACCATTCTTCCTTCTGTTCTTTTCCTCCAGTCCAGATAATTTCCAGCTTTCACTTCTGTCTTCTGCTGTCATTCATGAAATCTTACTCTCTACTGAACCCCCAAATAAGCTTTTCTATACACAGCAGACGGGGCAAATAATCCATTAGCTTGTTCATCTGCAACTCTTGATATCATGAGCACCAGGCAGTTTTACAATACAAAATGCTGACTTTTAAATTTTTCCTGATGTGAGGCTAAAAATACAGGTAATGATATAAATATTTAATCAGTTCCTCTGCACTGTTTTCTAAAGAGCTACTCTGTGAAACAGAAAATCTTGGGAAACCCCAGGTCTCAGAACACTGGCTTATCAAAAGCCCCAACCTGCAATGGTTATTGGTCAAGCAAATGTGTTATCTGGAGTAGGAGGGAATACATGAAATTAGGACCTAGCTTCAGCCAGAGTTTCCTGCCTTCACTCCCTATTCTCTGCTCTGCTTCTAACATTAGCTTGATTTAAGATTCTGCTATTAAAACACAGGAGCCTAAGGGAATGCCCAGAGCAAATATACAGATTCTTCTCACAGTTTTGCAGCATCATACACCAAAGATGTGCTTCCCATCTTTGCCTATACAATCCTTTATGGAAAGAGTTGCCAAGATTATTCCTGGGGGGTTTTTTTGGCCTTTTTTTTTTTTTCTGGGGGTTTGTCCTTTTCATGTGGAGTAAGTCAGCTGGAGAAGCTGGTGTCAGGCAGTCAGAAGGGCAATGTCTCTGGGGAGAAGGAGGGAGAGCAGTGGCTTTGCTCCTACACTTTGTTTCCACACACCTCAGCCTTACTCTCTCCAGCTGAAGCACCATCACTGTGACACACCCCCTGGTCTGCATGGTCAGAACTGTCCTGTCATGCTATCACACCCTCCCTTACCCAGCCATTTGTACTCTGTGCCTCTGCATCTCATTTCCAGCAGGCCTGTGTAGGGAGCTATTGTTGCTGTTTGGCAGATAAGCATGAAAAAGAAAAAAGACAAAATGTTGCAGTAGTCCTGATCTCAGCCAAAATTCAAATGCTTGGGGGACTTTCCTTGCCAAATCAGTGAACAAACAAATAAACAAACTCTTTTTTTCCCCCTATTTTGGCTCCAAGAAAACATGTCATTCAATTCAAAAGGAATGCTCCCTTTCCATTTTCAGTAAGTTTAACAGAAACAAACAATGGGAATAAAAGACTGAAGGCAGACATTGCTTTATTCAGCAGTGTAGTGTTAAGAAACACAAAGCACAGAGGGGCATCTTTCTCCATCTGATGGGACTGTGAAATATTCATGCTTCTCCATTTTAGGTCTACCTCCTCTGCTGTAGGAAGTTCATGTGTAATTTAAGGTACATCTTCACATTTCTCTGCCCAAACCTAATAACTTAGTTCTTAATGTTGATTCAACACCTACATTCTTCCCAGTCTGTTTATCCCAAGTGTTTTCATTAAGCATAGAAGAGTTATTAGTCAAAATGATACTGACATTTGATAAATGTGGGTTAACTGGTATTCTAAAACTCAAATAAAAATCTCAGCCTTAGGAAAAGGGAACAGCAAAAAATAATCACCTTGGGAGCCTTCAACAATATTAAGACTGGCATCCTGAGTCACTGAAAATGGCTGGGGAGCCAAGCACTGGCAAGAGCAGCATCTCAACCACAGCTCTCCATCACCAAGAGGCAAAAATTCAGAAGGAAACCGAACACTGCTCAACGTAGCAAGACTGCAAGGCTACGTGAGAACCCTTTGTGACGCTGCCAGTCAGTCACCGCAGACCCTGGTCAATCCAAACGTTCTCCAGTTACCCTTCCTGTACCAGGAAAAAAAAGCTGGGTGGGATCTGTCCAGGCAGTGCCAGCTATCTCAGAAGGCAATTTAGCAGCACAGACAGTGTGCTCCCCCACCCCTGGCACAGATCATCCTCTGCCCCTGCACATCTAGAGAGGTACGTGCTGTGTGACCATTCTTTGCACTGGACTTCAAAAAGCAACGAAATCCATTGCAGTTTTGCTTGTAACTGTTTCATTTCCACATTGTCCCTGTTTCCTGGGATTCTGGCTTTGTTCTTTAATGACTTCTTTCTGGATCTTAAAAATAGCAGTAATTACAGGAAAGGTTCTCCTAGGCTATTCTAAATAAATGAAGGTCCTTTAAAAAGAGCTGTTGTGAAAGTGAAATAAAAGTATCATCTGCCTTGCTGTCCACCCCCCATGCTTTCTAAAGGTGTTTTAGCCAACCTGCAGCATTAACTTTCTGTATAAAAGAGACTTTAACATGACTGAATCTGGCCATGTCAAATTATGTAATCCACAAGATTTCGTTTTTTCACTCTGCATCCTTAGATCTGCAGGAGTGTAGCGGGAAGGATGTGTGTAATGAACTTTAGTGTAAAGCCAAATGCTCTTTTTTGCTTTCCCCACATGAGTTAAACTAGAAGTCGTTAAGCAGCGTTTCAGCATACACACAAATACAGCAGGATGCTGAGCTACACTGCCAGTGCTGTGTGCAATGGCTGTGTGGGGAGTAATTGAATCAATGAAACCTGTTTGCAGTGCCTGGCCAGCACGTGCAAGGACACTGCCCCAGCTTTGAGGATGAAAGTGAATGACCGGGAATGCCTGTCCTGCGACCCGTGTGGGTGGAGCAGTGTGAGCTGTGAGCTGTGCGAGGATCAGTGCTTCCCAAATCTGATTTCAAGCAGAGAATTCCTTCAAAAGGAAAAGGGAATTTCATTCTGCAGGACTCAAGTAGTCCCTGAGCTTTTCCCTGATACTGGCAAGCTGGCTGAAATACTGCCAGTAGATTTTTAGCTTGGTTTCTAAGGAAACAAGGCCTTTGTAAGCACACAGGAGTGTGTGCCTGTGTGTATGTATGTGAGCTTCTCGGATGCCCTTCACCTCCAAAAGCTTTTGAGCTCATTGGCTGATTTCAAACCAACTTTGCTGAAGCTATTGAAGGTACAGTATTCTTACAAGAGTCCTGAAAATAGGTGATCACATAAAGGCTGTGCTGTTCATTCTGCCACTGACAGAAAGGCTAACAGAACCACTCTTTCCAGACGTCAAGAAATCCAGGATACTGGATACTGTACTTCATTATTTCCACAGATCATGAATCTGGTTGTTGTCCCTTGAAGCATTATCCAACAAACACTGGATTAAGCCCCATCAAAAGCCACAAAGAGCCACTGAACACAGGCCCACACTGGATGCAACTGATGCTGGCAAAGGGATTGTAGGCATAAACTTGATAAAGCCCTGTATTGTTAGTCCATTATGTTTTGCAAGGAGCACAGGGGCTGAGCACGCACTTGAGTCTCAGCTGAGCGGGCTTCAGGCTGTTGTACGTGTGGAGTATTTGACCAAGCACCTTAAATCCCCCAACTTGGTTGCTTTTACTGTTGCTTTTCCTCTTTGTGCTGACTCTGCTCTCCAAATGTATCCAGAGAGTGTCTCTAGGAGAGAGGGGATGGAGGGCGCCAATGAAGCGGAGATGTACTTAATGCAGACACCATTAATAAATCACTGATAGTTAAGATATAGATTGGGTGATGGGTGGCAGATGGGAAGGAGGAATGTCAAATTGCTTTTCTCATATAGATTATTGGATTAACAAGGAAGCAGCGGGCATGTGGCAAACCAGTGTAACAAATTACTATCATAAAAAAAAAAGATAGAGCTCATCGCAGGCTGGTAATAATGCCACGTCGGCCATTAGCTCTCTGGAGAGGTACTTAGAGCACAACATCCGTCTTCTGGAAAAGAGATGGCCACTGCAACACCAGAGTGAAGGAGGCCCCCATTTGCTTCTCCTTCCCCCTCCCCCTGCCTCTGACACTACAGCCCGTGCTGTTGAAGCAGGGTGGCCTACAGCAGCTGTAATGAATAATCACCATAGCTTTTAATAAGCGCTGCTAATTATTCCCCTCTGCCCATGACCAGGCATTTGCATTCCCCTGCACCAACACAGACAATATTGGCATGACATCAGTAGGCAAGCAACAAACAGGCAAACTGACTCTGTTCTTGGGTCCCAATCCTGCTCTGTCTGAAGTCAGTGACTAAAATCCCATTTGCTTGCAACAAAAACAGATCATGTCTTAGTTTTCCTGCTGCTCCAGCCACCAAGCATGTGTGCCTGCCTACACTGAAAGAATTATGCACTATTGTGCTGCAAATAGTGGTCCCTGATATTCATTGGAATAAACCTCAGGTTGGCTTTAGTGCCTTCTGCCACAGTCCTCATTGCCTCCTACCAGGAACTAGGTATTCCTGTGTGCGGAGAGCAAATGCAGCAGGGCTGTGGACTACAGGTGTTATGCCATTAGCAAGTATATCTTCTAAAATGAATAAATTAAGCAGTGGGGCAGCTGTGAAAGTCCTGTGCTGAGAAAAGAAGGAATGAGTTGAATAGCATGGCATAGCATAGCCCAGACCATCTATTTTGGTCACTAGTAAGTTATTTATGGGTTCAGACACTTGGTCTCAGACTTCCATTTCAGCTTAGGCTGGGTAAAATCATGTTTTTCCTCCCTCCCCAGGCATGTTTCCATGTTCTGGCTTTGGACACCCTGCCTTAATATGTAGGAGGCTGCAACCCTCTCCCTTCAACACCCCCTCCAGCTGCCCCAGCCCAGCAGAGTTCCTGATCCCCCAGCTGCTCACACAGGCTCCCTCCCTCCAAGGAGTGCAGCCATGTGACTTAAGAAAACAGAAATTGATTTCCAGACTTGGAGTATTTTTCTTAGCCTTGAAACATGCTAGAGCAATAGGGCTGGCACAGTAATGCAGGGAAGCCTTCCTCTCACTCGAGTGCCTTTCTTGTGTGAGCAGGGAACACTGCTGCCGCAGCAGAATCCAGCTGCTGACAGCCCTGGGTGGTCACCACCAGTGCAGCTTGCACGCCTTTCAGAGCACAGGCAGCAAGGTGTGCGTGGCAGGCTGCAAGGCAGAGCCCACCTTGTGCATAAAATCATAGGTAAACACATAATCACACATGATATTTTAGCAGGTATGTGCTGCAAAGCCTAGCGAAGGCTGCCCAGCTGATATTTGCCTTGGAGGTGGTTTTCTCTGAAGCCTGTGCTCCTCCTGACTCGTGTGTGTGATGAACCAGGGTTAGAAGAGCAGAGTAAGGAGCAGATCCCCTCCTGTGGCACCTTTCTGGTGCCCCAGACCCAATGCCGAGCTCCAGCATGACCCCCCTCCTGTGCCATCCCTGCATTTCCATCCTCACTCCTTCCTGCTGGCCTGACCTCAGCATCCCCTTTCCCTCCTCTCCTCTGCCAGCTCCCAGTTCCATGCGAGGTCACCGTCCCTTGATCTCTGCCCCATTTGTTCCACTCCTCCTTCGAACTAGGCCTTTGCCCAGGCTCTCTAAAAGCCTCATAATTTCATTTAGCTGCTGACCCTTCATCTCCAGGCTGATTTTGGCCCAAAGCCTTGGAGACTAGGACACAGAAAGGCAAGAAACACCAGGAAGTTTGAAGAGGGTGGTTTTCTAGTTTCCGTGGTCAACCTCCACATCAGAAAAACCACGGGTGCTGTTGGTCCTCAAAGGTCATTTTCTCGAGACGTCACAAGCGCCTGGTTGGTGCCACCCAAATCCCATACCAGACCTGTGATCAATCAGCTTCTGCTTCCAGGGTGGTTATCTGGCGCTTCCCACACGCACAAAATTAAAACCCCGTCAAAGATGAAGCGCGTGCGTTTCTCCATGTGCACATTCGTGCGTACACGTAACGTCTCAGGACTGGTGGCACCGGGCTGGGACTGTCATTACAGCCACGCCACAACCTACCACAGGCGCCGAGGGCTACGGCTCTCCATGGAAACTCTAATCCCTGTGAAATGGGATCTTAGTTTGTTTTTGTTTTAAGAAACCCACAAAAAATAGCTGAGAGATCGCAGAGCTAGATAGAAAGCTTTAAGAAGGCAAGAACACCAACACCTTATCACACAGACTGCCCCTAGCCCTATTCCCCAAACAGTCAAGCTGGCTTTTAGGGTTTGTTTCTGAAGACACAAGTTATTTATGATTTCCACCCACCTCTCAACATGCACTTCATCTGTAGTCTCTCTTTTGTCAGTTAAAAAAAAAAANAAAAAAAACAGATAAAAATGGAGGGCAATTTCATCACCTACACATTTTTTCCTATGTAATTTATCCTGGACAGATGAATAGAAATGATGGAAGTGGTTTAAATGTACAGTAGAGAAGCTGTTTGTCCATCATATGCTTAAGGGAAAAAATAGCAACACCACCCACTGATTATGCAGTCAGTATTATGGCTTTGCATATGCTGCTGTGTGGAATGAATTCAGGAATGACAGTATCATTGTATACCAGTTGAGGATTCATTTTCTGGCTAATCTATAGCTCAGATCATTACTCACAAAGCACAGCTCTGGCCTGGCTTTCTCACTGAGCTGTAATAACAAAGTTAAAGAGTGCTAAATTTCCACATAGCATTTCACTGCCTTCATTGTGGCATTGGTGCCACAGTTCCAGGGAGGGATGGAATAACAAATGCTCAATTTCTAATTTCCTGTCCAGTGCATCAGAGTAGAGCTTCATGTCCAGTCTGTCCAAGCAGCTGCACATCTGCAAAGCACTGGGCACTTTCAGGTCCCTGTCTTGGGAGCCAGACTTGCCCCACAAGTGTTGTCACCTCCTGTCACCCAGCCCAGCGAGGACATCACAGGACTAGGTGCTCTCAACAACCAACATCAGGCTGTGGCATGGGCTGTAAAGTGCTGAAGTGCTAAACTAGGCCTAATTTAAAGGAATTAAAAACCCCAAACCCTGAAAGACCCAGAAAATGCCCCAATTTGGTTCTCCGTAGGAAACATGGGTATTTTTCAATGAGGAAATGCTCCTGCTTTGAGTGTCTTTATGGGGTATGGTCTCCTGAGTTACAGACCTGTGCAACATGGCCCATGTATAACGCAGAGCAGCAGACATTCCATGGGAAACAGCAAGGGCCACTATAAACATTTGATTTATGAGATTAAATAAAATGTGTTTATCAAGCCAGTGAGGTGCATATAAAGATAAGAAATGGTGCCAAGTGTAAAAGAAGTCCATCTTCTAACACACTGGCAGGTTTCAAATAAAGATTTCAGCAGCAACATTTGGCAAAAGAAAAAGAACTCCAGCTTTTCTAGGCATCTTTTGAAGGCTGTTTGTTGATCTATGGACCATGGGCTGTCCTTGCCCTCTCAGGCCACTGGGACGGGTGATTCCAGGCCTTCTCTGTATCTGATAAAGTGCCAGGTGCACCTGCAGGATTTAAAGCACATAGGTCTTTGTGCAGGAAGCTAATCTCTTGAATTTTATCCCTTAATTAACTAGATGCCAACTGGAGAGTACAGGTGTTTGGCAGTTTCATGAGACACACACCACAGAGGCAGCAGCTGCTGTTGTATTACCTGAAACTGCCAAATGTTCCTCACTTGTAGCCCAGCACAGAGGACTGTACTGAGGGTGACCCAAATGCTGTGACTCTCTGTGCTTCAATGAGATTTGGGTCAGCTCTAGCTGTAGAGGAGGCTCAAGTCTCAGACTGATGATCTAGCCATTGGATTTAGGATGTTGTGGTCCCAGCTGTGTTTCTGCCTGAGGTCTGACATGACAGCAGGGATGCTCCGTGGCACTTGTGCCAGTGTCTCTGCTCCCATGGTGCTGGTAAACCCAGGGAGAAGCAGTCAAGAAAGCAGCATGACTGGCAGTGTGTGGCAGCAGCAAAAGTCACAGCCCCCAGCTGCACCAGACCCAAAATCAGGGGTGCATCACATGGGTTATATTGTGGTGGGGGAAAGGAGGAGGATGATCACTCCTGCTCCACAAACTAACACAAAAGATGACAAAAGTATCCCCATATCTCATCCCCAGCCCTGCCAAGGCTGTACGTTTGAAGCAGCTCTTGGCAGCCCACAAAAGTGGAATGGCTGGGAATGGATCTAAATGCCACAGTCGTTGTAGCTTCATGTCCAGGAAATGAGCAGCCAGGACTGGCTTCAGGTGATAAAAATATCCAAGTTTTAACACAAACAGCCTCCCTTCTCTGAGGCCCCCTCTCCCTTTCTCCTCTCTGTCTTGCCTTGGTTTTATGGTGGACGCTCTGGTCTGTAGGTGGGAGGAGGCTGCTGGGTACTCCAAACTGGAAGCAGTTCAGGATCTGTTCCCAGTCCTATGTCCCAGGGCACCATCTATGTCATAGTCAGAATTTTAAGAGGAAAGAGTTTGAAGCTGGTGTGACAGATGATTGGAGATGCCCATTGCCCTGCCATGAGCACAGGACAGCGATGGCCACAGCTGAAGGGAGGCAGTGGTGAAACCCTGAGAGGATATTCAGTGAGCATCCAGGCTTGGTTTTTTGAGGGATGCTTAAGATGACAATGCATCCAGCATAAACCTCCTCTGAAAACCCACACCTCCTGCAGGGATGAGATCTAGCATGCACCCACTGAGTTTGTCTGCAAGAGCTACAGCGTGCCTGACACAGGCACAGGGATGACAGAACAGCAGGGGTCCCTGGTGGGGCCACCAGAGCTGGGAACAGACAGAAAAGTCTCCCCCCCACACCGCCCCCCAGGCGATTATCATGCTCCAGGAAGGTTTTGCACGTGCAAGATATCTGTAAGGCCTGCTGCCAACTTTTTGTCAAAGCACTGATTTCTCCTGATGTGAGTTACTGCCTTTGCTAGTAATTATTGATAATGCTCTTGGATGAATTACAGACATTTAAAAATGAATTAGACTGTATGTGTGTCTGTCTCTCCCATCCCCTTTCTGTTTCCCCACCACAAAATCTATGGCTTTGAAATGTTGATACATATTCATTACAGCTTCTAAGACTTGAAAGGCATAGCTAAAGGGAGAGCTCAGATCAACAAGAATGTGAAAGCAGCAATGAAAGCAGGATCCTGGCTGTGAGCACGGTGAGGAAGCAGAATTTGAGCAGTCAGCACAGGGAATGAGGTACCAGGTCTGAATCCTGGTCCTGGTTCTGCTACTACCTCTGATGGCTGCAGACAGGACCTTGAGTCCTGGCTCCCTGGGCCACAGGACTGATGTGGTGATGCTTACCAGGCCTCTGAAGCATTGTATGCCATAAATACAATCTCAAGTGACAAATTAATCCAGCCATCACCTTTCCTGCCATTTCCACTTGACAAAGCAATGAATCCAATGAGAAATTCTTATGGGGAAAAAAAAGAGCCCTGAGCATGTACCAAAACCACAGGTGAGAGCATCCTGTGCTCCTGGTGTTGAGAGCAGAATCCCAGTGGCAGATGGTGCACACTGGCAGGCACACACTGGCACACGTGCTCCATGCTTCCACAGAGACACTCTTTGTTCTGTCTTGTTTTGAAGAGTTCCCAATGCAGAAGTTCAAACAATGTGGCAACTTTGGTGTCTCTTCCATACCTGTTCCTGTAGTCTGGGATGCAGAGAGAAAAGGCACATGGAAGATGGCTGTGTTAGGGCTGTTGCAGTGGTGCAGGTGTGAAAAGAAGCAAATCCTCTTTGTACCAGTGGGGTGGCAAGGTGTCAACACTTTCATCTGGCTCTTTTCTCTCCTTTTCCACTGCAGCTCCCTGGGTGAATTTCTTTGATGTGAAGGTATGTCTAGCACTGGAACGCATTTGGCTAGTGGTCTCCATTTAGGGCAAGACAGAAAATCATATTTGATAAGAATTCAATCATTAATCTGGAAGAAAACCCTCCCAACTGAATTTTAACTACAGAGAAGTTTTGGATTTTAGCAACATGGCATTTTTTTTCAATAAAATCAGTGCAGCTGGAGAATTCCCAAGCAGGCATGGCTGTGACCTCTGAGCAGTTCTGCCTCTCCCTGGCACAGTTTCAGAATGCAAAACTGTTGCATTTGGGACATCTTCAAGCTCTTGTGTGAAGGCACATCCACCTGTTAAAACTCTGTCTAGATTACTCATTTAGTGCCTTTACAGTCAAGGCACCACCTGCAATTTTTTTTTTTATTTCTTCCTGAGAAGCACTTTATGCTTGTGTTAAGTGCCAGGCTGGTGAAAAGTTTCATATTAACAGTGCAAGGCCTCAACACAGAGCAGGCTGAGTACTAGCACTGCTTGAATAAGCTTTTTCCTTGCAGATTCTGAAGCTAATGTGTCTCCAATATTATCCCCAGAGATGAGAGACTCACTTTCACTTCCTAGCCTCTCTGCCAGGCTTGCCAGTGAAAGAGGGAGACAGTTTCCAGCAGTGATGGTATTTCTGACGTGCACTGATCAAGTAGGAACTGGACTGGGACTGAGTTCATTTCCTATCGGCTGACAGCCAGTCAGCACGTGATAGAAATTTGCAGTCCCTGCTGGTGTGGGGGCTGGATTCATATTGGCAATCTCCACATGAAAAGGCTGTCTAACCCATTACTAAACTGTTGATGCCAAGACATTTCTCTGTCTCCTGTGAGGATTCATTTTATAGTCTTTCTGAGGAATAGCCCTTGATATAAAATAGTGGGGGATAAAAAGGTACAAAATAGAAAAAAGCAGATACAGGAAGAAAGCATAGCTCTCTGTTTCTTGATGCACAAAGACCTATCTCTGGAAATATGCAGGCTGGATAAGGGATGCCATTAGATTTACAAAGGACACCTTCTTTTGTCCCTTACACAAAGGTCACATCTGGAACATAGGCTCAAACCATCACGTGCAAAGAGGGATGCAATGCAGGTTTCCAGGAACCCTGCCCAGCTACAGTCCCCAGGGATGCTCTGTGAGAATGAGTTGGGACTTACTGTAGTTGAAGCAAGAGCCCCTCCTTTCCCTGGTGCACCCAGAAGGGAGGTCACATAGGAAAGGATCCTCAGATAAACAAACACAAGCCTTACACAAGAGTGCCTGGGCTGAGCACTTTGCCATCCATGGCAAAGCACAGGATATGAATTAATACTCTGATTCACCCTTTCAAAAGTGCATTGTAGGAAACTCAGTAAACCCAACACACAGCAGAAATCATATGTCAGCCCTAAGCTCTGCTTTCTCTTGGGTTTCTTTTGGGGCTTTTGCCCTGTCACTGCCATGCAGCTCCCTCTTCCCAGGGTAGAGATTGCCAGATCCACTTGCTAACATGGATCAGGCAGAAGGCACAGGCCAGGCACTTGACAGCATAAGCTGACTTAGTACCATGGATCCAATGTCCCTGTCCCAGTTTTAGACTGGGAGAGAGCATAGCCAAGTGTGGTGTTAGGTAAGCTGGGAAATGTGTTGCTGAATTTACACACACTTGACACTGTGGAGGGCATTGAAGGGCTGTTCCTTAAGCTGTTCAAGAAGCAGCAGCTGGAGTAAAGGAGCAGTAGTTTGGGGAGTCAGCCCTGCTACCCAGCTGATGGGATGCCTTAAGGCAACACCACCCCAGGTGAGGCACAGAACATGTATTTCCCCTTTGCTGGAAGGGATGAACCATGGCCCAAGTTCTACTAGAAACACTCCTTTCTGTGGTCATGCAATGCAGCTGATGTACCTTTATAAACCACCACATGTAAATCAGGCTTTGGCTTTGGATTACAGTGATGGTTCTGTTTGATGGCCAGGATTGTTCTGTTTCACGACCAACAACTTTAATGTGGCCTTCATCAGCACCTTTCTCCCAAATAAGGAGAGTGTCAGAAAGATATCAGGAGTGGTTTAGGGGTATCTGGATGCTGCTGTTCTGAATTGATAGCAGGACAGCCTCTGTTCACATGACCCCGTGTGAGGCAGCCACAGGGACTCTAGCTCTCAAGACATCAGTGTACGGTCTCCTTACAAGCAAACCTGTCATGTCCATCAAGTTACTTTCTAAGGGTAGATGAGACTCCAAGTGGACTGCATATTGTCATCTGGGAACAGGGTACCTGGTCTCACACTGTCCCTGTCTGTCATCTTCCTCAGCCAGGCTGCTCAGGAGAACAAACCACAACTGAAAGCTTGGAGAATAGAAGGAGACATAATGCTGGGAGTTGTTTCCACCAGCAAGCCAAGACCTTTCATAAGGCATGCAGTTTGAGAAAATCTTTGTCTCTAAAAAGACAACAAGAGGTTTCTGTGGACTCAGCCAGGGGATTCCAGCTTAATGGCATGCCAAGCTCTGGAGCTGCAGTGGACTGTCACCGACCTAACAGACCAAGGCTGGTAGAGACCAAGGCAGATACAGGCCCACACAGAGCACAGCGCAGGATGACAAAAGACTTGATTCAGTCTTAAAACCACAGCTTCTTGCTGATATTGGAAGATGTGATGGGTCCATTAAGGATGGGGGAGCAAACTCCAGGCTATTAATAACAGGTCTAGTAATTGCAGGCTATGGATTAAAGGAGCTAGATGTTATGGGCACTGTGGTACTATATCAGCATGGGCAAGGAGAGGTGTCTTGGGGAGGAGTGAAATAAATCCACGTTAAAGGAGTTCATTGCCCATGGCAGAGTGTATGCATATGTCAGAGCCTGGATCTGTGCTGCTGGCTGCCTTCCCAAACCAATGAACAACACAGCAAGAGGAAAATGACAAAATCTATTTCCCTGAGATTCTGGAAAGGCAAACAAATTTTTCCTCAGAAGGGAAAGTCCAGCATGTTTTTTCTACTTGTTCAGTAAGCCACAGAACCAGCAAAGAGAGCAGTCTTCTCTCTTGGACAGAGCCTTTTCCTCCTTTCACTGCCAATGCCTGTCTCTGGCAGGCTGAGGTGTAGAGCCTCACCTGAGCTGAGGGACCAAATGTTCCACTGCTTCTTCTTGGTAGGACCTCATTTCATCTGTGCAAGAGAAGAACAGGAGGTATCTGAGCTGGAGCTGCCTTCAGCCACAGAAGCTGAGTGGTGTCTCCCACTCTGCATGCACAGGCAGACACACAAACACGCTGTCACCACCCCCAGCCTCAGGAGACCACGAGCTCGTCCCTCCTGGCAAGGGCTGTGTTCTCAGTGTGTGTCAGAGGATGCCAGTCTTCTGCATGCCCCTCCTGCCATTCCACCTCCACCACGTGGAAAATTGATTTACTGGCCAGGAAGGACCCTGTAGGAATAGATAGGGTTGCAAGCCTTCTTCATCACTCAATGCCTCAAGTTCCTGTGAGTGCAGCTACTTGAGGCACGTGAGTGGTCTTGGCTGTTCCAGATTTCAGTGAGATGCATGAAGGAGCCTTTACGATATGCCCACAGGTCTCATTCTTCATAATCCAAGACAGGTCTCCTTTCTTCTTTGGGATGGATCAGAAAGCTGATCTGTTACTTTATCCTTATATGTTCTTTAATTCATCTATATATGTAACAGCTGTATCTTTGAATTGCTAACACAAGATCAGTTCTCATTATACCAAAGAAAAAGTGTAGGGGTTCATTCCTATTCTCACTTTTAAAATCAGATGAGGAATACTTATAATGACTGGCTTTGGGCAAGAAAGTCGTCAGCAAAGAAGCAGAGGAGTGTGACTATCTATCTATCTATCTATCTATCTATCTATCTATCTATCATGTGTGTGTGTGTGTGTGTGTGTGTGTGTGTGTGTAGAATGTCTCTGAAAAACAAACCCTTCTGTATGCTAATTTCTCCCTTTGAGTTTCCAAGACAACAGTGGTTCCACTCAGTGCTGTCCCCATATAACTCCCTGGTCCTCCCTCTTCAGAAATGACTGCATGGTTTGTAAGGACACTATTTTTTTTCTCCATTTCTGTACTTTTTCCATATATTTCTAATCATCCATACTGAACTATCCTACCCCTGGTATCTGTAGCTATGGTTTGATCCTGAGGAGAGCATCACCCACTCTGGTGCAATGGCCCCATGTGTATATTCTTCCCCATGTTGCATGTGGAGTCACTTATCCCATTTTCAAATAAACTGTCTCACCTGACTGTGGGGTAGAAGTAGGTCCATGGGAAGATCCTGTGCTGTCACGCTCTGAAGATCACCCCTTAACCTGAGAAACCTTTTGTCTGGTATAAGTTGTTCTGCATCTGTAGCCAAAGGCATTCAGAGGCATGAGCTTTCCTCATTAAATTTGCACTCTGAGAAGCATCTCAGTAGCAGGTAGCAGTGGTTGTGCCCACTACATGTAGTGGGATTTAGCTACATTTTTCCTAGGCTAGCAGCCACTCAATAGATGTCATTTTTGTATAGGCAGGAGCAGAAGTCATGTCAATTCATTTTGCCACTACCACTGCTTATGCTCTGCAGTTTGGAGTTTCCTGGTAATGCAGCTATGCAAGGGAAACCTGAAAAAGTAATGCAGCAATGCCTGTTTCTTTTCCCATTTTCCACTGGGTACAGGTCCTTCTAGAGTCTGAAGTACTCACCCACTGTGAAACAAACCTGAAGGCTTGTCTTGCTATTCCTTTCATCAGAAGGTTGTTCTTCAGCCCTGGGATCTCACCTGTGGGAACACTTTTCTAATTTTCAAACTGTACTCTTCCCTACTGTTTATTTCCACTGAGAGCATCAGCCCAACTCCTCTCTTCCTTGGCTGATAACTCATTTACCAGTTGCATCACTGCCTTCTCCCAGGTATCTCTGTTTCTGTCCCACAGCAAATGCTGCCATGAAAAGTCTTGACTAGTAGAGTTTAGGAAAATGCGGCAGGATAGAACAGATTTCTAAATACTGCTAAAAGGTAGTGGCTCAGACTGTGATTTGAAGGAGGCTTCTTCTCTACTTTTGCTAGAAGTTCTCATTCCTTATCAGTCCAGAAGATGAAACTTGCTCTCTACCTAATAGGATATGAATGCCTGTGGTATATAAGCAGGTGTTTGTGAAAGCAGCGTGGTTCCTGGGGTGGTACAGGAGAGCACAAGAAGAGAACTGAATAGCTGCATAATCTGTGAAGAAGCTGTGAATCATATGTTCCTGTTTATCTTTTTTTTCAGACTGAATTTTTCTGCTCTTTAAAATAAAAAGCAGCAGTAAGTCAGACCCCCGGCCCAGGCCTGGTTTAGAGCAGTTTGTATTTGGTGCATTCAGAAACTTACCCAAGTTTGATAGAGGCATGTACAGCTCTGAGAAATATGCTGGAAAATGGATTCTCACCTCCACAAAGCTGGAGAAAATACTCATATTTATTGTTGAGGAAAAGTGAACACAAATTTAAATGTTCCGAGACATTGTGTAAAGTTTATGTATTGCTGTAGAGGTGGAAGGGTTCTGTGAAGGAAGCACTGCTGGTCTGCACTGGTCTGCCCATTGACTCGTTGTAGGATATAGGGCAAAGTGGGTTTCAGAGCTCCATCCCTGAAATGCACATGACGAGACACAGGAAACCTGGAAGATACCACTTGTATTTTTTAAATCTGTTGAGATCTTCTGCAGAAATTTTTAAAAATGGACAACACATTTTTTAATCTAAGTGTTATTGTTCCAGGTGAGTAAAAATACTGAAAGGATGACGAGAAGAGACCTATTGGGACATTCAGATTTCATTCTGATCTTGAACTTGGCACACATATCTTTAATTTTTAAAGTCACTGACTTATGAATGTGAGAACTATTTTGGGAACCTGTGTTGCCTTTAACAAGGTTCAAGGAGAGCAAGATTTTGGACTACAACACCTACAGGTAAACGCAGATGCCCCTTTCAGTCAGACACTTCAATTATGACAGACAATTTTATGTGTTCTTCTCAAAAAAAGAAAAAAAAAATCCTAAAGATAGATAGTGTCACACCACAAACAAAGGAGCTTGGTAATCAGGTGTCCTTAACAATATTGTGGCCTTGGCCACCACAGAAAATCATTCTGGGAGCCCCCATCACCCTAAGAGACCCTTGATCTTCTAGCACAATAAGCAGGTTATTACAGCTCTCCACTGTTCCTGAAGAATAGCAAACAACCAGATCAGCTAAGAAGCAGCCTGTATTCCTTCAGTTCCCAGAAGTGTTCTGTGCAAGATTAACAGCAAAATGCCTTTGTCTACAGGAGCGTGCCTTAGGATCACACGTCATAAATCTGTGCTCTAATCTAACTTTGATTATGTGCATTTATAAAGTACAGGGGATCAAATACAAAGGAAAGAGGCAAATAGTAGCAAATAGAAATTAAATAAATAATTTTAAAAATTGAGCAGTAGAGAAAGAAAAGCCTCAATCAATCTGCAGCATTATTGCACAGCATGGACCTCACTGTTGAAAAAGTGCTAATGGAAGCTGTCATCCTTGACTTGTCCAGGAACAGCTGAGGAGATCACAAAGGTGACAGCTTGATTCTCAGCTTGTGACAAACAACATGGCACTAGCTATTTACCTAAGATAAAAAAAAAAAAAACCCTGTGTGTGAAAAGCCCCTTCCCAAAGAGGGCAAATCCCAATCCACAGAGATTCCTCCTATGAAGACAAGTCATACCTGCATCCTACAGCACACGACTTTGTGTGGAGCATGAGGGTTTACAGAGCATTTCCCTTAAGTGGTATCAAAGTCAGTTTTCATAGGTCAGGCTCAAATTTTAAGAGAGCTAGAGATTTTTACATAGCTGTTTAAGGCACTTTTTAGAGTCCAAAACCAGATTAAGCTGCCCTATAGATATGAAAAATGATGCATTCTGGCTGCGTTTTGTATAATCACACTTCAGAGGAGGGTCAGGCACAACCCAAGTCCTCTGTCAGTTCTGTTCACACCTGACTGTCACTAGCAAGTGCAAAGGTCTTTAACAACACCAGCAGGCAAGGGAGGAAGCAATGCAGAGTGCAAAATGGCTCACAGTGAGTCACTTCCAGCTCCATGTACAACTGGCAGCCCCAAGAAGGAAGCATGTGCTTTGTTGAGTGATCCTGAATTTACTCCTATGGATTAGCGTATTTTTTCCCCTACTCCTGCAATAGCTCACTGTGGGATTTACAATGTCATGTGAAGGCACCTTTTATAAACTGCTGCCTGCAATAGCTGAAACAGTGAAAATCACCAAAGACAAGCTGAGTTCTGGCTCAGAATTTTAATGCATTTTAGAGGTGAGATTTTATATTTCGAGCAGATTTTTGTAGTCCATATTCAGAAATTGCTGTTGAAGTTTTCACCCAGATAAACCCAACAGTGCCATCTTCTATGCCAAACTTCAGCTCATGCCAACAATTCTGATGTGATAATTACAGATCAAGTTGACATAAGAACTTATGGTCAGCTATCCTTGGTTACACCGAGGTCCATCTAGCCAGGACCCTTTAGTCCATCACTGAAGGGAAGAAATTACTTGGAAGGTGCTTGTTCTTAAGAGACTAAATATAAAATGTATATCTGGAATATCCAGAAAACCTCGAAAATTCCCTCCAACACCCTGCAACCGGATTTTCAGGAGCCATTGTTGATGTCTCTATAACCCTCTGTAGGTTTCCCTTCTCTAAACCTCAGTCCAGACCCCTCTGAAGCCTACATGAGCAAGCATATAGCACCTACAACATCTGCAGCAAAGATTTTCACACGTAAACCACATATTCAAAGAACCACATCTTTTTCATGGCTCTGTTTCAGCTGTAAATTTGATTCAGTGCCCCTGCTTCTCCCACCAGAGAGCAACAATTCTCCATGCCGTTAGTAGGAACACAGAAAGGGCCCTGGCTCACCTCTGGGCACAGCTCTCCAGTAGGTACAGAAAGCCACTAAACCATCCACATGCATCCCAAAACCAGGAGCTCACTTCAATTCTGAGTCACATCCAAGTCTGAGAGGTGTGGACATGATGAAAAGGCAGAGTCAGGATATCTGGGTCCTGACTGCTGGTCTAGCTCATGGCAATTATTTACCACCCTTGTGGACTGACACTGCTTCTTTAACCCCCTCTGACCCCCTGCCCAACCCTGGCAGGGACCCAGTGTCCCAGGGCCCAAGGCCATTGCCACAAGGGATCCTGGTGCCAGCCACTGTCTGTGATGTACTATGAGGCTACAAATGTGCCTCAAACTCCATCGTATGCTTCAAAATCAAAGGTCCCAAAGATATTTGCCTTGTGCCCCGTGTCCTTTCAGCTCCAACATGCTCTTTGTTTGTGCTGAGGGATGTTCACTCGGAGCCTGGTGGGAGGGTGTGCCAGGCAGGGATGTCACTGGAAAACAAAGCGGAAGCAGGACACATCTCATGTTAGTAAATAACAAGAAGGGTGGTGCAAATGCTTCAGCTGGCTCCAAGGCTGAGTAAGTTGAGCTGAGGGCTGAGCAGTGAACACCTCTCTCTCTCCATCTCTATTCACAGATCAGCACAACAGGATCCAGTACCTACAGCTCTGGAATAATTCTAAACCTCATTTCAGGTGTGGTGTAGGAAGGAGTTATGATCAGATGTGCTGAAGAAGTGAAATAAACCTTAGCATATGAAGCTCATCTTATTCTCCCTGATACCACTTCTGCCCCATTAACCTAAGGGTAAATTAAAGTCAGGATAAAGCAATTGTTTGTTGGAAAAGGGGAAAAGATAGCATTCTCTCACACAAACATCAGCTGCATCCACACATACACACAGAGAACATCTACTTAAAAGGAGGGAGCACTGTGAAAAGGTCAGCAATCTGTACTCATTTTGTGCCCTCAGGACCATAGGGAAAAAAAAGCTCATTGAGTGCTCCCCCTGCCCCAGAGCAGGGTCAGTGTTTGTATAAACATTCCCTAATGATTGTCCGACTATTCTGAAAACTCTCTGGTGCTGGAAATTCCTGTGGTGTTCCTAGGCTATAAATTCCTGATCTCACATACATTTTCGTTAGCCTAAAAACTTGTCCTAGTGTTTAGCCTAAGTCTCCTTTACTGCAATTTAAACTCAATATTCCTTTTTATACCCTCAGTGGAAAAGACTATTTAATTTCCTTTGTCTTAGTAGCAATTTCCTATGTATTTAAAGACTTGTTTTCCTACTGTTTCCCTCTAGAGCCAGTCTTCTTTAGCCCAAACAACCACAAATCTTTGTGTCTTTTTTCACAGGTTGTGCTTTCTAGACCTCAGATAATTTTTATTCCTCTCCTCTGCTGTTCCCACCAAATAGCCTGTGTCTTTCCATGCTGGCTTTCCAGTGCTTCAGCAAGGCTGCACCACCACAGAGCAGACCATGGCCTCCCATGTTACATGTCTCTTTTTTATAGCCTGAAATGATGTCTGATGTCTGCCCTTTTTTTTTTTTTTTTTTGCAGTATGGCATTTACAGAATACACATAAGGATCTTCAGATCTTACTGGATGGGATAAATAGTTCATATTTTAAGAGGAAGAGGTAACAAAGTGTAGAGACCAAGTAGGAAGAAAGGCAGAGCTTGGAGATTTATTTCTTGATCCCAGGAAATAATTATCTCCTTGTACAATTTTCTGGCTTAAATAGAAAACATTATGTGGTGTTTTGAACACTGCATTGTATTTTGGATGCTGAAAACCAGGCAGAGATTGACAACATTAGAGAGAAGCTCATTGATGAACAATAAAAATGGTTAAGAAGAGAAAGAAAAATAACAAGGAAAGTCATTCCCTATAATTTAATCAAGTGATAATTTCAGGAGAGGATTAAAGGCTTACACAAGCCTTAAAGATGGAAACATGAGCAATGCAATGATTTAGAGTATTAAAGGACAGCAAGCAGATGGTCATAAGAGAATGGCATTGACATGAAATTAATGAAAATACCACTTCAGAGTAACCTGTGAGAGCAGGATTTTCTAGGCAGTGGAATAATGTCCAGAAGAGGTGACAGAAACTTCATCATTCCCAGCATTTGAAGCCAGACTGGACAAAAGAAAGGGTCAGTGGACAGGAAAGGAAAGGTCGCTGGGGCAATTAGGGCTGGATCATTTTGTCTTGGGTCTACCATTCCTGTTTTCAAAGAAAAAAATGTACAGACTATGTGTATTTCAACAGAAAGACCCCCCTACTCTGTCTTCAGCTCAGCTGATGGGGAGTTCATGCAATAGATTTTGGTGGTGTCATGGTAAGGAAGGAGACTAATCTGTAGCCCCAAGACATGAGCAAGAATCCTTCTTCTGACTTTGGTGGAATTAGGGAAAACCCAAAGAAAATTGCCTCATGAGACAGAAAACCTCCTAAGGCAGACGGCAGCTTTTGTGTTATGTCTAACCTTGTCACAGACAAGAAGAATTTGCTACTGATACATCAGCAGCTGAGTAGAGCAAATGTGACAGCAAGAAAGCAGGTGATTTTTTTTCTCTGCTTTTGCTGAATCATTTATTCCCTGTAAGCTGTGTTTTCTGGGACGCCAAAATGATCAGCAAATTCAAGCTGAATTTGCTGAATAATTCCACATGAAATAAGGCTAAGGGGAAGGAGGCCGTGTCAGTAGGGGGAAGAGTGGTACACTTCCAGTTTTTACTTGTAAGCTCATCTCCTAAACAGGAGAGTAAGGGAAGCCTGGATGCACTGAGTGCTACGGCAGGAGCAGCCAGCCACCCTCCTTCCCCAACAGCATCCTCTTGGCACTGACACAGCATCAGCCTCCAGTCTGAACCCACATTGCTTCCACTCCCGAAGAGAAGGGCTTAGTCACCAGACTGAGCTACCCTGAACTAGGCTACTGCTGGTCTTTCTGGCTGAGGCTGTCCCACTTTGTACTATCACACAGAGGAGGAGAAAAATAAACATTTTTGTCACTTGGCCCTCATGTGACGAAGTTCTCAGCAGCAATAAGAACGTTAAGTACTCTTGCTTTCACACAGCTCTTGCACTTGCACCATCACATTGTGAACCAGGGCAGGGAAGCAGAGACTTGGCTCAAAAATAACCTGCCAGAAGATAAGCTGTGCTTTAAAAGCCCCATAGATTTTTTGATGTGCTTCCTAACCCAGCTGCCCAGAGACCTGTGCCACCACAAGCAGGAATGGGGAAAAAAGATGACAGAAGATAAAGATAAGACTCTACCAAAGATATGGGGGAAGAGGTATTGCTGTTTCACCACTCAGAAAAAGAAGTTTAACCATGGGAATTATAAGGAAAATTATAAGAACCCAGGAAACGTGATGACGGAAAAGTGTATGGTTCAGCAGGCAGGAAGAGCCTTTGGAAGGAGCAGGAAGAGAAGACATTGTCCTCTCACACCAAGAGCCCTGATGATGTGGGCTGGTGCTGGAAAAGGGTGCTGGACATCACAAGCAATTAGGTATTACACATTTATTTTCCTCTTACAGCTGAGCAAATGGTCTAGTCTCCTTTCAGGTTCTGCAGCTTTCCACTAAAATTCAGTGTGACCCGCCCCCCAGTCCAAGTAAAGTGCTTTTCTGATAAGAGTGACAAGAAAAATTAGTATTTCCTGAGGAAAACCCCAATTCCTGCTGCTTTGTGTTGTATTTTTATATATGCAGGCTCACGTGCATACTCCTCATCTCCTGACCTGCAGTAAAGACAGAATTAAAAGTCACTGGTGGCAGTCAGGGGTGGCAGCCCTTCAGAGACAGGCCAAGCCAAACTGCATTAAACCAGAGCACAGAGCACCCTGAGCCTGACCTGTCAAGTGTTATCACACTCATCTTCCTGGAGAAAGGCTGGCCTTCATAACTCACATCAAGTGGCAGCTCTCAGGTCCTGTACACCTATGCCCTGAGCAAGTCAGCTGGTTTAGTTTTTGTCACAGGTGTTTTATTTTTTTGGCAAGAACTGCTGGAGTAAAATGCTGTTAGCACATCAGCAGGCTTGTCACTCCCTCCCTGTCACATCAATCAGAGTCTCTGTGGACCCAGGATGCCTTGCCGTGCATCTCAGCACAAGAACAGCAAGTTCCTTCCCCTTTCATCCCTCATCCCCGTTGTGAATGAGTTGTTCTCCTACAACTGCAGGAAGGCAGGGGACAGGAGCCAATGAGCCCCACCATGCAGAGAAGAAACTTGAGGTGCTGCAGAACAAGGGGGGCAGTGAAGCCACATCTCTAATTATGTCTGGGTTGGCAATCAAGGCTGATTCCAGACAGTATAGTTAATCTATGCTCCCTGAATCTCAGCTGGAAGAAAATGGATTAGCTTTACTCACTTGACTGAAGCCATGGCAATTTACCCTTGCTGAGCATCTGACTCTTATCCTGGCCATCAGTTACTTCATGTGCTTCAGCATATAGCACAAAAGCATCATTTTTCAAGCTGACCAGGCATCAAACATGGCTCTTTGGATGAAGGGAAGAAGAAGAGACGAATCCAGGAAGTAGCATTTCAGTGTGCTGTGAGAAACAGGGGGAAAAGAAAACCCCTTGTAGCCTCACGTGTAAAACATCCCCCATCTCCCACCCCAGCACCAGCAGCTGAGGCACCTTTCCAGCCAGCACAGCAGGCAGCTCCCTCAGTGAGGGCAAGCCAGCATAGATCCTGGCTGTGGCAGAGAGATGATAAACAGTACTGCAGGGCACACTGCAGGGAACATGGGAGGTTGTAAATTAAGGTCTTCCTAATTAGAAAGCAGTCAGAAGCACACAAGCACACACAGATTGCTGGTCTGGGGTAATCTGCTCTTCTACAGGTTACAGTAATGTTAAAAGGCAAAGCATGACAAAGGAGACAGCAAAGGACAGAGCAGTGGATGAAGCAGCAGGTGCTTGCATGGCACTGCCAGCTGCAGAAAGCCATGAGTAAGGGCCAAGGAAGAGGCCAGAGCCAGAAAAAGACAGAAATATAACGGCAAATGCTCTTGAAATTACAGGAGCAATTCTGAACTGTGACAAAGCTTATTAGGAAAGGAGGGAAGATGTCAGGGTATGAGTAAAGTGTTAGCATGTTGTGCCTAGAAAGTCCACGTGTCTGGGACTCTGTGAAATATAAATGTGAAACCGTCAGGTGAGAAAGAAGAAAGTTTTCAGTGTGGTAAATCCCTGCAGCAAAGGACAAAGGAGTGGAATTATGGAGATGCTATGGTTCCTAGCTGGAGGTGCAGTGCTAAACCAAACTCAACACCCTAGAGGGGGCAGGGAAGAGGGATGCACACACATATGTGCTATTTGAAGAAAAAAAAAAAAAAAAAGGCAACTTTAGCTGCAAAGGTGAAGAGGTTTTCTGTGATGTGCAGGTACTAAATGTTCTAGTGGAGAAAGGAGAGTGTCCTCCTCAGACACCCTTCTTGGGAATGCTGTGAATGGCTGTGATGCTGTGCCCTCTCCACGTCACACCTCACATTCACCCTCGTGAGGACTCGGATGCAAAGAGAAGAGAGCAAAGCAAAATCTCTCAGGGGAAATGGCAGGGATCCTGTGACATAAAACTGGCTTGGATAAAGTATTCAAAAGTGCTCGATAGAAAAAGACCAAATAGGACCTAATGTTCTCTTAATGAGGCAATTTAACTGCCTGTAATTCTATGTCCTCTGCATTGTGCTCTCCCAGCACAGAAGTTCAAAGGGTTGTCACAACAGGCCCTCAAAGGATGGGTTTTTAATGAGTGGGATTTCTTAGGGACTCAGTATGGGGCAGATTTACTGAGGAGAAGAGGAAAAAGGAAAACATAGGATGCACTGAAAAATTGGTCATCAAGCTGGATAATTCACTGAGCTATATTGCTGCCTACTGTAAAGCAGCACTAAGATCAGTGACGTTCTCCCATAGGCCGTGGTCAGTTCTGGTTTAAGAGCAGATGCGATCCAAATTTAGTTTGACATCTTCAGCAAAGGGACTTTGGAGGGTTTCATCTGTTCTGCTCCCCCATGAGCAAATGTTTCCTCACCATGAAAGTGCAATAAGGCTTTTCCGGTGTAACTGGAAGGGAAGACCCGAATTCAATTAACTGGCAGAGAAAATGTTCTCTCTCCCCCGCTCTCTCCCTCTCTCTCCTATTTCTTTAAGACAGTGTCTGTCCTTACACTTGAAGGTCACCTGCAGAATGTGAGTCAGGGGGAAGGTACAGAGCAAGGGAGGCTCATGCTGTGGTGCTGCCGCCTCGGCAACCTCCTCAAACATCAATTGTGCAGAGAACAGTAACTGTTTTAAATAGGTTAAAAAATAAAGCCTGGTTATTTAATTTAGCAGACATGATAGGTGGGTCAATATCTATCACTCTGTCCCCATCTTTCTTCCCCACCCCTCAGGTCTCTAAGGGCAGAGGTTTAAGTCCCAGCTGAGAAAACAGGGCATGCTTCATTTAGTAGCACTGCAGCAGGGCTGCCGGGGAAGTCATGCTTCTGATGAGACATTAAATCAAGGTAAGCACTAATCTCATGGACATCACTGCTTAAGAAGCACAGGAAGAAAAAAACCACAAAATTTTCATGGCTCTTGTGCTTTGACCCTCACTACAGTGTGTTTCAAAATGTATGTGGGATGGGAGGCATCAAGTTTTCCGACTGCCTGCTTATGCTTCTTTTTTTATCATTTGCTCCAGGGGAGATTTATTGTGTAGACAGGGGTTCTGCTAAACAAAATCTCCACCAAGACCAAGCCAACATCATCCCAAAACCCTATTAAGCATCCAAGCCACCAGACCACCCTCTTTTGTTCTTTGCAGCCCTCAGTCAATTTCTCCTTGCCTTACAACCCCCTCTTTCCTTCTGCTGCCCCAGTGTGTCTCCCCAGTACCATGCCTCAGCCATCATCAGCTATTTTTTCTACGTGGTGATTTCAAATCCTACTATAAGGTCTGCAGCTCAGATCAGACTGAATCTGCACGTCTGAGCAACAACTTATTCCTTTTAGGAGCCAGAAACAACAAAGAAGACAGGTGCAGTATTTCAGCCTATTCTCCTTTCTTTTCCAACCAGCCCCCAAACCCTCTCCCTGCACAGGCATGATTTTCTCTTTGAAACAATCTTGATGCACCTGGTAATTGCTGGATCCTGAGACTAATGGCTCAACAATAATTACCTTGTTTTTCCACGCTTTACACTAATTCTTGTTTATTAAAACTGCTGCTCTGTGAGAGAGACTGAGCTGTCCCAAAGACATACAAGGAAGGCAAGTATTTACTGCCACCAATGTCCTTACAAAGGCTTCATCACTTTCTTTTAGGTGTGAGCAAAGAGAGCAGAGGCTAGCAGGTTAGATTATGTCTGGATACATAAACAACAAGTTACTTGGATTGTCCTCTCCAGTTTCCCTTGTTTTCTGTTAAAAACAAAAAATAAATGAACAAACAAAACTCCAAGCAGTAATTCAGCCCTATTTTTATATTTTATTACAGGTTCCAAGCAAGAAATCACATCCAGGAAATTCTGTAACTGATCATGCCAAAAATAGAGATGAAAACATTACAACATTTAGTCCTATGCTTAATTTAATCTTAGATCCAAGGGACTCTTCCAACAGCCTTTGCTGCCCCTGGTGTGGTCCCCCTCTCACTGTGATGCCAGCAGGTATCATAGTCAAAATGTGCTACCCAGACATGGTCACTGGAATGAGCACCAGTTGCACTGGCAAGGAGGGACCTGTGATTTCCCAGTGGGATGAAGAACCCAAATCCAGATCCAGTTTGTTACTCAGGGATGGCTGCAAGATGGAGGCAAGCTACCACACAGTGTCCCACCTCTGAACCAGGTACGTGTGCAGTGGCAGGGCCCAGGTACTGCTCTGCCCATCACGTGTGACAAAGGTCCACGTGTGACACCCCAAGAACAGCTGTGGCCTCTGACAAGCACCACCCCAATGACAGGCACTTTCTTCTAGGGAGGCAGGCAAAAGGGCCACTTCCCCTCATTCTGCCTCCACCATGAGGAATTAACAGACACAGCTAAAGCCAGAGCTACTGATTTCATTAGACTTTAATCCAGGGATGAGTTTCTCTCTGCATGCCAAGCAAGTCATTGTACATATTCAAAAGTTCCCTTTGACTAAGTCTCTTCAGTTAAGTCTCTTCACAATTCCCCATCTCCCTAAACTCCTTGGATGTGCCATATTAACCTCTGAAGAGCCTTAGACTTTTTCCTGGAGCCCCTCCATCTGGCTTTTTGCACTGTCCAGCCTCACAAACTGCTCATGCAGAAGCCCTGCACCTGGATATACCACAGGTACATCTACTTCCTGAGAGACTCTTTCTGATGGAACCCTCACAGCTCTCACCTTAATTCATCTCTTTTATTCCCTTTTAACTTAACCTGCAGGGGACCTTCACGTGTACACTTCAGGGACTTTGAGATATCTTCCTCCATTCTGGACCTCTCCAAAGTTTTCATTCTCATGCCTGTGTCCCCCACCACCTCCTTAAAGGTCGGTTTATATTCATCAGGCTCCATGCCAATATTTCCTCCACAACTTACCCTTGTTAATAAGGCTTCTGTGCTCACCTCATCTAAGCCAGGCACACTAGTCACCCTGGACATTCTCCCATTGTGGAATGTGGCCAATTTCTTTAGCAACGTTCTTTATCCTTTGCATCTGCCACTTTTAAGTCCTTCCAGATCTACTGTTACTTGAAGTAAAATTATCTCCCATCTTCATAGTCAATTTGTAAGTTTTTCCTTCCTTCAGTCATACCACTTTCTCTGAAGGTCTTCTCCAGGACCTACGACCATGTCCTACCAGTGCAAAATGGTGTCTAGAAGAACCAGAACGTCAGGCAGGAGAGAGCCTGGTGGAATTCTCTGACAAGTTGGAAAAACCACAAGGAAAGTTTATGAAACCCCTGAGAAGCCTTGGGAGCTTTAAGCACCTCTCCAGTGACTCCTCCTGCTGACTGAGCAGTCAGACATTTGACTCAGGAAAAGCACTGACCGATTCCCTTGGGATCCATGCCCAGTTTCCTCAGTACAGGGGTTTGGCTCTGTAGGTCCAAGGGTACACACATGTAGAATTCACATGCCTCTTCATTCTCACCTACTCCTGCCAGGAAAGGATACAATGAAATGACTTTGGCTGGATTATTTAGTGCTGCAGAAGTCTTTTCTCCAAGTTTGCAACAGCAAACTTAATATACACTCCCCCTTCCCTACGTTTATCCGCCCCTTTGGGACGCCAGTGCCTCTGAGGCATTACGTGTGTCAGGGGCTGACTTTGCACAGATGACAGGACTGACTGTGAGCAAGTGTCTTCACGCAGCTCTGCATGACGTGAACCTGTTCTGCCCGTGCCTGTGCGGGCGCGCCCTCGGAAACAAAAGCCCGGGCAGCCGAGCGTCCCCTCTCTCCTCCCGGAGCGGGCACACAGGCGCTCCGCTCCGCCGCTCCTCCGCCGGCAGCTCTTCTCCCATTCACACGCGTGGCCATGCCCACGGACACGCTCCCTGCACACAGATCCTCTCCTTTCCTCACGGGCACACCCACTCCCTCACATGCGCCCTGCCTTTGTCTTGCCTTTCACAGCCACAGGCGCTCTTCATCTCCGAGCTACCACACCCCACTCTGCCGCTCCCCCACTCCACCACACAGATCTTCAGCTCCCGAGATGAAAGGAGCTTTTCCTACCTACGAAGAAAGGTTACTGCTCCTTTTTAAAAATAAATTTCAATATTTTTATCTTTTCTGATGAGCCACAGAAGGGCAGAGGCTCGGGTCGCCTTACGGTGAGACACCGTGCCCGTGCTGAGGCGGTCCAGAGCACTTTTACCCAGCAGAATAGCAGCGGATCCTTTGGTGAAGGATCAGGATCGCCGTTCATTAGGGGAATAATAAAACACCCCCAAAGCTTCGTCACTGCACTGCAGCAAGGAGTGAGCAAAATGGGGATTCGGAGCCCTTTTCCGCTACGAGAGAAAAAATGTGCCGGCATTGCCTCCCAAGGGCTGCGGATGCGGTTGCCGCAGCAACGCTACATCTGAGTCAGAACTATTAAGGATCACCATGGCAACAAGTGTCTCAGTTGCCATTTCCAGAGATCTGACTTGGTTTGGACTGGAACCATCACACCACAGGAAAGGGGCAGGGTGGGAACCATCGCCCGGAGGGTCCTGGGCGGGGGTAACTGCTCCGAGCCACGCTCGCTCCGGGCCACCTCCTCCCACATCCCGAGACCCCTGCCCCGCCGTCGCCAGGTTCGGTGGAGCCACAGCGTTGGTGCAACGGCCTCTGCACTCAGATTGGAACCTGCTGGTGTCGTGCCCCACGCCAGCCCCCAAGATGGGGCAGAGACTGGGTTTAGGGCGGGTGCGGTGAGCTGACATCCCCTGCAAAGCCTCGCGAATAAGCAGATTTTTAAACCCGTAAACTCCAGACAAAGGAGGAAACAAAGCTCCCTGCTGTCTGCCGGCTCTCACCCTCCCCTTCGCGCAGGAGCCTTCATGCTCCTGTGAATATTGAGCGGAGACAGAAGCCCGGAGGGATTTGCATTTCACACTTGCCAGCAAATGAGCAACAGGAAGATCACACCGAGACCCCGGCACGGTGCTATTACCAATATGTGCACTAGTCATCCACTCACTGCAGAGCCTGAAATTGCTCCTTTCTCTCCTCTCCTGCTCTGTGGAGAGGGAGCAGGCGCTGCCTCTGTGGTCACGATGTCAGCGCCGTGGGAAGGCGGGTGCCCGCGGTCCTGCGCTCGCAGGGGCTGCGCAGAGCGGCGATGCGGATCGCTGGGGTGGCAGGGCAGCCCTGCTGGGTGTGTGCCATGCCGGGCACTCGGACACACAGCGACCTGCGGAGAATGGCTCCGCGTTCGGGGCGGCACTGCTGCACAGGCTGGCGCTTCAGGCTCGGGCGGCCGACAGAGAGAGGTGCTCTGGAAACGCACGCAGAGCTTTCAGCCCCACCGCATATCCCTGTGGGAAGTTAGGTGAGAGGGGCACAGACTCTGGCCTGCAGATAAGGAAAGGTAGCATCCCCGAGATGTTCACGAGCAGTTCTCTTCCTCACTATGTCCAAAGTGGTTCTCACCATTCTGCACCTGTAAGACCATCTGAGATGCTGGCAACACAGCTCTCACAGAAAATACATTAAAATCCTGTTTCTTAGCCCATGCAAGGCATTAAGTCATTTAAGTACCTGGACTTTGCCTGCCCTGCCTTTCTTTCTCAGCACTGTCTCTGCTCTACCCTCCCCACAAACACAAACCCAAACCCTCCACACACAACACCTTTACACCAGGGAGTGGTTTTTGTAAAATGCACTGCTTTTGGAATAGATCATCGACAAGGCAGAGAAGGCATAGTTTTATGTGACAAGGGCTGCCCAGGTGTATGGGGTCTCCTACTGGTCCATTAGGCTGGTAGGAATGCTTGCACATTCCCACATCCCTCTGGCCTGCATTGAGGACAGATGTCTGTTGATAAGGTCTGCTGAAGATCAACCTGCATCCTTCAGAAACCAGATGTGTCAGAGCCAGATGTGACAGTGGGTCCCTAACAACTGTGACATTGCCCGGTCATGTCTCACTCTGTTCTGAGCCAGGGGGACAAGCACAGCACAGAATGCTGCTAGAATGCTGCTTCTTACAGGACCAGGTTTTGTGATCCTGGCACCCCTGGTGTCAGTGTTTTCCCGTGTCTTACACAGCTCTGGCTGATTCAATGATCTCTCTCTTCTGCTGCCAGAAAAGAGCAGCAATACTGTCCCACTTCCTCCTCCTTGCACCATCCTACCTCTCTGAGTTTTGGTGTACCACCCTGCCAGTTGCTCTGGCACACCACTGACTCCTAACAGGCCCAGACACACCTGCTCCACTAGAAAGGCATCCTTTTTTTCTTTTTTCTTTGTGAAAACATTATGTTTCAGGAAACAGGAGGCAGAGTGAGGTGCTTGTTGCTCCCTGTTTGTCACTACTGGACCTGCCTTGACCTTTGAGCTCTTTCAAGCCCAGATGTAAGGCAGCTCCCTGCTAGCAGCCCTCTTGCCTGCAGCTATTGGAATTTGAGTGAGCTATCTTTTGAGAAATTTTCCTACTGTGGTAACTAAATTAACAGAACACTGGCAAAGCCATAGCTGCTGTAGATCAGAACACTGGTCAGAAGAATCAGTGGCAAACACTCTCCTGCAACATAGACTCCTCTTCCACGTGGGACTTTGCAAATGGTTGAGCAGGGAGTGGTTAGTCCCACAGTTGGCACCTGAAATGAAGCAGATCTTTAAGGTCCTTGAACGACTGCCACCTGCTTTCCTCCAAACAAGATACAGGAGGAAGCAAGGTGAGGGTGGGGCTAGCCAGGGCACCGAGGGATTCCCATCTTCAACACCATTTGGCTGCTTGTTTCCTCAGTGCTATGAGCCAGACCAAGCTGCCAACTGCTTTTTCCTGAAATAATGGGAATTTGCTCCTGGGAAAGAAATGCCAGTGTAAAGCTTGCCTTGCTCTACTGTCTCCAAAGAGATGCTTAGCTCCTGCTTCTTTGTATTTTCTGATTTTTCATAAACTTTTTTTTCTTTGTGGCTGGTGTTTCTTTTTCTCTTATGAGAAGGGAAGAAGTAGAGAAGAGTCCTAACGAAAAGGTAATGCCCTGGTTTTGCCCCCAGCAGCAGTGCCAGGAAGTGAGCAGGGAACTGTGCCATCCCTTCTATTTCTGTAATCTTCCTGGCAGGGCTCTAGGCTTGGATTAGGAGTTTACAGTCCTTCCCCATCCAGCTTTTTTCACATTAATTCATTCATTTTGTCATTAATAGATGATGTGCACACCACTGGCAGTAGAGCTGATGAGTTCCAGATATATGCAGAGAGTTGGCTTTAGTTCTGTTAAAAAAAAAAAAACCAACACCAAAATCTCTGCCTCAAAAAGCCAAGAAAAAATATAGCCTTATGATGAGATTTTTCTAAGTAAATAGGTCAGGAGATTTAACAAATGGATCTGAGGCTCCTGAGTCACTTAAAGAAGTTTTATTTCATCACAAATCACTTTTCCTTCAGTAGGGCAGAGGGCAGAGGTGAAAGATGTTTTCAGGGTAAGAAAGATTTTTCTTCTTCATTTAACAGCGTGGTGAGTTGACCTTGGCTGGACACCAGATGCCCACCAAAGTTGCTGTGTCACATCCCTCCTCAGCTGGACGGGGGGAGAAAAATACACCAAAAGGCTCGTGGGTTAAGGACGAGGAGAGGTCACTCACTAATTACTGTCACAGGCAGAACAGGCTCAACTTGGGGAAAATGAATTTAATTTATTACCAAACAAATCAGAGTAGGGGAGTGGGTAATAAAATAGAACCTTAAGTCACTGAAGTTCACTCCCAAATTTTTCTCCCTCCTCCTCACAGTGGTGCAGGGGCACAGGAATGGGGTTTGCAGCTGGGTCACCACACAGTGTCTCTGCTGCTCCTTCTTCCTCATCCTCCGAGTGTGGAGTCCCTCCCACAGGCTGCAGTTCTTCATGAACTGCTCCAGTGTGGGTCCCTGCCCACGGGGTGCAGTCCTTCAGGAACAGGCTGCTCCAGTGTGAGTTCCCATGGCATCACAATTCCTGCCAGCAAACCTGCTTCAGCTTGGGCTCCTCTCTGCATGAGGCCTCAGGTCCTGGTAGGAGCCTGCTCCAGGGTGGGCTCCCCACAAGGTCACAGCCTCCTTTGGGCATCCACCTGCTCCACTGTGGGGTCCTCCAGGGGCTGCAGCTGGATGTCGTGGTCCACCAGGGATGTCCATGGGCTGCAGGGGAGTCTCTGTTCTAGCAGCACCTCCTTCCCCATCTCCTTTACTCATCCTGGTATCTCTCACAGAGTTGTTTCTCTCACATATTCTCACTCCTTTCTGTGCTGTTGCACAGCAGTTTTCTCCCTCTTAATGATGTTATCCCAGAGGTTTTACCACCGTCATTGATGAGCTCAACTTTGACTGGTGGTGGGTCCATCTTGGTGCTGGTTGGCATTGGCTCCACTGGACACAGAGGAGGCTTCTACCATCTTCTGCCACAGAAGGCACTCCTGTAGCCCCCCCAGGCAAAGCCTTGCTACACAAACCCAATACAGTTGCTTGTATTATCATTAATCTTGAGAGTGAACACACCTATTTAGTTGAACCAAGGCCATTCACCTTTTTGTCTGAGATTTCATTTCAGGTAATCTTTTTCCTGACAGTTCTGTGTCCAGCAGTAATACAAAAAGCTATTCAAATCATTCTCTACAGATCAGTGCCTACATACTGACGTCACAGACCTATAAAACATCATCTTCTTCCATTTTAATGCGAGAAAGAAAAGGCCGAGCTCTACTCAAAGTGCCAAATCACTTCCTGGGAGATTCAAAGCCAAGCAGCAGGCCTCTTCCACTCCAGACAAAAAGAAGAAATCAGGGTCAAACAGCAACTGAGTGTGGCCCCTCTCCTGCTCCCCTGCTGCAGGCAGCTGTGGCCACACACGCAGCCCAAAGCCTGTGATGGGGCAGTGTAGCTTTGTGCAGACATTTGCAATATTGATACAAATATGTGGCAAATTATCCTCCTCTAATGACAAAATGAGGCTATTCTCACTTATGAGTCACCTGTTTTTCCATATATATATCCCCACGTGTTTGTTTTCTTGTATTAGGGGAATAACAGCGTACTCACTGGCCAGCAAGCCCAGTGCCTCAAAATAGCACTGAGATGGGTCTGGCTTGCTCAGAGCCTGCTGCTCCTTCAATAGTTCCCAGATACTTTTGATGAGCTGGAAAACACTGTGTAGCATCTAGGGGTATAAAAAGCAGCACACAGTTGTCTCCCATCAGGTTTGATATCTGGATCCAGCCTGGAACAGCACAGGGGGCTGGGGGCAGTAGGCATGGCACTTTGTCTTTCCTGCTTTCAGCTGCTTCATCCCAAAAAAATGTTCGCCTTGCTCAGCTCCTGAGAAGAAATTAAATACCACAGGGACCAGCTGGCATTCTCCCACTCCTCCATGGACACAGCCACTAGACAAGCAATTCATTCCATGTGCCCACGGCAGGACTGAAGGAGGCTGCACAGAGGCTCTGTGCCATGGCTTGGCCCTCTCTGCATCCTTGAAGCTCACCCTACCTTCGACTCCTGTTCATCCCAGAACAACTTTATAGGGACATGGAATAATTGTAGCATGAGCCCAAGCCATCTGACCCTCTTCTCTCTTCAGTCCTTGCTTAGCCCTATGGACAACTCTGACACAGGGATGCTCTTGCCCTCTGTTCAGACTCCTGGAAAGCTGTTGTTGGCTCCAGGATTCCCATGCACAAGGATCCCTGCACCACAGTTTCTCAGAATGGACCCTGAGACTACAATGAATCATGACTCTTGGGTGTCAGATTTTTTGCTATGAGGGAAGAGAAAGAGAGGGTCAAAAAAAATTACAGATCGGCGGATGTTTTTGCTGCTGTGGCTGAGTCCTTGTTAAGTATTGACTAAGGCAAGCAAGCTGGAGGATTTTCAAAGGATTTTCCATTCAAATCAGTACACAAGAGCTTTATTACCCATCCCAATGCTGGAAAATCATGTCAGGCTCTATCAAAATCATGACAGAGGCTTAAATAATGAGTTTAAAAATAGATGTGTTAGCTTATTATTATTTGAATTATGGTTTCTGAATCATTAGGTTAAACTGGCGTCAAGTTTTTTGTGTTCCTCCATGTCTGAAGCTCCAAGAACACTGAAAAAATATTCATAAACCCCCTGAGATCCTCAAATAGTCACATTTTTCTAGAATATGATCTTTGTGAGAAAAAAAGCAACATACACTGTCATAAGAACCCTGATAAAGCCATGAGAACTGCCAACTTCTTTCTTCTCCTCAAGGGTTTAAAATATACGTTTTATCTGCTCATGTCTGACAACAAAAAATACAATGCTGTGACAAAGCAGCACAAAGGCCAGGTTTACTTCTAGAAGAAAGTAACACTTCCAATTATTTAGGTGCTGGCAGAGAGCCCGAAGATGCTGCTGGTAGCCCTGCTATCGACAAACCTCCAAGCTACCGTATTGTTTGCACACTGCTTAGGATCCCTCTTTTTAATAGACCCAAAGGATCAGAGCCTGAAGTGCCTGTCGTGGTACTGGGTGAGCTGTGTCCAGACCCAGAAGCAGCACAACCTCTCATGGCAGGATCCTACAATGCCTTGGGTTGGAAAGGACCTTAGAGATCATGTAGTTCCAACCTCCCTGCCATGAGCAGGGATGTGTCTATGGGCAACACTGCTTCTCTGCTGTGGGAAAGGGGCACCTTCCACTAGGCCAGGCTGCCCAAAGCCCCTCACTGACAAAGCAATGCCCAGGGATGCTGCCTCGCCACCAGCAGCCAAGCGTCCCCCGCTGTGGCACTCCTCGCCTGGGCCAATACAGCAACACAGTTTCAGGGCATCAGATCAGTATTTAACCAGAACAGGTGGCACCTGCTTCTGCCCTCCATCACTCCTCATGGCCTTGAGCCACTCATACATGACTTTCTTACAGTCAGCCCTGGAAACCATCCTTTCCTGTAAGACTGGACAAAAGTCCCATACAGGTGCATCATAGTGGCAGGGAGGGAAGGGAAGGAGGCTGTGGTTGAGGACAGAAAGGAGCAACAGATGGTGCACACCAAGTAGTGACTTTTTGAGTCTACCTGCAGCATTTTTAGCTGTAAAGCCCAGAGGGCTGAATAAGACTCAGACAAGCCACCAGCTGTGTCAGCAAAGCAAAAACATAGTGACAGTGGTGAATGCCTCAAAAGGAAAGAGGGAAAGCAGATTTCAGCTTGCTGTCAGACATGGCGCTCTGTCTCTCATGAGGCCATGGACACCCATACAGACATTTTTAAGCCCTGGACACACATGCTGGCTGGCTTCTCTCTGACATCTGTAAAAGAGGGGGACTGGAGCCCTTCAGCATAAATTGTGATTTCAGCTCTTGCCTACTATTGGGTTGTAGTTGGGTCACCCTATCCTTTGGCTATGTTGCCTCCTCTAGGCTGGCTGTATCCCATTCAGAGTCCCTCAGGCAGCAACCTCCCTGCCACCACCCCTTCTGACAAAGCACCCCTGAGGAAGGACAGCCTGGCATTTTCTGCAGCAGCAGTGCTGTCCCCAGCAGATGTCAGGCTCACACCTCAGCCTTGAGGGGACATTTCAGGGCTGGGGATGAACAACCAGGCTCTTGTTAACTCATCACCACCCAGCTTTCCTGCAAAGTGGGAAACATGAATGCATCCAGATGCACCAGGCACTTGCTGCTCCTTCATACCAGACAACCCTGGTGCTCAGGTGCTTGTTTATTTTTAACACAGCCCTTTTAGCGATTTAAAATAGAAGACAGGTTACCTTTCAAACATAGGTCTCCTGATCTGAAGCAAATAATGCACCCATTACTGGCTACCTGGGGTTTGTGTGGGCAGAGATCAGAGACCTGCCACCAGGTTTGGTAAATGTCGGTGGAGCAGGCTGGTGAGGAGACTTCAATGGGTGCCAACAGCTGGTGCAGCGAAAGGAGGGACCCCGGGGAGCTCAGAGATACAAGAAGGGCTGAGACAAGCTGCTAGGAGATGCAAGCACTGGAAAATAAGAAATGCTGAGAGAGCCAGCTGGGGGAGGTTAATAAAGCCTGCCTGTCAGGGGAACTATCTGACAGGCAGACAGCCAGAGGAGGGGAGAAAACAGCTCACTCGAGCCCACGGACCCATAACTGGGTTATGCGGCTATGTAATCCACTTAAGCTCTAAAACTGTCCTGCCTCCCTCCCCCAGCCTCTGCTCTCCTCCTCTGTACCTCTAATATTCAGAAATGTTTCCTCAAATCTTTGCAGGAAGTCTTGACAGTGGTTCAATTTGATTAGCGCTGGCTGGGGAGTTTTCCCAGAGGATCTCGGGAAGCACAGAGATTCGTACCCCGGAGAAACCTGCAGGGTATCAGTGAGCTCCTACACTGTCTGCAGCACTGGAGAGACCTGCTCTGTACGAGGGGCACGCACACCCCCACAGACACAGGGGTGGGGTTTTTTTAACCTGCATCAGGAAATATATGTGCACACTTAATGCAGTTTATTCAAAACAAGCTGTCGTCTCCATTATATGTCGTTCGCCCTGAGAGAGGTTAGAGAAGTGCAAGATGCAAAAGGCCTGTTAGATCATCTAGCCCATCACCCCACAAATGAAGATTTAATCCCATTAAGGGCCACTGTTGGCTTCAGTGGCTTCAAGATTTGGTCCTAATTGCACAAACACAAAGCCATTACAAGACTGCAGTCTGACAGAGAAGCCTTCTTTTTCACAGGGTATATAATTTCATTAATTAAAGTGGCTTATCTGCATGCTAATAATTAGAAAAATATTGTCCACTTCTATTCTCGTTTCATTCTGATATCCTGGTGCGCTGGATATAAGTGGGAGGTGAGAATGTACAAAGATGTGTATGCACTGTGAGATCAACAATGCACAGGCATATCAAAAAGACAGGTCCTTGCCCATGAGGGGATTATAATCTAATTTATTATATGGATTGCAGCAGCACATTACAAGGGAAAAAAAAATTCATTTTATAGGAAGGATCAGGATTGTAACATCAAACCCTGATCAAGAAGGGAGGGGTCCACACTGATTTTCACATGCTCTGGATCAGCAGCCTACAATAGCTGAACTCATTGCAGGCTATATACACATTTTGTTTGCTCTCTAATTATTAATTTAGAAAGAACACTCAGTCTGGGAGGGGACTGGATGAGAAATGTCCCTGAGAGCTGTCTGAAAAAAATGAGCAAGAATGGATTTATGGAATGAGAGGGATAGAGTCCAGAAGGTTGTCTCCTGTAGCCAGGGGGGTGTGGGAGAGGGTAAGGGGGCCATAAGGAAGAAGAGGACAAGGCTGAATGCATTGACAGTGCCAAGGATGCAACTGGCAATGGACCACAGGGAGGGAAAATGTGCAAAGAACCCCTTTAAGAGAAGATCAATATGGAAGCAAAACGCAAAACTCAGTGAAGGAATACATAACTGGGGAATCAAGCTACCACCCCTGTTTTTTCCCCCCTCCTGCATATTGCAGATAACAACTAAAAGTTCAATATCTTTGTGTATTAATTAAATTTATTATAAAACAACAGCAACGATAGGAACAAATTATCAAACTCAACTTGCATTTTCAAGTTTTTAGTGGATAAACACCTTGGTCATCTTTCTCGGTAAAAAAAAAGTATGCCACCATTGATCAATGCTAATGGCTTTCAATAAAGGCTAATTAAATTATGCTCTAAGATTGGACAGAGCATAAGCCAAGTCCCAAGCATGCCCTAAAGCCAGTCTGAAGGGAAAAGAGAAAGGGAACTTATCCGTATGAAGCTACAGGGAATTATTTTACCTATTGCAATCTTCAATAAGACTATCAATCAGCCAGGAGGAATGTTTATCCCTGTCTCCCAACATATCATACAGAGGCATTCATTCCCCAGACATGAACAAATTATGAATTGTTCTTTGAACCAAGAGGAAGATGAGGCCCATCTAGTCACCACCTCAATCAAAATGGAAAGCACCAAGCAAAAAAATATAACTCAAGGCAAGACAGGAGAGCAAAACAGATTAAATATATGTATAAATATTCATACATAATAAGAGATGGGATTGGAAGAAAAGAAATAATAAATCTTAAGAGACCTAAAGGACAACCCAAGAGATGTCTTAGAGTTGCTAATGGGAGAGACAGGTAAATTGTTACTGGCATCTTAACTTCTGCTGAACATCAGTGCAATGAGTAAAACAAGGAGTGGGAGCCAAGACCCCAGAAATCAGAGCTGTCTCTGCTGCCTCACACCGCTTAAACTACTGAGACATTAAAGGAGACCCTCAGCTTTCTTTAAAAAAAAAAGAAAATTGAAAAAGCATCTGTTCTTCATGGTTGCAGATGGAAACTTGGAAACACAAAGCAATTGTACCCTAAAGGCAAGTGAAATGAACTCAAACCTTGTTATTTCAAAATACATTATCAGCTTAAACTCTCAGACTGATCTCTGTGGGGACAGTCACAGTCTCTTGTTTTGTGAGTGCATAGGACTGTGAAAGAGGTGCTCAGAGGTTGGAACAGGAGCACTTCCTTCTGCACAGCACTTAGATCAGGTAAGGAAAAAAGGAGAAAAGATGGAGGTGAGAGACAGGAGAAAGAGACCTTTGTCTTGTTAAATACAGGTGACTGTGACATTTACAACATCCTTAATATTTGTTTTGGCTCTTTTCAGTCTCTTCTACACAGCAATCTACAATCCCCAAAGGGGGTCATACTACCCAGAAGATCTGTAGTAGCTTGTACCTATGTGTGTGTGTGACTTCAGATCATTCTTCAGAAGCTTCTATATAAATTACATTCGCTTCCATGCCAATTCTACAACCACATTAGCAAAGATAATACCTTGACTGTGCTGATTGTGAAATCATTGAAACTTCCATTTAAAGAGTGGCATATGAAGAAGCAAAGGATAATAATTTTTAAGCAAAACTAGATTAAAATGATGCAGTTACTGAGCTTTCTAGTGCAAGCTCTCCTCCTTCAAACTGCAAAGAACAGTGGCCATTAGTGGTGCATTGCATATTACACTAGGAAAACATGCTTGAGATCCAGACTGAGTAATTTTATTATTCAGCTCATTTTTGCTACTGATCTTTACTTTTTAGCAGTTCTAGAGCCAACATCTTCATGTATAAATGGTCAGATCGATGGTTCGAACCCTGAAGCGACAAGCAAGTATTTAAATCGTCTTTACTCAAATGTTAATAAATCTTGTTTGTTCCCTTATCCTTATGAAATGTGGTATGCATGAGAGGTAATTAAAATGGGTGTCAGTGCAGGTGAGCACTGAGAAGAAATGCAGCTCTTAGTCCACACAAATTTAATACAGGATCATTGAAATAACAGAAAAAAATGGTCACAACAATCTAAGGAAATCAGCAAGACAAGCTGTTGGGGAAAGTAATATATTTTCTTAGAACAGTTGATACAACTAAGAAAATGATAAAGCTTTCAGGCACGCAAACTCTTCTTATTGTCCTCCCTTCTCCTGCCTGCAGTATCAGCCAGTCTAATAAAAGATATTGCAACTCCTTAGAAGCCTTCCTTCATTTACAAAGAGATGAACTTGTGATCAGGTGAAAAAATGCGACAAGCAGGACTGGCCATGCGAGCAAACCAGATCCTGAATTATTGAAAGGCAACCACGTGGCTGCCACCCGAGCAAACACACAGGAACAGTGAGGGAGAAAGTCAGAGGAGCAGCGTCTATGGCCGTCTGTCCTTCAGCCCAGGTGCCGATCTTTCATTTGTATCCCTGTTTATTGTGGCTTAGGGATAATGTAGACAGTCTGACATGCATTGCCTCTGTGCATGAGCTCACTCCCCCTCATTTTCTGCTGTCTGCCATCTCTAACTGGGGAAAATGAACTGGAGTGTTCAGCCTGTGTTCCTACCCACGTCCCGGTTAGACCTCAAGGTGATGTAAACTGATGGAGACCCACTAAACTCAGGTGGGTCTGCTGAGTTATGCCAGTGAAGGATCCAACTTGTTTACTTATCAGCTGCTTATGTCTGACATGATGAATTGGTCCTGTACTGACAGCTAATAAAAGATGTATTTATGTAAATGAGAGAGACCGTGCATGCTCTCCCATGTTAGAAAGGATTGTTTTGTCCACAAAATATATCAGTTGAAAGACAGACAGACAGGTGTCATGTTTGTTTTGAAATATTGGGGCTTCCTGACATGAAAAACAACACAAGATTTTGTTGTTGGTTTTTTGGGCTTTTTTTTTTTTGGTTTTTTTTTTGTTTTTTTGTTTGTTTGTTTGTTTTTTGTACAACAAATGCAAACGTTATTAAAACAGAATTTTCATTTGGTGACAAAGGTGTCTTTTCAGGTTCTGCTGGAAAGCATTCACCTTGGAGAAGGTCTTGGATTCCCAAAGGCTTTTCTGCTGTGGGCTTTTTCCCTTCAAATATGTCAGTTCGTCTAATAAAAGAGACTTTCCCACTTAAGAACCTCACCTCACTTACACCTTGAAGCATTCATACTACCTCTACAACAGCTTATATCAGCTATTCACTAATGATGCTTTATTAGCAGCAAGTGGGGTCTAATATTCACCATCTTCAGATACGTGAGAATTGCATGTGTGTGTTGCAAACACCTGAGAACATTCAAGCTTGTGTTCCTCCCCAAAAGAGAAACTTTCAATCAGTCACAATAGACAGATGCAACATAACAATAACTGTTGTCCTTTCGTTTTCTGTGACAACTGGAACACTGACAGTGAACAGCAGGACAATGGAGTTGTGTCAACGTGCAGGAGGATTTCAGAGTGCTCACAGATATGAGTCATCCTGGTCAGTTATGGAACACTAAACCTTTGGCATTACAAGACTTTCTCAGTGGTTTGATTCTCTTTATTTTTTGTCTTAATTGCTTCACGCCATCATTTCAGATGGTGTGGAAGGAATGCATTCAATGCTCGCAGGAAAAAAGGGGCTCTCTCAGGACTCTGGAGAATGGTCAGATTTCCCTAGGCTTCCCATTTGATTTATTAATTCGTACTCCCTGCCATACATACACGCAAACGTGCACTTAAACATAAAAACTTCTACTTGTGTTACAGATGAGAAGAATGTTGTCAAGATACAGCAGGAGAAAAGCCTTTGGGATTTGTTATGGGTATGTACATTAACACAAGCATCTTCTCTGATTAAGGCTTTCCAGTGTATTTAGAGTTTGACCTCTTCTTTATATTCATTCATACACTGCTTACTCTGTAGTGCCTCTTTCTTCACTATTAGGCACTTTTCCATTATTGTCTTTAACAAAACATTTTGTGTTTCTCCTCATAATTAAAAGAAATACTCATCTTCCTTCCCTGGCCTTTTGGGACTTGAATGAGAAAGTGTCGCCCTACTTCTTTTCCCCGTTGTTATTCTGGGTGCACAGTTATCATCTCTAAATGCAGTTTAAGATCACTGATTCTGTATTTGGTGACAATCTGGCAGAATTTGGCATGCTGCACAGGGGTGAGGTCATTTGGTAAAGCAGGGAATCCATGGGGATCTGTGGCTGCCTTGTTTGTTATTAATCTGTTCCTCCCAGGAGCTCTTTTGCTGTTTTAGCTTTTAATCTAACAAATATTTTGAGTACCACTCCTTTTCTGGACAGATGATTTTCTCCATTGCCCTAATTATTTGTGCTACAGCCTCAGAAGGACTGGTAGGGCTGGTGAGTGGGACTGCGCTTTCATTTGCAAGCTGTGTTTCTTGCCTGTTAGAGAGAGCACATCCAGCTCTTTGTGGGCTTAATGGTGGTGAGAAGCATTTGCAACATCAGTCGTTTTGCACTGGGGTGTCCTTTCCCCTGTCTTGATAGCACACAGACTCTCCCTCCTACCCATTCACCTCCTGCACTGCTCATCTGTCATACCCAGCTAATAAACTCAAGGCACCTCCTGCCCTGCTCATGGCCTTGCATATTTAAGTCATTAGAGCCAGGCAGTTGGCACACACTGGGGCTGTGCTGAAAGCTGATCCTACAAGAAATGCAACAATCATTCTGCAGCCAGTGCTGTCTAGATCCCCATCCCGCTTTTATTTGAGTCCCTGCCACGGGAACTATTGAACTGGACTAATGCACAGCAGAAAGTAAATGCTTATTGAAGGACTGCTCAAGTTTTATCTAGCCACATATTAAATGATCTTGAATTTGGGGCAGAGATGGGCAAGGCAAAACAACAAAACAGCAAATGATCTGTCTGACAGGGCTTTGGAGTCGAGCCGTGACAGTCAAGTCTCCGTGCTTATGTATGCGTGTTGTGGGGGAAGAGGGGGGTGCACAAAGGGTGGGGCAGCCAGGCCAGGGGAATAGATCTGTATGAGCTAATCTGTTTCTCTTGCTTTCCTCCTCCCCTCCCCATCTCCCTTTTCCTGCCTCTCTCTCCTGGGAGATGACTCACACCTGCTCTGCCCTGATACTACCATTTCCCATCAGAAGCACAGTCACTCTGAAGTCACCCAAGCTGTTCTGTGTTAGATCCCTGCATTGCTTACATCTGCTCTTTGGTGTGCAGGATTCATACACTGTGATGGGGAGCATGCCTGTAACTCAGCACAGACTCATGAAATCCAGCCACCTGCCTGTGACATGCTGATGTCTTGATGGCATCCTCGGCTTCTGAGTGCTCCATCCTAGTGGGAGCCCCATTTTAGGGCCTGTTGATGAATCTTCTCTTTATTAGAGAGATGGTCTTTTTAAGGACCCAGGCAAGACATTTATCAGTTGACATCAGGTCCTCAGGTAGACAAATGACTTTTCAATTCTAAAGGTCTGAGTCATTTCATCTGCATCTGGCCTTATTCCACCTACACCTCCCACCTTGGCTAAAACAGAATCTTTCACCTGCATATAAACAACCACAGTGGTGTTCTCTAATGCTTTCTATGCAGGATCCCAAAGTACTTTAAAAACATTAATGGATGAAGAGTCAGGACCTCACCACAATGTGGTTAACCATTATTTTAATTTATTAAATAAGTATTATCCTAAGTTTTAGGAAACTAAAGGCATAGAGATAATCAGCATCTTCCCCAAGGCTACATAACAAGTAGAGACAGAATATTGAAAAGGAATGGGGCAACATAGTCCAGCACTGTATTTGAGAGTCAAAACCATTCTTCAGTTCAGTGAAAAGAATGAACAAGCATGCTGCACCTGTTAGTTCTGCAAAGTCTTGCATCTCTAAGTCTCTCTGTGAGTTTCAGTTTCAAGTGAGCCTGTACACTTTAGGGACATTCAGTGATAATAATTGAACTTGCCCACCTTTGTGGCTCAAAAAAAGGCTACAGACTGAACAAAAGCTCAGGAAATCTCAGAGGCTTCTGGGTCCTGATGCCCACTGAAATATCCCATGGGACAAGCTGCACACTATTTTGAAAGTAATCAAGAAGGTATTGTTCACCCTTATGATCCTGCAATTTGTTTTCCTTATTTGTTTGGTACACATAAAATACCAATCATTATAGTATCCACAGCTGCTTACAGGTGTTATCAAAGACAGGAAAGATGGCTTGACTTGAGCTGTCAGCAGCAAATTCTCTATGTGCATAGATACTGCACGTATCCAGCACACAATTCTACAGCAGACAGCTAGAATTATCTTACGAATCTGACAAATGAAGGCGTGGTGGTTTTCCCTAACTAGAAAGATGTTTTCCTTCAGATTTGATCCCCGTACTGTGCTCTGACAGTTGCTTAAGTTTGATCTCCAGGAGAAGCCAGATCTAAGGTGTGAGGCTTTTGTAGTGGCTGCTAAAGTTCCTGAAAGAGGCTTCCTGGGAGCAGGAGTGTCCCCTTCAACCAGAGCTGTCACTCCACCTTTTTAGGGAAACTGGTTGCCAAGCCAGCTATCCAACACAGCACGTATTATCTAAGTTTTGGAAGTACTAAGAACCTTTACTGACATAGACCCAGACTTGCAAACAATCAGGAGAAAGAGGAATTTCCTTTCTCCTCAACACAAGAAAGGCAGCCATCCTTTCACAATTAAAATAATCATGAGCATATGTCTGACTTCTTGCATAAGGCAGTAAAATTACATCCACAGTTATATTTCACTCTCGTTTTCTTTGGGAAATATATAATCCTGAAATAGAGCCTTGCCCTTTCCCAGTGATAATTTTTCGGTTCTGTTATAGGAGAACAACAGTTCAACACAAGTTTCCAAGGGGGCTTTTACATCTCTGTAGAGGGAAGTATGCATACTTTTCTTTCTAGAGATTTTTATCTCTGTTTGGTTCAGACATTCATTGTTCCAGATATCACTGGAAGTCCCAGTAAAAGGCCTCTTTTATATATACTCCAGAGTTTTTCTTCAAATTGACAGTCCCTCTATGAGGCCCTGGATTTATACTCTGCCTTCTTCTCTGCCTCTCCTGGGTGTCTGTCTTCTTTCTATCACTTTGTTCAAACTGTCATGTACCTACTTCCTCAGATTTCTACCTCTTAAAATGCTGCTTTGATTAATCTGTTTCTGCTTCAGCTTTCACTCTGGTATTGATCAGCAGAGGCATTTGGGAACTACAAAATCTGCCCCATCCCTCCAGCTTAATAGTGAGCACACTTAGCAGATGCATCTTACAGCCTGTCCTGGCTTTTCCTGGCATAGTTAATTTTCTTCCTAGTAGCTGGTACAGTGCTGTGATTTGGATTAGGTAGAAGAATAATGTTAATAACACACAGATGCTTCAGTTGTTTCTAAGCAGTGCTTACCCTAAGTCAAGGACTTTTCAGTTTCCCATGCTCTGCCAGTGAGCAGGTGCACAAGAATCTTAAGTGTGATCAGAGAGCATGTACAAGAAAACCAAAGGATCAGCCCCAGCCAGCATGGGCTTAGAGGGCAGGTCCTGCATGTCCAACCTGATCTCTTTTCATGATCAGGTGACCCACCTGGTTGATGGGTGAAAGGCTGTGTGTGTTGTCTACCTGGATTTCAGCAAAGCTGAACACCATCTCCCACAGCACCTTTGACACCATCTGCCACGGCACTCTCCTGGAAAAGCTGGCATCCATGGCTTGGACAGGTGCACTTTCACTGAATTAAAAACTGGTTGGGTGGCCAGGCCCAGAGAGCAGTGGGAAATGGTGCTGCATCCAATCAGCCATCTGGTCACTGGTGGTGTTCCCCAGGGATCACTGTTGGGCCCAGGCCTATTCAGTATCTTTATTGATGATCTGGATGAAGGGATTGAGTCTACTCTTAGTGAATTCAGGGACAGCAGCAACACCAAGTTGGGTGTGAGTGTTGATCTGATGATGTGTTGATGTGGAGGGTAGGTAGGCTCTGCAGAGGGATCTGGACAGGCTGGATTGATAGGACAGGACCAACAATAGGAGGTTCAACAAGACCAAGTGCTGGGTCCTGCATTTTGGCCACAACAGTCCCATGGAGCACTATGGGCTTGGGGCAGAGTGGCTGGAAAACTGATGGGTGGAGAAGGACCTGGGAGGTGCTGGTCAACAGCTGCTGAACATGGTCCAGCATGTACCCAGGTGGCCAAGAAGGCCAATGGCATCCTAGCCTGTGTTAGCAATAGTGTGGCCAGCAGGACCACCAAGATCAGTGATTGTCCCCCTGTACTTGGCACTGGTGAGGCCACACCTTGACTCCTGTGTCCAGTTCTGAGCCCCTCACTGCAAGAAGGACATTGAGGTGCTGGAGAGTGCCCAGAGAAGGGCAGTGGAGCTGGTGAAGGGTCTGGAGTGCATTTCCTATAAGGAGTAGTTGAGGGAACTGCGGGTGTTTATCCTAAAGAAGAGGAGGCTCAGGGGGACCCTATCACTCTCTACAACTCCCTGAAAGAAGCCTGTAGCCAGGTGGGGGTTGGCCTCTTCTCCCAGGCAACCAGTGACAGCATGAGAGAACACAGGCTGTGCCAGGGAAGGTTTAGGTTGGACATTAGGAACAATTTCTTCACAGAAAGAGTGGTTAGATGTTGGAATGGGCTGCCCAGGGTGGTGGAGTCACCGTCCCTGGAGGTGTTTAAGGAGAGACTGGATGTGGCTCTCAGTGCCAGCATCTAGTTGACATGGTGGTGTTTGGTCATAGGTTGGACTCAATGATTTCAGATGTCTTTTCCAACCTAACTGATTCTGTGATTCTGTTATTCTATGATTCTGGAGTCTGTGAGGGAGCATTGCTGGGACAAATGCTCCAAACTGGCCAAAGGGATATTCCTCACCATACAACATCATGTTCAGAATATAAACTGGGGGGAGTTGGCCAGGGGGGGCTGATGGCTAGTCAGGAATAGCCTGGACATTGGTCAGCAGGTGAGGAGCAACTGCATTGTGCTTCACTTGTTTCTTTTGGGTTTTATTCCCACCTCTCTCCCCCTTTCACTACTATTATTATTATTATTATCATCATCATCATTAGTATTAGTTTTATGTTTCACTTTGTTTCAATTATTAAAATTGTCTTATCTCAGCCCACAAGTTTTACTTTTTTCTGATACTTGTCCCCATCCCATTGCAGGGGAATGGGTAGTGAGCAAGTGGCTGCATGATAACACAGCTTCAAAACACAGTGGAGAACAGTCAGGCATCACCTCCCAGGGAGTAGTAGGGGATATGACAGCCAGGAAAATAACCTTTTGTAGTCCTGGTTTCCAAATCTCTTACAGACATTTTAAATCTGGATTGACTTTTATCACGTTCCTGGCTATACAGGTTGTATCTCAGTTAAGAGAAACAAAGCCTTAAAGAAGTGCTCCAGGTACTACATGCCCAGTACTGGGATAGAAAACACTGGCCACATCTATACTTAGCTAACCCTCTGAGTCTCTGAGGCACTCCCAAAAGCCCTCCCACACAGCCTGGGACCCCTTGTTCACATTTTGCTCATGGACCTGAGCTGGCCATGCATTACGTCCCCTTGCAGTCCATCAGACTGAGGGCCTGCAGGGAAGCATCCCACTCTCTTTGTTTAGTTAAAAGGTCAGTCACTTGATGTCATCCAAGGCCCCTGGGATAGGTGGAGGCTAGCAGTGCAAGTGGGGGTGACTGCAGCAGGCTCACCGTGTGCTGGCATGTGCTCCAAGGCATATCTCCCTGTCCTAGCTTCGACCCTCCTGCTGCCAGCCATGGAGGCAGTCAGTGCGTAACCACAGAGCTCAAACACACAGCCAGGCATTGTTTCTCAGCTGTCCCGCAGGGCTCTGCTGTCTCTGTTCTGTGTAAGTCCAGAAAGCACCATTTTGCTTTGCTGTGGCACTGAAATTCTACTGTGCAGCAGCAAGACAGCCCACCCTGCTGCCTGACCTGACATGGCCAGATTTCACTGTCCCCCTGCTCCACACATACAATCAGTCCCTCCAAACTTCTAATGAAACATGGCTGATTAACATTTAAATGCCAGCACCAAAGCCTCTTTTGACCTGCACTTACACTGATCAATCTTTCTAAGAAAACTAAAACTCCAGCTTGTGGGCGATGGAGCCTGGCCTCTGAAGATTCATTTCTGATGCTCCACCACGTCTTTTTTGGATTAACACCTTTGGACAGTGTCCCTGTGGCTCAGGTGGATAGCAGGACTGCACCTGCTCCCTCTTTGAGAAACCAGGAATGAAAGGGCTTGTTCAGAAAGCATAGAGAGAGAAAAGTCCTCAAATTGTCTGGGATCATGGGATGGCTGAAAAATAAGGGTTCCAATTGTGATACCAAAACAGTATTAAAGCAGCAGGCTTTTGCTTTCTACTGAGTGATTATCTTGCTTTGGTCTTATGGGGCTTAAATAGGAAGTGGAGCTCTGATGCCAAGATCATGGAATGCACTGGCATTGTCTAAAGACCCTGTGCTTTCTGGCCACCAGCACCTGAGACTTCATCTAGGAAATCCACAATGTTTTAATCTGCTTTTGTAGCTGTTAACCTTTCTAGATCACTACATTGCCTTCATTTGCAAGCTGCTTATCATATCAGCTAACAGCTGTGGCCAAGTGATCCTTACAGCAGGACTCGAGACAAAAGTCAGTGAACAAACACATTGCATCAAATGTTTACACGTGGCCCTTACCTTCCAAAGTTGATCCATTAGTGTATGTTTCTTCTGAAAGTTTTCCTTCAGAGAATGGCAGCCTGCAGTGGTTGAAAATGTTGGTACTTCTAGGAGATGAACCAAGCAGAAAGTACAGACTATCTGCAGTCTATTGTAGAAATCCACATTTTGTTCCCATGTCAGAGACTGTCTGCTGCTCTGGCCTTCCCATCTCAGGAGGGGACATAGCAGAGCTGGAGAAGGTTCAGAGAGAGACAACAAGGTTGTATGGAAAAGCTTACATATAAGGGATGACTAAGTCATCTTTAGCCTAGAAATGAGACATCTGATAGGACTGTGGAGCAGCAAGTGGTGTGAAGATGGTAGACACACACTGACTATGACCTGTGCTATCTGAAACAAGGACCTTGAACACCAAATTAAGCTGGCAGACAGATGGTTCAAAAAAACCCCCAAAAGAGGTACTTCTCTTCAAACACACAATTGAACTGGGGAACTCCTTACCACAAGGTCTGCAGTGACCGTAGTTAACATTTGGAGAGCGGCTGGAAAAACTGGTGGATAATAAAATTCATGTGGACAGAAATGGGACCTGGTTCAGGAAGTCCCTGAGTTGCAAACAGAGCTGAAGGTATAGTCAGAGGTAGTGCTATATACACTTTCTCTAGACTGACACGTGTGTTCAGCTATCTGCTTTTGGCCAACATTGCTCTGAGCCAGTACTGTTGCTCTTACATTCCTCTGTCACACGTGGGCCTCCCAAATGGAGATCACCAGCTGCCACTGTACTACCAGCACCTATTGCATCAGGCAATATGTGAGAAAGAGCCTGATGGAGTTAAAGGCACCATTTTCAGAAGCAGAAAGAAGATGAAGGGAATGGTGACCTGATACAATGCAAGGCAGTATGGAGAAACTGAAATATTGCCTGAGACATGTCTCACATACAGGAAGAGACGTAACCGAGCAGCACCAAGCAAGCCTTTGCAGCCATCACTATCCACCTCCACAAGACTTTAAAAACAAAAAAGATAAAAAAAAATAAGCTTGTTTTTGCTGGAAAGGAAGAGGATAAGCATCCATATCACAGAAAAGCACATGCTTTTAGTTGGAGCAATTTTAGTAACAGCTCCATGGGAGAAACCTTGACCTGGAAGCCTATGTAAAGAAATCTACAACTCAATAGAAGAATCCCTGCAGCTGGGAAAGCCAGCCTGTGATAAAACCCTGGTGTGTTCCATGTTTTGGTACTTTGGCGGGGCTGAAAGGAGACTGGATAAATAGTGTTTGCATCATATTTGCATTGTATTAATTTCATGCATCTGTCTTCCTCTGGTGGCCTGTCTGAGCAAAATACAGGAATTCTTTCCCCACTTTTCATATCTTAATTGTCTGTAGAATGAGAGAAGAATTAACACTGCCTGTAACCAGTGGCTCAATGCAGGCAGGGCATGTTGTCATGCCTACCCACGCTGAATTTTCTGTTACCTGGCTGGTTTGTTTTCCACACACGTACTCAAGGTTAAACTGATCTCTGGATTCAGGAAAAAGGCATGCCTGCCACTGATCAGACTGCTTAGAACCACCTGGCATGGGGCATTTGGTTTTTACCCCATAAGTTTTCTTTCAGCATTATTGTTTTGGTTAAGAGGTTATTTGGTGTTTAATAAATGCCCTACTCTATCAGCAATCTAGCATATTAATGGTGGTGACCTGTCTCCCCATCCTCTTCCATGGAATATTTTAATGCACTTTTTATCTTATAATAGATCATGAGTTTATTGTAAGGCTATAGGGATTTATGTGATTGTTGTGAGCAGTGCAGATCATAGAATTACAGAATTACAGAATCATAGAATGGGATGGGTTGGAAAGAACCTTTAAGATTATCTCATTCCAACCTCCCTTCATAAGCAGGGACATCTTCCACTAGATCAGGTTGCTCAGACCCCCATCCAAACTGGCCTTAAAATGTTCTAGAAAATGTTCTGTAAAATCTCCTGAACTAGACCTCTAAGGCATTGTGGTTCCTCCCCAGGTGTGTTGCTGGGAGTACAGACACCCTTCTCATATCCACCCACATCCTGCCATTTGTGACACAAGTCTCAAAAACTTCTTCTGTGATAACTAAGATGGCTATAACCAGAAATTGAGAAGAAATACATAATTTTAAAACTACAAAGTCCAAGTCTTCTTCCCCATTTGCTGAGAAGAGAGGCAGTATACCCTAACTTTCCAATTTACTCTGAACAGCCAAACTGCCAGTCCTGGAGCTGTCTTTGGCATCCACCTACCTCATGCCTCTTTTCCACCACTAGAATTCCCTCCTCTCCCTTCCATTTTCCCATTGTCTCCCAAGGATTCTGCCTGATCTGGCCACTCCTTCAATTGAAGGCTGTGACTTTGCTTCCTGAGATTCAAACAGGCTGCCACCTTTCATCAATAACAATTTCCATTTTTTCCTCTCCAGAAAGAATTGCCTCTCTGGCAGACAAAGGAAAGCACCTTTCACATAAAAGTAGAGCAGAACTAATGTATTTACTGTATTTGCCTATTTTATTATTCCTTGGAGATGTATTAGTTTAACAGGTTTATTTATGGTACGTGAAAAGTTAAATATTCCTTTGTCCTTGGGATTTACATAAACTGGTGCAGTGTGAGATTCTGGGGGTTTTAATGAGGTATTTGTCAAAATACTCTCCCTGGCAGATTTTTTTTAATACCTTTGAGACCATAAAGGATCATTTTACTACAATACTCTGCTTCTATCAGAGCCTGTGTGAGTGCCTTGTAATATCCTGTGGTTGTATTCCCTCTAGATGTCTGACTTCCTTTTCAGAGCAGTAAGAGACAAGAGGAGCAGAGCCTGGAAGATGCCTGCCAGGACCTCCCCTGAGCCAGGGGTCCTTGGGGTCAGATCAGGGGTCCTGCAGAGCCCACCCAATGGCCACAGGCCCCCACACCTGGAGTTAAGACACACACCAGGATTCATCCAAGGTCTTAGCGTAAAATCCTACAAACAAAGGTGTCTTCCTTAGTGGAGCTTAACATTAAAAAAGATCTGGAAGAAAATGGTGGTGTGCAGTTTTGCTCCAAGGAAAGAGCAGCCAACATGTGATCTCTCAGGCTTTCAGCACAGGGCAGCCCTTATCTTTACCATAAGGATATTGTCCATAGGAGCTGGGCTTTACCATAAGGTCTGTACCATAGGAGCTGGGGCAGACCCACCACTTCCATGGATTTCAGTGCTGGCCCCAGGAGGCACAGCACCCCTCCGGAGCTAGCACGGCAGTGATGCCCAAGCTGGACAAGACATGGGCTCCAGGATAGATGACCCATCCCTGATCAGGTCCAGGAAGATGCACCACACTTGCTGAAACAGGAACAGCCCCAGTCTCCCCTGCCACCCAAAAATACATGCCAAAGCCTGCATCCACCGGATCATAGATGGTAGCAAGCCCCAAGGGAAGGGTTACCTCTGCTGGGACATGGCCAGGGCTGGAGAAACAGGAAGGGCAGAAGGAACAGGCTCTGTCCTAAGACTGCAGCCAGAAGGGAAAGGGAAATGGGAGGGAAATGGGAGTGGGTTATATAAGAGGTGCCAGTCCCTCTGCTTAAGGACACCGATGGAAATGGAGGGAAGGAGGCAATTACGTAACAGCATTATTTACAGGTCTGGCAAAATCCTTCAGAACTTTGAACATCCTTTATTGTGTAAAGCATGCCAGACAGGGAGTGAAAATTACAGCTAGTTAAGGCTAACTCAATGAATTCATTTTTACTTCAGTAATTCTTCTGCAAATTAGAGAACCCAGAAAGTTCCTTAAAAAAAAGAGAAAGAGAAACCAAGGTAAACCAAAAAACCTTCAAACAACAAGGAAAAAAAGATCCAGAAAAGAAACTAATCCCTAATATTCAACTTAGTAGAGTGAATCAATATTTACTTCAAAACATGCTAGCAATAACATACAATGTATAAACACATCCTCATTCTTTCTCAGTCTGTGTCATTGTTGATCTCAGGCTATGGCTCGGTAGAATCATGTGAGTAGCTCTGAACCCTGGCCGATCCCAGGAAGAGATCACACAAGCTCAGCTTGCACAAGTTGGTTCTGAATGACATCAAATCCCCAGGCACTGGGGACTGGTACAGAAGCCTTAGGTACAGAGTATTTCCAGTTTGAAGTGCAATCCCTAAAGACATGCAGAAAAAGACTGCACAGGCAAGAGACATAGTTGGGATGGGTAGTTGCTTTTTGGGTCTTTTTTCACACTGGCATGTAGAGAAATCACTGCACAGGACTTTGACAATGACAAAGCTGTGTTAAGGTCCTTTCTTTGGCATGGTTTTGTTATCTTGTATCTATGGGTTCCTTTCAAGCAAAGTGATCAAGAGCCCAGTGAAGATGGTCAGACTTTCCACTGGGCTTTAATGGGCTTTTGATCAAGATCCACAAGATCAATTCTGTGAAGTTTTAACAAATTCTGAGTACCTCCAGTTCTCACTGAAATTATAGTAGTCAGCATCTCCAGAGGTATCTTATAGATTTGGCCTCTAGATCCACTATGACATGCAGTGAGTAATTTATTTGGTTTTCAGGTGACTTTTCCAAGGTCATCGGAATCACATGTGACTGAATGGACAAGTGAGGACATCTCCATGGGCACAAATGCCTCCATATCCTCCTGCTGGCAAGAGAGGCAGGATCAATCATCAGTGTCATAGTGACAGACAACCAAAAAAACCCTTCAGGTGCAGTAGTACAGAGTCAGGTTTCCAATGTTATTGTAGGGCTGTTACAGCTCCTAAAATATTAATTCATTTTTAATAGGTTATCTGTTAAACTTAAAAAAAAAAAAAAAAAGTGCAATTGTTCAAAACTAAACAAACACATTTGTTGAATGGAAGTTTTAAATTTCAGAGTGCATAGAGAGCTTTAAAAGCTGAAGTGTATTATTCATTATTTATCACCACTTATAAATTTTAAGTAATCTGCTAAGAGTTATTACCTAACACTTACTTTTCAGTGTCCAAAATGTACTGGCTGTGTGTACACAGTTAGTGAGTGAGACTTTCAGTGGGGCAAAGGAATAAATCTGCCCGTAGCCATGGTCTTCCAAGCATCCAGGCTCCCACTGGCCATCACTGTAGTGAAGGTACAGTGCTTCATACAGCAATACACCCTTTCCATCTGGAGGTGATGCAATCTGAAAGCAAAATAGGTCTAAGATATCCCCTAGGTGCCTGCTACAGTCAAAAGAGGTGGTGAACAAAGCATCTTTTGAGAGTAGCTCACTCCATCTGAGGAGAAATAGGTGAAATTATTTGGGGATAACATGGGGATGCAATGCTCCCCCACCTTTTTCTGTTGATTGTAGGGGAAGCCTGGACAAGCCATTTATTTCCGCCCTCAGTTTTTTAAGGAAAGATTTGAATGTTTATAGCCCAGTTTAAGTGATATTCTTAGCAAAGACAAATGCAGAAGAACTACAGTACACAGGGCCTCCAAATATCTACATGCTAGGGATGAGTTACTGGAATGGCATTTATCCAGAGACAGTAAAGCTCTCAGGCCTTCCTGTCTCACCTCAGACAATGTGCAGGTTGGGCTGATTGAGACAAAGGACTGCAGCCCTGGACTTGGGCTTTGGCACATTCTTCCAGTCCTCTCCATATTTTTGAATGTGCAGTGCTCATCTAATCCCACGGGCTGCCACTTTGTCTCTGAAGGAGTGCAAATGTGAAACTGCTCAGACTCACAGGGAGCTGTGCTGCCTTCCTCGGCTGAAGACCAGCACCAACATTCCCAGATTTGCCTTCTTTGCTCAAGGGGAAGGCTGGAGCCATGTGTCATGGAGCCATGCACTTGGTGCAGTAAGTAGATACCTTAGGGGATTAAGAGCAGACACAGTGGGAAAAAGAAGATCATACATATCCTCACATCTTCCCAGCTGCGTTTCTGCACGTGGCCTGAAAGACTGAGAGACTTGACTGCAATAGAGCAGAGCTGTGACTGTGTAAATAACTCTACCAACAACCACACCAGATTAGACAAAAGGTTCAGTGGTGAGGGGTTTAGCATGCAAAAAGGCAAAAGCAGTGCCTAGGTGTTAGCTACTTCCATCCACTATCCTGTTTGGTTGCCCATTAAATCCTCAGAAATATGAAGAGCGTTATCTCCACAACTAAGTTTAAGAAATGAAGATAATCTCTCCCTCTCTGTTGCATTTACTCCCTGCTATTTCTTTATGCCTCAGTCAAAGATGTGAAAACAAGCTTGAACTGCTGAGGAGAGAAGCAGCTGCACTGATGTCAGAGCTTCTCCAAGGACATTTCCCAACAGGCCTGGAAAAGGATTACACTGTAGCTGGTAACAGTAGGGGATGTTGATTTTCAAATCCCTTTTATTCAGCATTTGTGTCAGCGTTTTCATGCGTGTTACCTCTGGGCTGAGCCAAACATAAATCTGTTCTTACCAGTCTTCTCATTAGCATGCATGAAACAAACATTAGCAGAGAGGGCATCGGCACCAAGCGATAGCAATCCATTTATATCGCTTTGGGAGGCAAACAGGAGGTGGGGAGCAGTGGAGTCTGACACATGGGCATGGTAAGGCTGCTGATGAAGCCTGTCCATGGTGCAGTGTCAGGCTGCTGCCTGCAAGGTGGGGCATGAGACATACAGGGAGTCAGAAGCAGGTATAGTACCAGAGTTTTAGTCTCAGAAAACAGGAGATTTCATTATTCGTTGGTGAAAGAAAAATTCTTTCATACTAGGTTTGTCATCTGCTTTTACATCCACAGCCAGAGAAGAAATGATGTGGGTTTTATCTCAGTCACTGCCTCAAACCAGGCTCACAAGAAGAAGGTCCCAGATTTCTTTTAGCATTTTAATGGTGAATGACTTATGTATTTAAACTATATGGATGTCCTACATCCTCAAAAGCAGGAGGGATCACCAGCAAAACACAGAACACTGAAGATTGTGAAGGTTTTCTGCTGTGCAAAACCCACTATGCTGAACGAATGTTGCTTCATAATAAAGATATATCTTTGCCTGTGAACACATGCTCTGTGTTAAGAGTCATGCTAAAGAGCAAGCATTTCATACATCCCTGTAGCTGTGGTGGCTGGACTTTCTCTTTTCATGCAGCAAAACTACTGCAAACAAGGCATTGTACCAGACTCCGCAGCAGATTCCGTATTGCTAATAACGTTGGAAGGCTGAGAAACTGGTGTCTATCAACAACATCCCTTGTGTTAAATTAATGACATGTACCAGAAGCAAAGTAGAAAAATTGTTATTCTGGTCCCATCTGGGTCCTGTGCTGGGGGAGCAAAAAATGATGGCATTTTTTGGGCGAGAAACATTTGGCTATCCAGTCAACCTTTTTTTTTTTTTGTTGTTTAATAAGTCACAGCATCAAGCTCTGGTTGTTTAATAAGTCACAACATCAAGCTCTGGTTGCTTTCCAATTCTTCTCCAGTTCTTTTGGAAATGCTCTAGTGAAGAAGCAAAGAATATTGCAAAGAGCATTGCCTTGGCATGGAAAAGGCAGTGTTTTCCTACACAGCTGACCTGAGCATATGGAAGTGGAAAGACTGTATCTCCATTCTTTAGTGAAGTAAGAGTTTGCACATGGGTGGAAAATGCTTGAGATGCCGCACCTCAACCCAAAGGTCTCGCTCAGCTTGTCTGGAGGATCAGTGCAAAGCCTTCTACCTGAATTGCAATGACTTCATAACTCCAGGAACTTTGGAAAGAGATGATAGAGTAGGATGATAAGGCATCCCTATTTATCCCTTCTGTGTTGTGGACAGCAGTGAAGTACTCCCTTAGGATTTATCAAAAACTTGTACCTGTGATGAACACTGAGTCCCTTAGATGTGTGATGGCTGTCATTTGAGTTTCTTGCTCCCATAGGCAATGTTTGAGTCTCTCTTCAGGCTGGTGTCATACCCATACACCCAATAGTAAAGTACCTCAAAATCCAGAATGCATTTTTAAAAGCAGCCAGGTCTAACATTAGACAAACACGTCCCTTGGTGTTACTGTCTGCAGAAATTTGTCCATCTTAGCACACTGAGCCAACAGCTTCATATTGCTTACTTAATCGAGCTTCTGTAATGGGGATGCACCACAATCCTCCCACAACTTTTTTATTAGCCAAATAATCAGCATTTAACTCCCCTCTGTCCACAAGTTGAGCACAGAGCCTTACCCTTTCATACCTGAGCAGATTCTCAGTTACCTTACACTCGCAATGTTGACTCCTTCTAGCACAGCTACCCAACATTTGGTGGGAACAAGCTTGCCTTATCACTTCCCAAAAGCATCTCTGGACAAATGCAGTCCCTCAGGCTGTCTGTTCAGGTTGGCCAGCACCCCATCAGGATCTGATTTTGCTTTTTCTAAGTCACGTGCAATAGTCCCACTCTCCTCAGAGATTCAGGGAACTTTGTGGTTATTGTATGCATGCAAGTGTCACGGTTCTGCTCCCTTTCCCTCAGTCTGTGGATGGTACTGGGGAAACGTCCAGGCACTGAATGTTTTCCCTCTCCTCTTGTTCCCTGGCTGAAAAAGCACAACATCAACCTGTTGTGACTTCACCTACATCAGTTTTAGGGGTTCTTACATGAAAGGTGTTTAAAGCGCCTTACAGTGTGTATTTTGTGTTATCTAGTACTATTCTAGTTATGGGATCTCTTACTCTAGAAAATTGCCCAACATCCCAAGGAAAGCTGCTTTATGGCAGATCTGGACACACCTGGATTTCAGCAGTGAAAGGTATCTACTGCTGGGCTAGGAGTAGGAAACTTCAATCTCTCATTCTTTCCTTCATTACAAGTGATCTAGATGTACACATCACATACCACTACTCTTACTGTACTTTTCTGGCTTCCAAACACTGAGGCATCATCAGACTGCTGAAACCACCACTTTCCAATAACTTAATTGGTCAACAAGGTCTGCTTGTATTTCTCTCATGAATTATTCTCCTCCTTGTACAATGAATAAATTCCCTGCTTAGGACACATTGACACTGAGACTCCAATGGCATTTTGTTTTAAGGAATCGAGCTAGATGCTGAGATAGTTCAGACTCTCTGTGGCACGGTGCATTCCAAACACAGCCTTTTAGAAAAGGCAACACAGGAGTGCTGTCTTGGTTTCAGTTGTCCCAAAAGCAAGCTGCTGACAAAAAGGGCAGCCTTAGCCTCATTTATTGTTTTTTTCCAACTCCATCCCTTGTTCTGTACAAGTGTGCATGGGGCACAAGGAAGCTGGATCACAGGGCTGACCCTGCTGAAAATCAACCTGACCAAACACAGAAGCTGGCTGTTTGGGTGCTTGCACTGGCACAGGGCAGGGATTGAAACATGCTTGCTGGGGTTTTAGTGAAGGGAGGAAAGTCTTCCAGACTCTGGTCAGCTTCACCAATTAGGAAACCACAGCCTGACAGGAAACCACTCAAAGGAACTAATAGGAAATGCTGCAGGAAACCTCCCAGAGGACTAATAGAAAATGCTGTGATTAAAGGCTTTTTACTGGGCTTTAGCACGAAAGCAGAAGGGGAAAAAGAGGGCTTTTATCAAATGATTAAAAGCACATCTCAAGAGTAGCCTCTGCTCTGTTCCTTACCTGAAAAGGGAGTCGGGGTGCCTCATATCATGCTGAATATTTGAAGTATTGGGTACATCTGCCTATGAGAGCAAAGGCATGGCCTCATTCAGCTGCGCTGTGTTACCCCTGTGTGATTTAGGCAGCCCTGCTAGGTCAGGCCCCACCAAGGAGGCAGCTCTTCTTCATCCCTTGCAGTGCCACTACAGGGCCAAGGTTTGGAAGGCATTAAGCAGCTCACCAGCTTTGAGTTGCTGTAGTGAACAGCAGAGGTTTGAAGTTTTACTGACACCTCCACAACTATGGTGAGTGTAAGGTTCGTGAGAAACGTCTGTAAGCTGTGAGTAGTGTGTTTCAGCATTGATAGTCTGCTTGTTCTGATGAGATTTTTGTGATCATTTAATTCTACTTTTGCTTTTTAAATCTGGAAATGTTTCACTAATATGTGTAGATCTAGCAATTGAAGATTAATATGATGCATGCCAAGAAAGATCTAAATTCCTCACATATAATTCTAGTCTTGGCCTGCAGGTATCATAGAGCTCTTTCATTGGGGGAGAGAAAAATAAATTCTTGATTGAACAAGAAACATTCCTAGCTTGGTTGGCATTTGATTTCTGGGTTTCCTTTTCTAGTTGACTCTTTTTTCTGTTTCTATATCTTAGTGAAATATCAATATGCTTGCCATGGAATGCATGAGTCTTTCTTCAGAGAAAAATTAATAACCTTCTGTTAATCAAAACAGAAACAAAAATATCTCTCTAATATTAGTGTTTGTAATCTACCTTTAAAAATACATCAGTGCTCTCCCACATACACTTCCTCCTGATTCTAAATAAATTGCTGGTGCTAACAGTGCCATCTCTTGCATGAAACTTAAAATGGAGTTTCTGACTGTGTACAGTCATTGATTCCTGTAGGACTCTTCTAAATCACTGGCACTACAAATCTACACCTTTCCTTTCACTTCAATCTGTTATGAAATTGTTTTTAAGCTTTTATCTGAAATTTTATAGTGTTAAAGCTGTCGAGTAAGTGTTGTGGTTTGGAAGTAGCCATGCTGCAAGGTGAGCAATATGGCTTCCTAAAGAACCTCATGGAGAATTTTGGACTGCAGAAAGATGGCATTCCACAGACAAGAATTAGGTGCTACAAATACCTTCTGAGGAATAGAAGAGGTATTGCTGCTTGCAACTGATGAACCACCATTTAACTCTCGTTTAGATCATATTTTAAAATAAAGTTCTGTGTAACTATAATGAAAGGTGAGTGGAAGTGAAAACATTTAAAGAAATGTTACTAAACCAGAAACTGCCTGGGCTGATGTGTAGGAGGCTGGGAGTACTCATTGAGAGAATAGCCTTCCCCTAAGTGCTGTGCATGCTTGAGCAATAAGCCATCGATGTCCTTTTTGTCTGGAAGTATTAGCTAACAACACAAGATGTCAATATTGGAACTGGCAGGCAAAACTGATGCCTGAGTCTGTGCTTTAGTCGCCAGACCATGTGGCTTACCACTGAGCAGATCTGGATCCTGTGTAGGAGGATGCTCTACCTAGGTGTGGGTAAAACAGCTCAAAGTTTACCCTATTTGCAAGAGTTATCAGCTGTGCAGAGAGAATGGGGTCCATTCTCTCATGGTCATTCATTAATGCTGCTTTTAGTGTTGAAGAATGCTGAGACCAGCCTGGCTCATCAGTCCCAAAATTAAACACTCTGAGGGAGAACACTGCTTCCTGACAGGAACTGGCACTGGCTCTGGTGAGAGTATGGCAAACCCTATCAAGTATTGATAGTATTGATAACTTATCAAAAGCTGTTGAGCTGCCATAGCACCATAGCTGGCCTGAAGACATAACTGATAATCACTTTGCACTATAAAAGCCCAGTCCCACTTTTTAACAGTAGGGTCTTCTAACATATCCCTTCTCAGAGTGTGTGTGGAGGTTCCTGCATTACACGGAGTTGTCTCTCAAGGTTACTCCTTGGTGAGATTTGCACACTGTCATTGGTATGGACAAGTGACATCAATCTCTAATAATTATTTTGCTTCCACAAATAGTGCCCTATCCTAGCAGTTTTAGCTATCCTACTATTTACTTTGTAGTAAATAATTCTGATTAATATCTTTTGGTCTAATCATTATAATGAATTTAAATCAATAATTTATTTCATTTATGTAAATATATTTGGGTTGCTATCCTTATTCTTGCAGGACAAAGTCATAGACAGGATCAATTACACTTCCCTAAAGCTTTAGACAGAAAATGTTGACCAAGCCTTGGACTAAGATTGTATTCAGCTGCACCATAGACTCATCCCTGAGAAGGAGTTTAAAAAGCAAGGGGATCTTTTTTTGCAGCTCATGAGTCAATGGGATAGTCTCCCTGGTAAACTTTCTCTGAAGTTTCCATTCTGCTCATGACATTCCATAAGGATGTGGGTGCTGCAGTGCTTAGCTGTTGTGGCCCTTGGAGCCCAGGATCCCAGCTTAAGCTCCCTGTGCAGAGTCTGAGGGAAGATAAATGGCACAGAAAGAGATCTGCAGAAAGCTGCTCATTAAGCAGGGGCATAGCTCAGGGTCAGCTGGCAACTGGCAAAACCCAGGCAACTGGGAAGCTCTGGGCTGAGCAAGTCCTTGTCCCTGCCCACACAGTCATTACACATAGTGAGGCCCATCTGCTTGTCTAGGGCTTGCTGCTCTGAGAGTGGGATTTGACTGTGTGGGAGTAACAGCAGGAATACTGCGTTGTGGAGCTTGCTGCTCCCTCAATACTGAGCGTGGAGCTTCTGCAGGTGTGTTGGTTATAAGGGCTGGACTGGTTTGTCTCATGTCAGGAAACAAAAAGACAAGGGTAGGAGAGAGTTTAAGAGAAATCCAAACAGTTCCTCCATGGCCCCAAAGAAGACAGTCCCTCCATTCTTACTGGGGGACAAATAAGTTGTGGCAGAGGGCAGGGCCCATCTTACATATGCATAGCTCTCAGACCCTCTGCTGTTTGCAGCTGTGAATTACTGTGCCTGTTAAAGGAATAAGCAAGCAATTCCTGTTCCTTAATGCATCCCGAGGGGAGCTGCTCTAGAACAGGGCCATGGTCAGTAGTTGGGCATGATGTGGGGAAACCCAGATTTAAGTGGTTTGTACCTACTACTTCAGCTCCAGTCAGGGAGAGGTAGGAGCTCAGCACAAAGGTGGTCCCATCAGGCACACAGAGAAGCAAAGCTAAGTTTGGAAATCCATGATGTGCAGGTGTCACCTACACAGGAATGTGGATGTGTTCCCATTGTTCATTCCCTCTATGAAAAAAGTAGTAGGATGGACTCGTCTGTGGAGGGGTTTATCAAGCCCATAGCTTGGCACAAGCAGCACTGTGAACATCCTCTTGGCTAAAGGGATCCACAGACTTTTGGAGGGAAGTGAAGAGGCCTACAGTCTTGGTGAAGGGGGGAGGGTGGGTGTATAATGGGAAAGGAGATTAGGAGTATTGAGTTGCATTTTTAGATCTATGCACTTCTGTCTAATTGCCACTATAGGTGCTCCAGCCTATTACTGGATCTGCCTAGTCCCAAGTCTGCATTTCAACCCTTCTGGCAAGTGTTTTACTGCTGCTCTGTATTCTGCCAAAAGCTTATTGGATATTAATGGGCCTTCCTGTGGCTTGAAGGAGCTGGGTCCCTTTAGCATATTTAAGGATACAGGAAAACGACTGATCCCATTTGCTTTCAGCAGACAGACGTCTTTGCTTCCCACTGAAACAGATCTGAGAGCTGCAATTCCTCACGTCTCAATGCTTCACAGGAGACAAGCATATCAGATGACCTCTGTTCTGACCATTGGCACAACCAGTACAAAATTAATTATTGTGTGTGATGTGCCTCTTCCATCTTTCTGTGAAAATCAGTCAGGGTCAGAGCTTCAGGCGAAGCCAGACTGCTGAGTGTGGGGTCTTTTCTTCCCCCAGAGCAGAGAGCACATCCAGCATCCTCTGTGGCCCCAGCATGCACAGGCTGCAGAGAGAGCACTCTTCTGCTCATACTCAGCTTTTCATGAGACCAAGCTCTGAATGCTCCCGGTTGCTTTTCAGCTTCCAGTTGTTCCTTCAATAGGCCTGGTCAAGAGATCAGACCAAGCTTTTGCTAAACTCACATTTCATGGTTTCCACTGGGTTTCCATGCTGTGTTTGTTATACAGGGACTCCAGTTGTCCCAGAGAGATTTCCTCTTCATGTTTGAATCCAGCATCCAATGTCACAGTGACAGTGAAGCTGAGAACCATGTCTCTTCCAGTAAATAAAAGTGGAAGTGTAGCATGTGCTCGCATCCTAGTACTTGCTTACTGTTGGGTGTGTAAATGTCTGGTTGTGGTGGAGATGTGACAGTAAGAGCTAGTAGACAGAACAAACTGGTGCCTAGCCTTTAGGCACAGTCTAGTGGCTAGGGCATTTTTATCCATAATCATATATTTTCACTGCTCTCTGGATCCCTCCTGATATCTGTGGCATGGTGGTATGAGTTCTGCTAATCTTAAGTTTATTAACTAAATTGGGGGACTGTACTGGGAAGCGTATGTCAGTTTTGTTGGCTCTCATGTGTATGTTCAGGGCTTAAGTCCTTCCATGTGGCTCTATGGAAGGATTGGACTGAGTCAGAGATGATTCCGTGAACTATGCAGTGTTTGAGTGCATCGGTGCAGAGTGGTTTATCCTGCCTTTTCTTTGAAATTATTCTAATCAAATGGGTGAAAACACTTGCCAGCTTAAATAGAGCAGTACTCAGAAACTGAAGGGTTTGAACTTCTAACAACCCTCCATTTTCTTCTCTCTCTTAGGATAATTAATCATATGTAGCTTAAAAGATCTCAAAGCATAATATAAAGAAGGTATTCCCATTTTTAAAACAGGCTGGCAGCAGGGTGGGTTGAAGTGCTGCATGTCAGGTCAATAGCAGAGATGGCTGTAAGACTTTCTTCTCTAGAACAATGACTCAATGTTCTAAGCACTACATCCAGGCCACCCTCATCCACTGCTGTAGTTAAAAAACTCATCTTCAGTGAGAAGCTCGCATTCATAAGGGTTTGCAACAGTATAAATAATATGCCATATTAGGGCTGTAAATCAAATGCCATTTCCTTGAAACTATTTCAAGGAAAAGCTTCTGCTTTTCTTCCAGAATAATCTAAAAGAGCTTTATTGATGTCCTGTCTACCATCTGTTTTACATATGAACCTTGTGACTCCTAGTCTTTCAAGCATGTTAATTAGGCCAATAAGAAGCATACCACAGGAGTTCTGAAATGCAGCTCTGAAATTAAATGCTGGTGGAATATTTCTTTTCCCAAGTATGCTAGTGATGGGGAACCACTCTGTGATCAGTCCCTTTTACTTCAGGGAGTGGTTCGCAGTAGCTACTTATATTTTCTCTTTCCTTCTAACCTGTTGCAGAAGGAACCTGGGAAAGGAAAGGCTTTTGTGTATTTTTCTCCCTTGCTGCAGCACAGGCTGGATTTTTCTTAGCTGCACCACAACTCCACTGAGATCATCAGGAGCTCAGTGCTTGAAGGCTGACAGATGTACAGACAGTATGAGCATCAATGTGGGCTTCCACAGGCATCCACCTGGGTGGATTATGGAGGTAATTGGAGGAGATGCAGCTCTAAGAAACAGAGGGCCTCATTTGGTATGCAAGCCACAGATAAGTGCTGGAGTCCCCTCTTATGTTTACTGGCTGCTCTTTCTGAGGTCCAGTTTTGGTATAACCTATGCATGAATATAAAACAGTAACGAAAGTGTAGGCATCTGCCCACTTGTTCTTCTCTTCTGCCTCCCCTCCTCCATCACCACCTTGCAGTATAAAGCTGTATCTTCTGAAATAGAGATGCAGTTGCCTTTCCCACTGTGCCACCACCTGTGGAGCGATGCTGGTTACCAGGAGACTGCCACGCCTTCTTGCCGGAATAAAGGCAGTAATGGCAGCTGAGGATGGCACACCAAGAATTGGCTCAAATTTTACTTACAGGTGTGTGATAAATTGTCCTTAGCAACTCTAAGGTGTAAAATCAGTTGTTATCTCCCTAAACAGATGCACAAAATCTGAAATTGAAAGTCTGTTCTGAAATGCCATCTGACAAAGCATGTCTTTTCCTCGAAAGGGACGGGTGGTCAGGCAGCTCCCTCCTCCCCTGCCTTCCCAGCGAGGGAGAATGCTGCCCTCTCTTGGACACAAAGCCATGTTTGCCACCAAACTACCCCACAGGGGCTGGTGTTCTGCCACCAGAAGGACAGTGATGGGGAACCATAGCTTGCTGCCAAGGTGTGGCACCAGGATGTAGATTACAAGATTCCAGGAAATGCAGTCCAGGCAGGTCATCTGATGTGCTGTACAGGGTTGGTGGCAGGGTATGGTACCCAAAAAGCTTTGATGGGTTTTCATCCAAGTGGTCAGTGGAGTGGCATTTAAACAGAAAACACTATTTTAAAAAAATATTATTGTTTTTTGGAAACAAAATAAGTCTTCGTCTCCTCCACTTACACATAATTGCCTGGACTGAACTCTGAGCCCAGAGCCAGGGTGAAAGCTACACCAGATCAGTTTTCCTCCTTTAGGGGAAAGGGTCTGGGACTCAGCTCAGGTCTACTGGAAATTGTGTCTTTCTCTGAGCTGCTCACAACAGACCAGTTGTGCAGGGATGAGGACTGGCTTAATTAATTTCCTGTGTCTTCCTCCAGCGTGTGCAGGAATGGGCTGAGTGCAGGCACCGAAGGGGAGATGTAGCTCTGCCACACACACCAGTGCAGTGCTGGGGCTTCCCAGGGATTCACTACCAGGAAAGCTGCTCTACCTTCCCCTTTACAGCAGAGTCTATGGTGACAGGATTTCTGTCCTTCAGCCATTTAGGATCTGTCTAACCCTACCATCAGACTTTCCTTGTAAATGATTGCCTTCTTGCATTCCTGCATTATGAGAAGTTAGAAATCAACCAATACAGTTTAAACACTGCTTTGCTCTTTACCTCTTTTCTTTCTCTGAGCTGCTCTCAACCCTCACCATCCCTTCAACTTCAATTGAAAAGTGCAGTTTACAGTTGCTTTCTCTCCTAAAAAAGTTGCTAAATCAGTCAGAGCCTTACTTTGAGGACAAAAGGGGGCAGATCAGCATGGTTGAGAGAGCTGGCTGAAGTTAAATTTATCACTAGATGTGAGCAATCCTAATGTATTTCTTGTCCACTTGAGAGTGGACAGAGCAAGCTCAAATACAAGGCTATCAAAATTACTTACTCCTCTCCCAATATGCAGTTAGATGTAGTTTTCCTGTGGTAAGGTATGCTGACTTGAAGCATTCCCAGCATCTCCCAGAGTTAATATCTCCTTGGCTTCACACTGGAAAGCCATGTGTTACTCAAAAGTTTCAAATTTGTATTAATACATCAACAAAGTGCCTTCTCTTACAAAGAATCCAGAAAGCAATACAGACAACAGATCAAAGCTTGTATTGGGAAATTGCTGTGAAATCTATTGTTTAAACTCAGTCTGAATAAGATTAAGGAATATATGGGCTATAGCCCCCTGTGTGCAGGAACACAGCTACTCTTTGGGCCCAGTGCTAGCTCTGAGGGCTCAACAGCAAGAAGCAACAGTGCAAATCTAAACACAAAACTTTTGTAACAGGCAATGGCAGACGGGGCTCAAAGATGCAGTTTTTCACCTTAGAAAGCCACCAAGTTTAGAACCCCAAAATCTGGAAGAATATCCTGGGAATGACAATGTCAACACTTGTTAGGGCCTTACTTTCTGAATGATCATGGTGGAGCAGTGGCTCTGCAGTGATTCAAAAGGAACACTGCCATCTAGTGCACTTCCAACAGAGAATTTTCATACTATAAAAACATGATTTGCATCTGTTTGTGCAAAGGCTGGAGGCACTGCCAGGTAAGAGAAGGCATTGTATTTTTGTTGTATAGAGAAACAGCATTTTAACTTGCAGGTGATCACTAAGTATGAAGATGAGGAGGAATGAACAACCCCCTTCTACCACTCTCATTATGCATAAATAATTCTTTTAGCTGAAATCTGTGCTTGATCTATGAAACAGGCTTTCACCAGCTGGCAGTGGGTAATGTGTCAGGAGGGTGGCTTGCTCACCTGTCTCGTGTGCTCACCTGCATCCAGACTGTTCCATGTCCACAGGCTTTCTCTGTGTACCAGCAAGACTCATGGTTGTGAGAAACTGCTGGTTGTAAAACTGGATCACTTTATTTTTTTTTTTTTTAGGAGAGGTGGCCTGATAGGCTCTGTTAAAGCAGTAACATAGCAGGAAGTAGCAGCCCTCCCCCTGTTTGGGAATAACTCTTTTGCCCTGGCACTTGAGATTCCCAGATGCTGAGATGCAGGGTGGGAAATGCCTGCATGTGGCACCAACAGCAGATGTCTGCCTGGTGGCAGACAGCTGAGCTCTGCACTGTGCAGCTGCAGGGGGCCAGTGGGGAATGAGGCTCAGGGGCTGGCAAAATGAACTCTTCTCAAGAAGGAGCCACTCAAGCTCAATTGCAAACCTACCAGAAACCACCCCCCATTACTTCAGTGCAAGTCAAAATAATCTGTACAGATCTGTACAGATGGTTCAGTCTGCTGTCACTAGGGTGGTTTTTGACATGCCCTGCTCACCTGACCTGTTGGTGAACAGTGCCTTCTTTCAAGTAAGGACAACTGAACAGGTTTTGGCTCTGCAGCCTCTTCCATGGAGGAAGAAAGGATATCTCACACTCCATCCTGCCTATTAAGTAGATGAAAGTTCTTTCAAGTTGGATCATGATCCTTATGGGGCTGTAGGGGGATTCAGAGGGAATTGCAAAGTGTTTGTTAGCCTCAAAATGGCTAATTAGTTTTAATCATTGGCAGCAACTCAGAAATTACAGCTGGTTCTCATGCTGATGCCCTGGAGCAGCAAAGCTGTTGCCCACAGTTAAAGGTAGCCAGTTGTTCCTTCCTACTGCAAATGCCTGACATCAGAGTAAACTTTCAGACTTAATTTTATGTCCAGAAATGCACCCAGTCCATTCTGCATGGGGTGAATCACCACTGTGAGCGTGCTGTGTGAACTGCTTGCATCCTGACGAGGCTGATAGCTCTGCTCCTACACTCACAGCAGGTGTGCCTTCTTAGCAACAAGCAGCTGATGAATTCATCTGATCCCTCCACTAGATGGGATGCAAGCACCATAATTTCTAAGTGTTTCTGGTTGAAATGTGAAGTTCCAGCACAGCCTGCTCAATATAACTGGCTCCCATGCCAGATACTACTAGCCAGGGGCTATGAAATGCAAAAGTGTTTAGTTCCAGTTCCTCTTCATCATAAAGAGCATAAAAAGGGAAATGATTCAGTGCCCCAGAAACATGATACATAAGTGATTGGGGATGACATCATTTAGCAATCAAGCAACACAGTGTCCTGCAACCCTTTAGGTCCTAACCTAATGTGAACAGAAATGAGAGAGCAAGCCAGGGTTGAGACTTGTCACTTCAGCATTGTCACTAGATATAGCAAGTGCTGTCAGCTGTCTAGAGAGAGACAAGCTTATTTTGGGAAGCAGTAAGAAAGTTAACATTTTTATAGATCTCTAAACTTAACACAGTACAATCTCACTCCATTACTGCTAGTAATGTCCACTATACCACTAATTGTACTTACTCATTATCCTAGATTAATGGTAGTAGATTTTATGAGTAATAATTCTACCCCTCTTCCTTTATGCTTTTAATTTTTTTGTGTAGAAGTTTGGAATATTGATATTACTACTTTCTCTTGGGGTGGGGGGTGGGGTGAGGTGCTGGTGAAAGACACAACAAATAAATAATTTGTCCAAAAACTCTGAGCAAGTGCATAGCACAAACAAGCAGTACCTGCATGTCCTGGTTGCCAGGCTCTTGAACAATGTTCTGCACTATCAGGTCCCTTCATGACCATAAAATTCACAGGCATAAAAATTCCTCTTGGATTTTTATCTTGACAGTGCAGCAGACTAGACATTGATTGTGTTGACTCTAATCTTAAAGATACATTTTTACCAATATTAAATGTGAAAATAAATACAATCTTGAGGTCATTAGGTCACATGGTATATTTTTATAGTCAGGTTTGTTTAATCTCTTTACTTTCAGTTTTCAGAATACTAAACATTTTTGTCCTGACACCACTCAGACAGGGCTCGTGTATTGTCAGTCCAAATTGGACAGTTGAGTAGAAAGCAACATGAGCTTGTGGGATCTGGGAAGGTGTAAGGAATAAGAATTCTAGTATGAGCATGAGTTGATTAGCAGTGCAATGATTATATGCTTTGTAATTTAATGCCTAGCATTATGTTCCAGAGTTAATGTCCCCTGGAGAGGAACAGAACGCTTGTAATTCCTCCCAAGCTAAAGCCTCGGAGGCCACTGAAGCAGTTAGGCAATACTGCACCAGGTACGTTCAGCTCATGCTTTCAGTGCTTCCCTAGGAAAGACTTGCATTCTGAAGCAGTTTCACGGCAAAATGATGGATGCTATTCTCAGGGGATCAGTGAATACCCATGGCCCTTCAGATTGCGTTCACTTTGAGCTAATGGCATCTCAACTTCATCTTCGTACAGCTTTGTTTCATTTATCCCTAATGGTGCAATCGCAACCACTCTAACTGTTGCTCCTTTGATAATCTGCAAGCATTGTCACATATCAGATACCATAGGGAAGGCAAAACCTCCTTTGTTCTGCATGACAAGGGAATAGTAGAGGGTCAGAAATGCAGGTACAAGTCTCCTGGAAGTCCCCTCGATGTGCTGACATCACTCACTTTTCAGCAACAAATGAAACTGAAAGGGCAACACCAGTGCCTAGTATGTGCCTCTGGTATGCCTGGAAGCAGCATTTTCTCACACTACTACTTTTGACTCTAATTGCTGCTGTTTCCCCACTGTCATTCTCAAGAGGTTTGCAGGTCACCTTTGTGTGCTGCTATCTAGTTATTGCTCCTTGAGATGTGTACCATTCATCCTTTCATGTGTATTATGGCTTTCATATTTCACCGGTGTCGGCACAATTGTTAGGGAACAGCATTTTACTCCCACTGCAGGCTTCCCCTGGCTCAGGTGATACCCACCTTGCCTGTGCTGATGGACCAGTTAAGACAGATGCTGGCCACATCATTGCCTGTTGGTAAAATTTGTCTGTGTTCAGAAGCTGTATTCCACAGTGAGGTCCTCATTTAGCAGACAATAACAAACAGATAGTTCCCACCCACCGAGAGCTCGCTGCCTAGGGTTATGGAAAAATATATCAAGTGGAGGTCAAAGAATAGTAGAGGGCAATAATAAAACACTGGCCACCCTGCTTTCCATGGGCCTCTTGCCTCAGGGGTAACAGTCAACCTTGCCTGTGTAGGACCAGCTGTCTCTTGCTTAATACATACATGCACACATGCACACGCACACAGCCTGAGCATAAATTAAACAGCCTTTAGAGCTCTAACAAAGAGCAAATGCTAAATTCAAGCCAGATGTGACCCACTCCTTAGACACCAGCAAGCAGCTTTGGGCTGGAGTTCCATGCTCTTGGAGGTGCCTGGGACTGCAGGCCTCATGGAATGCTCCAGCACTCAAAATCCAGTGAGGTTCTTGAAGGTCTCACCCTTCCTTCAGCTTACAGGATTCCTGCGCCCAGGCTATCATCCAACAGGCAGGCTGGCTGTCCTGGTGTCCCTGCACTTTGCCTAAACACCATCCTTCTTGGAAACAGCAGGTGAGGTGGGGTTTATGCCAATAATGTCGGTTTAACTATGTTCTAATTAGATACTTGGAAAACATATGGATGTAAACCTTTAGAGCCTGACAATCTAGAGGAGCCCATTCCTATGTATCCTATTCAGTGTAGGCATCTTTTGGGGCCTATGTGATCTAGACTTTTCCTGCTAATGTTGGATCTGAGTCTCTCACACACAGTGTAGCAGACAGTGGAGTCAATGCAGGGCCGAGCAGGCAAGAAGGAGCAGAAACCCTGCTGCAGAGTATCCTGCTCCATGGCTTCAAAATGAACAGCGAACCCAGAGAAAATATCAGTGGCCTTGGTGCTTAGAGGGAATACCTGTGGGAAAAGAGCCATCAGAATGGATTTGTGGATTAGGAAATCTCTTGTGAACAAGTCCAAAGCTGTCCTGGAAATTACATTTTTAATTTCAAAAGACAGCTTCTTCTGAATTTTTTCTTTTTTGATTAACTAGGAATTGCATCAGCATCCCCCATTATTTTTGCTAAATAAAACTCTGTTTGAGTTTCAGTCCATAAAGCTTGATCAAATGCATTTTACTATTGCTGTCTAAACATTTCATCTGGTTAATGTCTAACTTCAAGTATTTTTAATATTTGTACTTACTAAATTATTCGGAGAGAAGCTACTGATCCTAGGCCAAATGCTGATGTCATTTACACCAACAATTAGCCCAGCATTGCTCAACTCCCCTCAGGTGCTGGCAGGGCTGGAGGCTCTGCTGTCCTCCCTCGTTCCTCCCACAGATGGCAGCCTCTTGACTTGGCTTTTTCCCGCTCAGCTGCTGGGTAAAAGGTGGCAGGGAAACCGGCCTGACTGTATTTTTGCCTTGAACATGAAAGATTTTTGTCCTTCTTGATTTAACCTTCGCTTGTCAGACTAATGGTGGTGGGGGAAAGAAGCCAATCTCCAAAAATCCAGAGAAAAAGGACGAGATTTCATATTAATGCATGAAATATCAGGGACAGTTGCACAGTCAATATGTCATGAAATAGCTGTCAGAAAAGTCGGAGTCAAATGCCAAGTGAAATCTTCCTACGAAAAGGAAGCAGGCCCAGCTGAACGCCCCTGCTACGATGGCGTGTTTTGGGGTACAGCTACCTCTTGCAAACACTCTTTAGAGACTTAAAAAAGCTCTGTGACTGGCTAAAAATAAGCCTTGGCACATTTCATGCAGACTTTGCAAAGCCGTGTTGCAGATAGGAACTAAAGCTCACCAGCCCTGCAAGGTAAAGTCTAAAAGCCTTTTCTAGATGGAGGAAAGTGGGACAGCAAAGGTGGGCTGTGCACACTTCAATATTAGGTAGAAGTATTTTGGCAAGGGCTGAGATTTTTATCTTTTTGTTATAACAGTGCTCCCTGCTGTGCCAGCAGTTTTAATGGTACAAAGGTGTGTTACAGTGGTAAGATTTGCCCGACATGAGCATATTATTCTGATAAAAGTACTTGAATGCCAATATAGCCATGTTAATACTAGAGTTTGTATAGCTTTACTGAACTGAATTTGAAGGGTAAAACCTTGGTGTATAGATAAGGACTAAGTATCTTATCCAAATATATGGAGCAAGTAAATGACTGATCTGAGAATAGTTCACAGCAGTCGTTCTTCCCAAGATGCTTTTCAGACTGCCCAAAACTATTCTGTTCACATTTCTTCTTGCTCAAGGATAACACAAAGCATTGTTTGTCAAAATGTCATTGTTTAAAAAGAGATGCCACACTCTTACTTATAAAACCAAGTGAAACACAACATTGGAAAGTGTTTGTCTCCTGTCCGTCCTCCTTTCAGTGACACCTGTAATTTTTGTGTGTGCTTCTAGAGGAGAGAGTTTAGTTGAGCCTGGCAAAATACAGATGTTTCTGTGGAATCACTTGTGATAGTTTGGATTTTTTTTAAATGTATATTTACCATTGTAAATTTATGCAGAGACCAGCATACCCATCTATCAAGTGAAAGTATGACAGTAGCTTAACAGTATACATCTAACTACTTGTAATACGTTCATTATTAGAAATGGCTCTGTCCCTGAGGAATTTCATGAAGCCTTGGATCTCAGGTTTCCTCTCCATGTAGGTGTGGGACTCAGCTCACCGAGCCCTGCAATGGAGACAGCCTTAATAAGAGACCAAACAAGGAGGAATGCGGTCTCCAAAGGGAGGAGGAAGCAAGGGGACAGGGGACAAAGAAAGGCTTGGCCAAGCTATCCAATACGATCATCCAAAAGTATAATGGGATGTGCAGTAATACCAAATGAAAAGGAAATTACCCTTTATTGGGGCAAGCAGTAGGGCAGATTCACCACTGCACCCCATGTGAAGGTTATGCTTTAGTTGTGCTGTTCTCCATTTGAGCTGCTTTATTTCCATGGCTCTGCACCCCTGTCTGAGCCACCATATACCTCACTTTTGTAGCAGTTCAGATAATGGATGTTCCTGTTATCCTCTTCAGATCAGCCTTTGCAAGTTGTCTTCCCTGCATGTTACACCAAAACTTGTGTTCCTTGTGCCCCATGGAAAAGCTGGATGGGCAAGGTGGAATGGCCATGGAGTTGTTCTCTCCAAGGAGTATCATGAAGCAACACCACAGAGCACTGCTGACATGAGAGTCACTAGGGGCAGCTGGAACAGGCACAGATGCCTCTTCAACTAAGCCAGACTGAAGAACTTCAAGCCAGTCATCAAACCCAAATTAAATATTTCTGAAGTTCAGAATATTTTTTTTCTTTTTGAACTTCATTTTTCTGTGGAAAAACTCTCTTAATTCAGTATTTTGGGACAAAAAATTAATTTTGAATTATATGGATTTCCCTCGGGAAGGAAATTCGGCTTTTCTATGAGCTGGAAGTGATGTATCTTAAAATTCCCAGGCAACAATCTTATATTGGTATTTTTAATTCTGAGGACCATTCCCATGAGTTTCTAGTGTTTTTAAAGTAGGTCAAATTTTGAACACAAAAAAACCTTAAGAGTTATGCCCCTTTCATCTTTTCTTAGGAGCAATAAGCCTTTTTGGTATTATTGCTGGCTTAAATATTAAACAGGAAGCAAATTACATTTCCAGTCATTAAAGTACAATAGAACAGCTCTATTGTCTGAATCAGTGCAATATTAGGTCAGATTGTCACCAAATGCTCGAAAATGAAGTCATATTGAAAATATGCAATAAATTAGATTTTTTTATGCTTTCACTATAAGCTCTGCCTGATGAGAGACTATTTCTTCATTCCTGCCAATTAAGGTAGGGCATTCATTCCCTAAAACCTGAATTCTGTAAACATCTATATGGAATTTGATATTCACATCCAAAAAGCTACCACAAAAATGCAACACATTTCAATGTTGCTGTTTACAAGAGTCCAATTTTACTTCACCAATAAAGGCATTTGCTTGCAACCCTGTTGGTGTGAAAGTAATTGTTCCCCATGCGACTTGAGCTCAGGCAGCACACAGATGTGGCTCTACAGAGTGGCCTTTTGTTATGGTGCTCTTCTAGCCAAACCCCTGCTCACAAGAATGTAATGCTAGGACAGACCTGAAAGGTCTTGCAGGGACAAGCGTAGACAACACTCGACAGGATCTGACACCTAGTGCCTGGTAGCCTCCCAGAGTGTTGTCCTGACTCTATTTATAATCTTGGATTTGCCATGAAACCCAACAACAAAGCTAAGCAGAAGCTGGCACATGCTGCTGCTTAGAGAGGTGACATGCTACCACGGAGCTGACTGGTGCCATCACGTCTTCAGGCGGAGCAGGAAGCCCTGGGGAGGTTTGGGCTGTTTCTTGCAGATGCTCTGTTCCAGTGTTGCAGTTCCCAGCCTGTCCCAGCAAGGCAGCATGCCACTCAGGATCTTCCTGCTTTGCTGCCTTGGGCAACTGTCCAGAGGGCAGTTGACCCCAGTCTGCTGTAATTTTAAAAGCATCCACCATCAGGGATCCTACGGGCTCCGAAGAGTATTACAGTGCTGAACCCACAGAAGTTTACTGCCAGAACTTCATACTGTTCCCCTCATTCATCCTTCCCTTTTCTAGACTGAACAAATCTAGTTCCTTTGTTCTTCTTTTTTAGGCCATGTTTTCTAAGACCCTTACCGCTGCCACTTCAAAGATTTTAGTCTCTGATCTTTACACCCTTTTTTAAAAGCAGTGTATGAAACCAAACACAGTGTCTTAGCTGAGGCCTCCTTGGCACTGGGTATAGAAGAACTATTTCTCCCTGGGCTTTCTTTTGGTACGACCCTTGTGTTTGGATACCCTAGCATGAGATTTGCCCTCTTCTCCTTTACTTTTTATTTCACTTGTGATTTAGCCTGACTTCTCTAGTCGTCTTATGTCATCTTTTTGCCTCCTCAAGAAGGAAATTCCTGAACTATTGTTCTTCTATAGTTGATTTATATTTCTATATCATGCTAAGTAATTCTATTAAATACCAGTGTTGGTTGGATCGCTTCCTGAAATTGACAAAATTGGTTCTCATCACAGCTTCTGAGAGATTTGTAACATATTTGAGCAGGATTTCTAAATATAAATTTAAAAAGCGTGCTCGCTATCCTACAGTTGTTAATGATGACATCAAAAAAGCAGACCCACATTCACCACTGGAAGTGCTGTTCCCTCTTGTGTGAGGAAATCACTGCTAACTTGCTGAGCATCGCTGATACAACTGCAATTCCCACCAGAAACGTGGCCTTACGAACCGTGGTGGACAACAAACGGTGTTCAAGGAGAAGAACCTCTTTTTCTGCATCTCTTTGAAATCAGTGCCCTGTCCCTCCACGGCTTGCCTCATAAATGTACCTCCATGTATTAATTCATTGCCACCTCCACACGGTGTTACCTGGAGTTACCAGCTGGGAGGCACCTGCTCTCTAATGGTCACATCATTTCTCGCTCAGTGGAACAGCTCAGCTACAGGAGCCTTCAGCTCCTTCTTGATACTTAGTTACAGACTGTGAAAGATTTATGTATGTGAAGTGTGCTCAGTTTTACTGTCATGCGACATTGTTTTGACAGCCCAGATGAAGTTCCAGGTATGACATTATCAAACAGAATATACCCTAGAGAAATTATTTTTCTGAGTATTTTACTTCACACACTGTCTCATCTTAAAAATGCAGAACAGGCCACAAGAAATGAGAAGGAAATTAAAGCTTTGATTCAGCACAGAACCTCAGCATACGCTTATGTTGAAGCAGCTATGCAGTCAGAATATACCCGTGGTTAAAATCCTAGTGCTTCACTACAATACTGATTTGAGTCTGATGGGGGTCTTTGCCTTCTTCTAGTACCAGATTTATGGTACTAGAAAATTTATTTTAACTCAAATAAAATTTAATCTATTTTAATATAAGGGGAATAATCAGATTTAGTTACTCCCATTATATTAAAAAACAACAACAAAAAAATCCCTCCAATGCACAAACAGCTACATAGACTAAAAAAAAAGAGTATCTTCTAATTGTTCTAATTGGGCAAAAGAGATGTAACCTATGTAAGTGGAATAAAAATATAAAGGTAATACCTTGTTCAGGGAGGTAATGGGGGAGGAAGAGAGATGGCCTTGTTTTTTATACATTGGTTTTGGAATTGAATGTGCGAAGGGAGTGAGGGCTGCTTCAAGAGAAGCCCTTGAGAATGATGAGAGGAAAGAAGTCAGGCCCTGTCCTGGTAAGGACCTCCCACAAACCCCAGCTCATGGGACAGAGTTGTTTTCTCCAAGCAGGTAGTGGAATCACCCAAGCTCACGGCAACGGGACACAGGTTGTGCAGGAAGGACAACAAGGGACGCTTCCTTGAACACTGGTGACAAACTTTGACGTGGAAGATGGAGAAATCCTCTGGAATGGGAGTGCTTCCCTGCATGGCTCCAAAAGACACTTATGAGAGGAACGTGGGAAGAAACTTGGGTAAGGGTGGTAACTTTACATTGGGTGGTCCACGCTAACAGGACAGAGAAAAGCAAACATAACCAATCTCTAGGAGGAGGGAATTGGAGAAGTGTTATGCTGGATCACACAGGAATAATCTGGCAGGACAAAAAGGCAAGTAGGAAGCTCAGCGTTCTTCAAAGGGATGATAACCACCAAATCTCAACTAACGTAGTGCACAGGAAGGAAGGATAGTAAGCGAATAATTTAGTTAAAATGTCAGTTCAATTTGATGGAAAACAAGAAGGAAACATGCAGAAAGGAGAAGGTAGGTCAGACGTGCAGAGCACTGAAAGAACAGTGCAAGCATCAAGGACTACAATCACAAACACCAGCAAAACCAAAATAAAAAACCCCAGAAATGTTGAGAACAGTTAAAAACTATAAATACAGTACTGGTATAACAACAAAGGAAAGCCGGGGCCTTCCCTTTAATGGGAAAGGAGGGAGCCCCCTACGCTCGGGTCCCTCCTGGAGGCACCAGCGCTCCTGGTGCTCTCGCTCTGGACCTGGCTGCAAACCCAGCACCTGCAAAGGCCGCCCTTGCTGCAACACCACCGGTGGGCTCTGTTTGAGGGGCTCTCTGCCCCACCCCTACGGACTGAGGCCCCGCCGCGCCCCGCCGAGAGATCCCTGGGCCACGGCAGGGACGAGAGAAGCGCTCCTGGGAAAACGCCTTCCCTTCGCTCCCCGGGCTGAGCGCCTCACACAGGCTGCGGCGGCTCCTGCGTGCGAGGAAGGAAACGCTTGTGTGTCCCTTCCTCCCGCCCCC
>VXAX01006414.1:145173-289379 GCA_013399835.1 Leptocoma aspasia | reverse complement strand
GGGGGGGCGAGGGGCTCCCGCGTCCCGGCGGGGAGGGAGGGCTCGTATGCCGGGAGGGAGCGGAGCCGGTGGTTCTGGAAGGGGGACGGCTCGCACCCGCCGCCTCCCCGAGTTTTTTCGCCGTCCCGAAAAAGTTTGGGAGCCGGCGGGGCCACTCCCCTGAGGGTGCGCGCGGCCGGAGAGGGAGACTTGGCACGGACATTCCCCCCGCTTGTCGTCCCCCCCCCCCGCGCTGCTCCTCCTCCCTCTCCAGCCGCGCCGCTGGAAAAAGTTGGCGGCGCTCGTTGGTGAGCGAGGGTCGGGGAGGGAAGAGATGCCCGAGAACCATCTGGACGCAATCCCGTACAGTGTGCTCTGGGATGACCCCGCTCGAGCGGAGAGGCTGGACCGGGTTGACCCAGTGTGGCCCCTTCCGACCTCGCCCAGCCCGTGATTCAGTGGTTCTGAGGGGGCAGGTCGGGGTTATCCCCTGGGAGAAAGGCAGTGCTGGTGCCCCGCGGGATGCCCCGCGGGATGCGGGGTGAGAGCCGGGCTGGGGAGGCGCTGCTCGTCCTCCCGCACCGAAGGGCTCAGCTGCTTGGGCTTTTTTGGGGTTTGGTTGGCTTCTGATGCCGTCCCCGAGGGCTCACGGAGCAGATCGGCTCCTGCCCGCTTTCCTCGCCGAGGCTCTGGCAGCGCGGTCCCAGCCGAGCTCTGGCACCGCGCGTCCGACAGCGCTTCCAGAGCCATCGGTCCCTTGTCCTTCCTCCCTGGAAGCGCCTGTGCCGAGGGGACAGAGCCGTGTGCCCAGCTTTCTGTGTCCCTGTCAGCAGGGAGGGGGCTCGGCGTTTGTCAGTCGGAGAAAGAAATGGATTTGCAGGTTGAGAGGGAAACGGGCTGCCGCACCGCCCGTCGTGTTCCCAGAGTTCGCCTCCTTTTGTAGCCGAGCAAGTCGGTGCTTCGCAGGTTAAAAGCCCTCCTGTCAGCCTTGGAGCCCTCTGCGCTGAATGGCAAATGGGAGGTTGTGAGAAAGTAAGACTCACTGTCGAGTAAAGCAAATTAATGTGCAAAGCCTGAAGCTCGGCTCTCTGAGCAGAGTAATTATTTAGGAGCAAAAAGTATCTCCATAAAAGCTGTTATTGTCTACGGCTACTGGATCACAGTCCTGAAATCCGAGCGCCTTCCTGGGTCTTTCTGAATGCCTGGGATGTGCTCTCATATAGAAATGATGTCTTTGGAATTTACGGGGCTGAGGTTGTAGAAATGTGGAACGATTTCGCGTCTGTGAGTCTCGGGGTGCTTTGCACGAATGGGTAACTCAAGACAAAAATAAATCTGTGATAGGAAAGTACTGTATCCTTCTCTTACACACACAAAAACCCCTGAGAGGCAAGAGCTCTTTCAGCTGTTCAGAGGATGCAATGAGGACACAGTATTAGAGCTGACTGGGAGGATCCTTCCCTCCCCAGTGGAAAATGTGGTATTTGTGAAGTTGCAGTTTTCTGCGAGAAAGTTCCAGTTTTACTGGGGAAAAAAAAGTTACATTATCCTGACCGGAAAATTAAAGTGATGGTTCATGGCTACCTGCCTTGCAGGCTTCTGTCAATTCTACTTTCTGCTTACAGGGAGAAAGCACAGTTAACAAAATCTTCCCCTTAGAGACTTCTACTTTTTTTTTTTTTCTTTTTTCCCCCTGTTTTCCCTCCTTTAAAGGAATTGCTTGGAATTTTTATTCCACAAAGGACGTGAGAACTTTATTTCTTACTCTGAAACAGAACTAAATATTTTTTCATAACACAAAAATTCCAGTATTTGGCCAGCCCGATTCAAAACTTCTGGAAACTTAGGGCCAGATCTTTGGCTTGTACAAACTGGCTAGTTCCATTGTGTTTAGTCCACAGAGGATTTGGCCCTAGTTAATTAATGGTTCACCCGAGGTCATGCAGCAAGTTGATTTTTAAATTGGAGACTGAATCCAGAGCTGTTATTATTCAGTCCTGTCATATATCTTGAAGTTTACTGCGCAACGTTATATTTTTCTTAGACAAGCTGGATTAATAAGAGGCAGAATCCACGAGGCTCTGATTGCAACTTTTCTTAAAAATCATGTTCTTAAAAAAATCTATTCAATCGTGATCTTACTAGAAAAGCGAGTAAATATGTTGTAATTAGTGCATAGGTGACACTGACTACCGAGGGAGAGAGAGGCCTGAAAAACTGCTTTTGTTATTTAAACCTTTCTTTCAAAGTACAAAAGCATTTGATTGGCACTTCACTGATTTAATAGTCCATTTGTAATGCAGGAAGAACATTACAGAAAATTTTAGCATTATTTTAAATCTCATCATTTAATCTGTAGGTGTTTTTAAAAAATCCTCATTTCTAGGAGAAGAAAACTTTCTGATAGCATGTGGAATCTGTGACTAGTCAGTTGTTAAAGATATTCATGCCTTGTGTCTTCCAAAACGAAATGGTTTATAAGTCTTAAGATGTATCCTGTTTGTTGTGTTAGTACCAAAGTAAAACACAAGTAAAATACTTCTGGCTGAGGATTTAATGTTTGGTCTTACTATGATGTAACATTAGGAATGGAACCTAAGCCCTCTGGTTTAAAATCAGGGTTGCCAGCATTCACATTAAAGTGGAGAACTGTTCAGATCCTGTGAGCAGCAGTGCCAGATGTATGAGATACCAGCTAGCCCATTCGATCATCTGAATTTATGGAGGTGGTCTTTCACCTCTACTTGCATAAAGATGCATTGTGAATGTCGATTTTTTTTCTGTTTTACACAGAGGATACAAAGGCCAGAAATCCAAACAGACTGGCTGCACACACCCCTTTCCCCCAATGTTGCTGATTTTTCAGCAACATTGAAAACAGGAAAAATAAGATTTCATAAAGTTCATAAAGGCTTCTTTCTGCCTTCCAAATGTTTAGAGGAGTGGCTTCGTTGCTAAAATATTATATGCTAGAAAGACTTTGAATTAAACAGCACTGAAATGACTTCCCAATGTCAAAAAGCAGTCAGTGACAGAGTTTGAACAGACCTTCTGCCCCCCAGGCCACAGCTGCACCTATTGGCTTCATTGTCCCATCCCTCCTACGCACATGCATGCCTGACATTGTTTTGGAAATACAGCAGAAACTTGATAATTCAAACTGATGACTCGGAGAGCCACTTGTGGAATTAATTTATTGGGTAAATTAATGACTAGATATGCAGGCAGATATTAAAAAAAAAAAAAAAAAGATGGTGTGTCATAGTGTATGGTTTGTTCTGTTACCTCAGTGTGATTTATTTGTCACTGCATGAATTGAGTATCCTGGAAAATATTTTGTTAGAAATTTTGTAAGTCTTAAATCTCAGCATGGTTCTGTTCTTGTTATGTAAATCTTTGAGGGGAATTGGGTTTTCAGCTCTTCAATGACGAGTTATAATTTGGGATTAGAAATTAATCCATAGCACCTATTTTGTGGCACAGGATTTATAGCATGCCTCAGAGGTTAAACCACAGCCTTAGTATACTGATCTGTGCTGTAGGCTTATTTGATTTCGGCAGGGCTGCCTGCCTAAGACAAATAGGATTTGATCCTTGCTGGGTAACCTTGGTCAAATTCCAGGCAGCCCTCAAGACTTACTATTTCCATCTTGGTATTAGAAAATAAGTGTGTTCTTTCTGTTTATTTTTCACAGGGCCTCAGTATTGTTCAGTATAGTTTGTCATGTGAGGCTGTAAATCCCTTCAAGCGAGGTGGAATTTTAGATTTGCAAACTGTTCCCAAATGATTGCATATGTATCATGAAGGAAAAGGCAGTCCTCTAGCCAAGAATGGACAGAACTTACTGATTTTAGCTCATTAAGATTCCAGAGTGACTGCAGATATTAATGTAGAAGATGCCATGGGGAAAAATAATTATTTTTAATTTGCTCAAAGTACCAAATTAATGTTAAGTAAGCAGAATTCATCTGTAATTGCCCAAGAAATCTTACCAGCAGTTTAGGCTCTCTGAAGAGGTGTTGCAGAGAGTGTGCACAAATCATTACATTATTGATAAACAAACAAAAAAAATCACAGTGTCTCAAATTGGCAGCTATTAGTTAACTTTGCTTGTTTACCCTTACATAGGTGTGCTGACCCTTGATCTTGGGTATCAGAGCAACCCCAGCAAGACAAAATTCAGTTCTTTAATTTTCGTGAGCGGTATATTCACTGAGACGAATCATTGAGCAGATCTGAAACAGAAGAAAATAGCAGCCATTGAGTAGTTTTCACAACCAGAGGTGATTTTGGAAGGCCTGTGTTGCTTTGGGAAGTCCTATGTTTGTGGCCTGAGTAGGGTGAGCAGGAAATAAAAAGATTTTGGTGTGTAGATCATTTTGTGCTTGCTGATATCAATGGATCTCAGATTATACTCTGATTTTCCCAGGTATTCATGCAAGATGCCTCAAGGAATACCAGAATAAGACATTTTGTTATCAAATTTCTTTGTAAGAGAAAGTTCTGATTTTTACTCTTTAACAGCTTATTCAAAGAAATAATTATTCCTTAATCTTTCCTTTTCTTTTTTTTTTATCCAATATGGGGTCCAAGCCAGTTATTGCTTCTTATATTTTCTTGAAAACATTTTGAAGACTGAGTACTTGTTTACTGGTCTGGGTCGCTGGCTTAAGACTTGGGCCTTATGAAGTTCTCTGCCATGAATAGCATATTTGACTTTAGGGAAAAATTGCTCACTCTTTGTTTCCTATCTGTACAACAGGAATAATACCGTGTGCTGTCATCACGAATGTTTGCAAAGGTATGTACGCAGAGAATTCCAAAATGCAGCCATCAGGGTTATAAATAATATCTAAAGTAATAATTTCAGATGGTAGGTGCCAATTTTTCCATTGGTTTGACAAAAAACGCCAGTGTCAGTAGTTTTACAAACTTTGGTGTAGTTATTCTGGGTTTACATCAGAAAACAGAAGGTGGCTTAGACATGAATTTCCTCTTTGAAATAACTGAAGTGACATCAGTGGAATTATACAGGAATGATTTTGGCATTGATACTGCTGAAAGACATAGTGCTCTCTGAGTGCTTTGGCCTCACACAAAGTGAGCTGTATTAGTAGTACAGGAGTTCAAATCTTCTTTGGAATTGTAGTCTCCTCTTTACCATTTTAAGTTTTCAAGTACTGCAGCTAGCAAGTACTGTTTCTGGAAGAACTTCTAGAATTTAAAAATGTGTGTCTCCCACCCAATAGTAATAGTGCACACAAATTACTTAATTTCCCATATGACTTTTAGCATATCCGTTTGACTAAAGTTTAAGAAAGTAGAAGTTTTAAAGCAGTTTTGTAACAAACTCCAGTCAGACATCTCGGCTGCTTTTCTTATACATAACACTTTCTATTTCCAGACACTGTAAATATTGGCCTTCAGAATAGCTTTGTGCAGTGTTTACCCACACCACTTTATGGAAGATGAAGAAAGCAGAAAATACCCGCTGTTTCCAAAACTGGTGATAATTTTTAACTGCTTGTATTTTTGTATGCATCTTCTCAGATCCTGAGGCTTTATTTCCACCACCACTGGTTCTGTACGCTTCCCTCTCCCACTGGTGCTGGTTGTGAGTTGCAGTCATTAAGCATAACTACCTCAAGGCAGATATTGAACACTGTCAAAACTCATGTAGGAGTTATGGCTTTTAGGTGCAGCGAAACCAGGGCAAAGTTCTGGGAAACAGGTTGGAAGTGCCTGAAGTTTGGGCCACTAGAAAAACTGTCATTATTCTCTATTTTTAATTGTACCAGAATGAAATCAGGGATTGAAATGGCAGGTGCTGCTGTTCTTCTGTTAAGAGCAGCAATATCTGTTTTGTTAAGCAGTTTTCTGTTTCATAACTGTAAAGTAAATAAATAAAATCTTCGTGCTGTTTGGGTGGAGTTTAAATGTGGGTTCCAGATTGTCTCCAAAACAATTTGTAGGACTTCTCCCCCATTGTAGTGTATGAATAACACCCACTGAACTCAATGTGAGGGTTTTTTTATCGTGTGGCTGAAAAGAAGAGTCCCTATTTATAGCATTCAAACGTTGGCAGGTGCAAGACTGGTGAGAAATGTTAGTCTCACACATACAAACTAGTTGTTTAGGAGAGACTTCTACGTGGTGGGAGCTGCTCCTCGCTGGGCCGCTAGAATCAACAGCGTTGCTCAGTGGCTGTCTTCTTGTTGAGATCAATCAGCTTGCATTTCCAGGAGGGTGTGTAACGAAGAAGGGCCTGATGGTGCTGATTGCAGTAATATACTTAGCTATGGCAGCCTTAGCTATTATTTATAGAAGTGCTAATTATATCAATAGAAATAGCAATATTAATACTGTTAAGTGTCAGAATCCACGCTTGACAGCATGAACTAAACACAGCTACTGTGAAACAAAGCAGCCAGCTTGTCTCCCTTGTCAAACCACCAATATGCATTTCAGGAAGAGTACACACCCACCTTAATTGCTTGGGGTCTCACCATTTCTGCTCATCTTGTTATATCATTATCATTTCAAGCTGAAAACTCACAAGACCGGCTGTTCCCATGAAGTGTAGACTGTATTCAAAGTCAGTCTGGAAAATTCAAACTGTGACTAAAAGTGTTACAGTGGATTCCAGTTTAAAGCTGTCATCCTACAATGCTGGAGACTGCAAGTGTCTTGAAGTTCAGAATCTGACCCAAACTTTTTTTTTTTTTTTTAGTCTGTATCATACCACTTCTTGTTTACAACATAGTTGGTGAGGACACACGTAGATTTCAGTACCCACAGTTACCTTCAGACTATGTTACAGCCAGCCTTAATTGGCATCTTTTAAAGGGCAGAAATCATATTACCAAAATATAAACAAAACTAAAAGAAAACAAGAGCATATTGAGACTTATTGTCTGGCTGCTTTTTTAACATTTAAAATATGCTTGATTTCCTGTCACAGCTCTTGTTACATCTGCCTACCTCTTGTGACAGTGTTTTAGACTGACTTCCCACAGGAGCTTACAAATCAAGCAGGTTAATGTCTTCATTAAAACTGAATAACAGTTTACTTTGGGAAAAAACATATTAAATATTTCAGGATATTGAACACCAAACTACTATTAAGCTTTAACTAATGCATTTACTTTGCTGACACTTGCTCTCCGATGGGACGTGTAGCTCAAGTTAATGTCACTCGAAGTGATGTTTAAGACTTCATGAGAAAGTGTTTCCAACCCCTTCTAGATGATTTTACTCTAATTCTATCACTCTGTACTTGAGAAAAAGTTTTAAATAAGTTATTTCAGCAACTTGCCGTCCCTATTTTGGAACTGTACTGGGTATAAATGTCTCCTTTAGAGTTTTAAATAATCCTTTCTATGTCCTAGATACATGTGGTGCATTGTGTAAAGAGAGTGACAGGCTGTTGGCCTCTGGACATATAAAGAATGTTCTTAGCATGCTTTGCCCTTGGGAGGAAAATACAAGGATTGTTGCAAAGAGAAAAAGGTTTGGGTTTTGTCACCCATGACTGCTGTCTACCTTAAGGCTTGACTGATTTAGTGGATCAGGGGGATAGAAATGGAGGCACATGGCCAGTAGGTCAAGGTTTCTCAGCTGGCAAGTGGAGATACTCTGTGTGGGCTGCTGTTACTGCAGAACTGTGGGCTTGTGTCGTTCTCGCTCTCTGTAGAATCCATTTGCAGTGATGCCATGTGGGACACAGGGGCATCCCATCAGTAGTAGGAATGGGGTTTGTTTGGGTTTCTTTTGTTCATGTTGCACTGCAAATTCTGTTGGTGTAATTTGCTTTATCAGCTCTTTTGTTTTTGTTGGGGTTTTTTTTGACCTCTTCATTTGGCAATCCTACAGTTTACTTATCTATTATCAGAGCTATGTCAGACAGTGATGCGTCATTCTTTCTGGATCCGACTGCAGCAGCATCCCAGTACATGATGCAATCAAACAACATTCCTCCACTGGCAGATTTAGACCAATCCTTTTCAAGTTTATTAATGTATCCAAAATCAAACCCACTTTCAGTTCTGCGCTGTAAGAATACTGATACTTTGTTGTAACCCTTCCCATCGTCGGTCTGTAATAATCCTGGAACTCTTCTGACATCCCTTTAAACTCTGTGAACAGGTGATCTGTGAGTAAATCTCCCTGAGGAGTTACAAACTTTCTTGAATTATTTACATCTACTGTAGGAATTCTGTCTTGCATTGCATACTGGACTGATTGCATAGATGATACAATGTGATGCAGAAAGAAATGGAGGATGTGCCTAGAACATAAAGATATGCCTTAGACTCATGAATATATTACATAAAAAATAATTCCTACTGTAATGCTGCTGGCTTTTGCTGCGTTAACTTCAGGGAAAAAAAATGTCCACAAAACTTAGGATCTTGGTTATAGCCATAAAGAAATTGTTGAGAAAGATGAATGGCATAGAGAATAACTTACGCAATAGGTTGAAAATAAAAAGCCTGGTTTAACTACTAGTGGGTATCTGAAAGGCGTCATTGCTCAGTGGTGATGTTCTGGAATATAATGAGCACTAACCTCATCTCATTTGGCAAACATGGTAATTCCTGGTAGGACAGGAGATAATTAACAGGTGCACATGGAATATGAATTGTTTATTTTATTTTAACTCATGGTCACAATGCATTTAAGTTCAGTAGAGTAGAAAAAAAAATTATTAGTTTTAGTAGAATAATTCTGTGGGGCACTCCAGTTTTTGAATAAACAAATACAGATCAATATTTTCTTGAACGTACTGGTCATGCATATTTATTCAGTATATTGTCGTTCACTCCCTTTAAGTAGTTCCACATGTCACATTTTTGGGAATTTTACATTTGTGGTTTGAAAGCAAAAATTGTTGTGCCTAATCCTGCCTTGCAAGATAAATAAGACAGACCTATTTTTGTTACCATGGTGGCTGAGTACTTGTACTCTTGTGGTGCAAATACATACTCAGGTTCATGATTTGCTTTCTGAAAGGCCTTGCGGACATTTGTTAAGGCTTTGCATTTTGTTCCAATAAAATGTAACATTTTGGTCAAAGGGCGTCGACTTAAATGGAACAGAAGTTACCAAAAAACGAAGGACTGAGATGAAGAGGGTTAATAATTCCCCTTTTTCAATGATGGCTCATCTTGGTGCCCCTGGGAGACGTTCACCCAGCCTTGCTGTCCGGCCCCAGTTCTGTGGATGCCATTCACTTGGGCTGATAATGTGGTGCTTTTTCCCTGAGCAGCACTGCTCCTGGACAGGATGATAACCTGGACCTGACCTGATAAGCATGCTAACTCCAGATTCCCAAGTAGTACTGATGTTATTTGCATGTGTACATTCTAACAGGAACTGGGGAGTCCCAGGTGAGATCAGTGCCTCATCCACTGCTGCTGGGTATTTTACATGCTGTAAAAGAGGCACTGCCTCAGGAAGCTTTTAGTTAAAAAGGCAAGTCAGGAGAGAGGTGACGGGAGCAAAATGTTAGAATTTCCACTCTTGTGGTTGCAGACCAAGACACAGGGAAAAATTAGATTATTTTATTGGGATAATCCAGGGAAAGAAAATAGAGGATTTCAGAGGCAACTAACTCCCACTAAAGCAAGTATGGGAGTGATGTGCCAACCTGCCATTTGTGCCTTTGAAAATTTCCCCAGGGAGTCTATTGTAGAGCCAGGCATTGAACTCTGATCTTCAGTCCCCCACCAGACAATCGTTCCTTTCTGCTTTAAGTGTTTTTAATTGAAAAATACCATCTGAACAGTGTCTGTAAAGAATTACTTTTCCTCAGAACCTCCAAAAGAAAAGCAAAATGATGTGCTGCAGCAATAAATTAGCCAGGGATCAAAATAAAAACCACAGTCTTGTTATGAAAACCAGAACTGGTGGGTAAATACTGTGAATTTATGACACCACTGGAAAAATAAATCCACTCTGGTAAATGTTAATACTTTTAGAACTAAAGATTTTTTGGTTTAATTATTAAACTATTCAAAACTCTTCTGAGCAGACTTTACATGCAAAAGCTACAGAATGTTTAAAAACACATACAGAAGTTCATCCTTTGCTTTTCTCTGGGCACTATTTATATCTATGTCGGTGTTTGTTTCAGAGAAGACAATAAAAGTCCACATGACGCTATCTTATTCTCCTCAGATAGCAGTAACACTTTTCCTTTTATATAGGGCTGTACCTATATTCACTCACACATTTTCATCACTTTGTTAGGAGGTAGACTCTTTTCCCATTTTGCAGGTTGGGAAACACTGGCAGAACTCAAGGTTACACAAATCCAGAGAAATGGTGAGAGTCAGATTACGCTGCTGGAGTGACCCGTGTTCAGGCCACTCCAACACGTCCCCTAATAATATTTTACAAGCCTGAGCCATCTGTGTGTGATGAGATCAGAAGTAAGGAAGTCTGTAGTTGCCAAGAGAATTTTAGCAACCAGAATTGTACAACTACAAAGAAATCCTACAGCATCAACAAAGGAAGCTCAGGGAAATATTCACACTGAGCTCTTTTCAGCTCTTTTAATTGGAGACTGTTCTTGTTAAATTTTAAGGGTTTGTTCTTCCTGTTGCACACCTAATTGTTATTGACTGTATTGTGAGCTTTGCATACATTATTAGGAGTCTCCAAAATGGCTAATCCCATATTTTGCGAAAGCAAGAAGACACTACTGCTGCATCTCTCAGTGCACATGGAGGGGTAGCCAACCCCTGCATCTTGGCTGCATCCCAGTGGTTTGGCTTCCTTCCCCTCACTAACACACACACACACACAAACCCAGAAGTATCCCAAACAAGAGACCCCCGAGAATTCCCTGCCTACTTCTGATCCATGGACTTCTTGTCCATGTGTGGAGTTCACATCAGTGAGATGGGCTGTTACTTATGTCTTCCTTCTTTTACTTTGTGTAAGATGAGCTTCACAAAAACAAATAAATACAAAGTATGGGCCTTTCAAAAGCTCTCAGCATCAGTTTCACCCCTCTCCCTTTGAACACAACTGTGACTGGACTTGACTGGAGGTGGAATTAAGCCCACATTGAGCATTTTCAACACTTACAGTCATAGAAGAATTTATAATCCTACAAAAGGGATTCTGAAGTTCTTCAAAGGATATGAATCTTTAGCTCTCAAGAATGGTTCTGATTCTGGAACAGAAATTCCCTTGAGCTGCTTCCTTGGTTACTATGGGTTAAGTTCAACTAGGCTTTCTCCCAGTTTGTTTTATTAGAAAATGGTATTTATTTGACTGTGGTATGCTACCTAAAATTGTTATAATTTGTTTCTTTATTTCCATAAACATTCCTCTGTTTGTTTTGGAAGAGTGGTTACTTAAGGAAGAAAAAAAAAAAAAACAACAAAGTAAGCATAAAAATATATTGCTTGTCTTCCATATAAAATTTTCTGTTGTAATCAGTGTATATAATTTTCCTATAGCACCAATCTAAACAAAATAAGGCAAACAAAAGAAAAGAGAGGGAAGAGAGACATTAGAATCTATTTTCAGGATGGCATATCAGACCACACGCACTTAAGGGGTAGAATAGATTTATTATTTTGGGCAGTACAGTGGAACTTATGAGAAGCTTTCTTTTTTTATACAAAGTTAGTTCAGAGTAGATTAAAGTTTATTTCAAACTCAGCATATTTGACCTCAAGCATCATAAGAGTCATGTAGAATTGGCTCATGCTATTAAATTCTTACAGCGAACTCCATAATAATGATTAATTTCTTTCATAAACTCTCTTCATAATTAATACAGGTTTCATTGTGGGCACTGCTATTCTCATATTGATTATCTCTACAATTTAGATTGGACTCGTAAAATGATGTCTTTGTTTACTCTGATGGCCAGACATTTATTTTACTTGGATAATGCTCATCATTTGCAAACTGGACTGGGGATATTACTATCATAGAAATTACAAATATTTCAGACCTATTCTATGCAAGAGCAGGGATAATTTTTTGGCACCTGAGATTAATAATACATTGGTGTTTTCTGATGCTTCTCATCTGAGAATGTGAGTTTTTTATGAACAATTAATTAAGCTTTAAGACACCCTTCTGAAATGGGAAAGCATTAGTAGCCTCTTGCACTGGATGAACTCGTATTTAGAGATGTTGATTGACTTAGTTCAAGTCACCTGTCAAGTTGTCTACATTCAAGTTGGATATAACCCATATTTGCTGATTGCCTATCTTATCCCTCAGTTCTGAGTTTTTCTCACCTGGCATGACAATTTTTGATGTGGCATAGTTCCTTTTGGCAAAACATGCATTTAAAAAAATTATAATAGCTGGGTATGCTTTAGCTGCTTGAACAAGTATAGACCTTTCTTGTTGCTTGTTTCTTTTAAAAAATAATTTAATTTAATTTCTAAGAGTCTTTCCTAAACTACGGTAAAATTAGTAAGACTTTAATGATCCCTTGTAAAAAAAAAACTCAAAACATGACTTTCATGTTTCAGATAGACTTCAGGAGAAGCAGCTTTAATTGGAAAAGCAAAAAATAGTGAATGATGGTATGGAGAAGGTAAAGAGCCACAAACCAAATGTTGTAGCATTGCCCTGTGCACTCCATGCAATATTGTGCAACAGGTGGACCTTTCTCTTGGTCAGTCCTGTGTATGTTAATAATGTACATCCACTTTATTGCAATATTAAAGGAAACCCTTCCCATATAACTGGGAGATCACAAGGATGGGGGCAGTACATTTTGTTTAGTTCTGTTGCCCAGACCCTGGAGCTGCTGAGCTCTCCTTGTTCTGTTAACTTCAGAGGGTGCTGGGGGGAAGTTGCAGTGACTGGCAGAAGTTAATCTTTGGGAAGCCTTGGAGACAGACAGGAATTCCATATTTTGAGTTGAACTCAGCGGTCCTGCTGTTGCCAAACCTACAAGCAGAAGGAAACGTGGATGTAAAAAGCAGCACGTATATACATATTAATGCTTCCAGTACAACATCCCCCATGCCTGAGGACAGTAAGTGCAACTGAGGACATAGTGAGGTTTACAAGAGTACCTCACATGTTGAGATGCTTTATAGTCCCCCCTGTGAATAGCCTAGCGAAAACCATATGTGAAATATAAATATACTGGGACTTAAAAATGGAGCTGCATTCCAGCCTTTTAAGTTAATTTAGTAACATGCTGCATCTGAGGGCTTAATGTGTGTTGTATCCAATGCTAGCTGAATACTGCAGGGCTTAATAAATGCAGTGTGTACTGGAGACACCAGAGGGTCTGATGGAAGACGTGAGAGGAGGAGGAGGAGAAGATGGCGGAAATTGCACATTTTAGTGAAAGAACAAATCCGGTTTGAACCAACTGCGTGCTTGCTTCCTTCAGTCCGAAGGCAACAATGAACTCCCGTTGTCATGCTGAGTCAGTTGGCAGTGACTCACTTTATCAGTCTCAAAATTGTCCAGCATTTCATCAGAACTGGATTACACAATGGGTTTTTCCTTTTCCCCCCTTTTTTTTTTCCCAATACACTTTTAGTATTAATAGGCCCGTAAATCATCTGATGTTAACATGTTTCCTCATTAACTTCTACTTTTTTAATTATAAGATTAATAATCATACAACTTCCCAAAGAGGGAAGTACAGTAATCCCAACTTGACTTGAAATTCTCAAGAAAAAACTTTCATAGTTATGTGATTCTCTCAGTTAAAAATAAGTTAAAGCCTTTTGTTACTTTCCACAGGATATTGGCATAGCTAATGTATGCTCACAATTGTTCAGCTGAGGTATGTGTTCTCTGTTGGGTGTGGAGAGAAAACTTGTATGTGGAAACAGCATTCAATGTATCAAAGTTGAATTTTTCTCCCCAGCATGACTTTTTTTTGGCTTTTTCTGCAAAAGCCTATTGGAGGAAACATTCAAATGCAGTATATTATCCACTGAAACAGCACACACAAATGATGTGATGTATTTTATGGGCGTATTTATCCCTTGAACACAAAGGCACATTACCTAAAATGCAAAGTGTGTGATTCTGTACTTAAAAACAAGAACATCTTCACAGTGTCTGTAGTTTGTGAAAAGATTTAGGTCTATGAGGCTTTATATCTAACTCTGCATATTGGTGCACTTCACCAGATTCTTTGATTTTAGCACCTATGCTGTTACACAGTTTCAATGAAAGCGATATGAATAAACTAAAAATGCATAAAACGTGATGCTGAGTTGGCTGGACAGCAATGCATCTGTTCTAAAATCCAGCATTTCTAAGTTCAGCCATCTTGTCTGCCCTAATTTAACATCTGTATTTTCCACCTGCATGATTAAATTAATTGTGTTCAATCAAATCAATTTTTTAATCACATATTGAGGGCAAAATATGTATCTTCAGTTTTTAATCTTAGAATGTTTGAGATACCTGGAATATGTTCAATGCCTGTCCCAATGTTGACGTCTTATCCTGGGTTTAATCCCATCCGTCTGTGTTTTGAATCCGTCCTGGTGGCTATGAAATGGAAAGCTTCCAAGAGTCTTTGAATAATTTTTTAATTTTGTTCTTCAGTGGTTCTAGTTCTTTGTTGTTAATTAGATCAAACCACATTTCCACTGAGGCTGTAATGGTAGTGTCATCAGCCTGTAATCTGTCAAGTCCCTCTGAAACCTCCTTCGACTGCTTTTGTAAATTTAGTACCTCTCTGTAAAGTTCCTTGCAGAGAAAAATGTGTGCTATTTTTTGATCAAAGTCCTTCTTGTTCTCAGTGCAAATTTCAAGACACTTGTTGATGCAAATGCAGAATCACGTGTTCCTGTGAGGAACACTGAGTGTCTCTGGGAACCAGGGGCACTTTTTCACTCAGGTTACCCTTTTTCACTTGAGTTATTCAGCCTGCTGGTGATAGCAGATTTGTCTTTAGGCTCTACAGTACAGGTTTGCAAGAGTTTGGCCATTACTTTGTGACTTAGTGTGGCTGAAATACAGCACTGAGCAGCCATATATCAGAAGCAGTAGAAATAGTTCTAAACATTCTTGTTTCAAATTTGTTTTTTTTGTCTAACCAAGTAATAAAGACAGGTTTCTCATGCATTTCTTGTTGCTGGATGGTATCTTTGGTAACACTGCACCAATATCTGTGGTTTTCATTTTTTAATAGGAGCATACAAAGACATACATTTCATTGTCCGTAAACTTGTGGTCATTAGGAGCTCATTTGTCATGTTCAGATAGGCACCCTGCACTAATGTTACTGTTCAATGCTGTTACTTTTTCTTTTATTATCCTCCTGTTTCTTCTCTTGGAGATTCTTGTAGTGGACAGCTGAATTTACAAGTCTCTAAAAGAAATGTTTCAATCATTGCTATCAATTGCTCCTTTTGTGTTCCACTGAAGGCAATATCATTAAGACAAAATAAGGTCGCATCTGTCTTGTTAAGCAGAGATTTTCTTTACAGCTTAATCAACTGGTAAGCTTATTTCTGGGTCTTCAAGACACAAAGGTGTCTAATGTTTAAGAGCATCTAGGAGGTTTGGAACACAGATTTAAATCATCATTACAGCTACGTTTAATAATGATAATGACAGCATTAAAACATCTCACTTTCAGGGTCATCAAACTCATCAGAGTCCTGCTTCAGTAGTTTCACTTAAAAGAGCATCTCATCTTGAAAAGTCTGCGAAAATGAATTGTCTGCATTTTTTGAGATGAATATGAAGTCATCCTAAGTCCTTGAACAATTCTGACAATGCCTACACTGTACTGTTAAAGAATTATCTTGAGTTTTGTTACTTTGGTACATGCATACACTTGTTGCTTTCTACAACTTCTCTTGAAGTCAGATAAATGAATATTTTTATGTGTCTCAACCATTTAGCTCCAGTTTGTAATATTGGTATCTTTAATATTAACAGTAGAGCAAGAAGTCTGCAGTCTGGATTTAAAAGTTAGGATGGAAAACCCGTGCAAGAGAGCTGGCTTTTGTTAGACTTGTTAGAGAATACTCAGATTACTTAATGGAAGTTTTTAGATACTAGAAGTTTTGTATGTTCATGTTCAAAACTTGCTTCGTTTATTACTTTCTTTTTAGCATCATTTGAAAAATTATTCCATCCACTAGCAGCATCTCTCTCATCAGGCCCTGAGAGTGTTATTCCCCATGTAATAGGAAGGCAAGAGTTTATGGTTTTTGCTGTCTTTTAAGAGGGACAGAACCACTTTACTTGTGTCACTTTCCTGTTGAGTCTTAGAATGTTTAAATTTCTCATTTGCAGATAGAAAATAGAGCCTGACTTTTCAAGCATCACTTCTTCCTATCCTTTGTTATTTTCATGTAAACATTTCTAAGTGTCAGATCCTGAATAGTCAGCACTGGATTGTTTCTGTATCTGACATTGTAAATATAGGTAACATGACTCATGGACTCTCTGCCAAACTACATATAAGCAACCCCTGCAGCAAAATGTAATAATATCTTCCCTGGCTCTATTGTGAGGGGCTGAGCAGGCCATCTTTGGTCAAATGTGTTTCTGCTTTTGAAACACCTCTGGTTTTGTCTGTCAGGGCTCTGTGTCAGCAATCACATCTGTGTGAGTTTTGGTTTGGTGTTTACATGGGAGAGCATGGGGAGCACCCCTCTAAAAGCCAGTGCAACTCAAATGCTTTCAGTTGCTGATAAAAGAAAAATATGCTAATTCACCAGTACCATACAATTTGTGCTGCTTTTGTTCATATTTATCATATTTAGTGGTCCTCAATAGTTCATTGCCTTTTTTTGCCTCTGAGGATTTTTTGTTTGTTTGTTTTTTCAGTCTCTCTCACAGCTGCAAAGTAGTGTGCATCCATGTGCCAGTAGTGTGCAAGGCCGGGTTGGGTGAGGCTTTGAACACCCTGGTCTAGGGAAAGATGTCCCTGCCTAAGGCAGGGGCTTGGAATAGGATGATCTCTAAGCTCCCTTCCAACCCAAGCCATTCTGTGATGCTATGATCATCCTCTCTGTGCAATCGTAGGTGTAGTTCTCTTAAATGAAAATCTAGCTATCAGTTTTACAAGTAACTATTTAAACTGTTTATTGACATTTTCTCGAAGATGGAAGTGCATATACTGCTTTAAGAGTGAGAAGGACATATTGGGTACTGCAGGAAATTCCAAGAACTCACAAGTGGGTTGTGAGCATGGCCACAGTGGGAGAAATGTGTGGAGTGGTAACTGTGTGGGATGGTTGGCTCTTTATCCATCAAGTCCTTCCTTGTCCCCACAGGGATGTCTTAGGCCCAGAGCTCTGCTTAGAAATTCCCAGGACTTGATCTAATCTTGAGATGAGCGAGGACTGAAAGGCTGAGTTAGCAGGGAGGAGTTGGAGAATGAAGGTGCTAAGAGGAGCAGGGTAAAGGCTGCAACTCAGCCAGGGTGTTTTACTGTACTTTTTAAACTACATGCCACAATCTACTGCCCATCCCAGACATATGCAGATTTCCATGATAAGCCTAAAGGTTGCTGTAGGAAATACTTTTTTAGCCCAAGTAGTATTGCCTAGGAATTTTTTTTGAGCAGAAGGATTTCCGTTCAAAGTAAAACCTGTGATGTTAGGGGTGCTTATGGCTACTCCTGAAACACTCGAGTAATTTCTGGCCATTTCACTGTGACAACTGAGTAATTCATGATACAATGTTTTACTTCCAGCTTTATGGTCTGCCTTTGCCACATTTTTCAATCCCCTTCCTAGTCTTTAATCTAAACTTCTTTCTAGCAGTTAGAAAACAAACTTGAAACATCTTCTTTTACTCTAGTAAGAAGGTTTTTTTTTTTTACTGCTTGAGGAGATTGAGATAACTTTATGCACTTTTCCCTTATTTTATTCCCCATTTTGCCTGTCTCGTTCCTTGATGGCTTTCATTCTTTGATCAATTCCACCAATTTTAATTGGAATTTTTTTTCCTGTCTTCTCTTGTGATAAAAAGATATTTTCAAGTAATCTCCTTCTTTAGGCCCAGTGGTAAAAGGGCTGTCTTTGGGAATTTGGACATCTTTTTCCATTAAAATGAATGGAATGAAGTGTTAGTGTCTGGCAGGGATTTGAACACCTTTGAGCTATTGTGAGGCAAGTATTCTTATTCCTCTGAAATTGAACTCTTGTTGTAGCTAGGGATGGATAATTTAAGCTTTGAGATCTGTGGATGGTGTTGTAACATGAATGTGGATAGAACCTGTAAGTCAGATTTTTGAGCTTTATTTGTCTTGCACATAACTTTTCTCAGAGAAGTAGCCTGTAGATATCTCAAAGAACTTCCAGCATCATTAAGCACCTGACACTAAAAATTCATAGCAATTGTTATATCTTGTCTGCTCCAGAAAATGATGTAATTTATCACTTATCTTCATATTTTGAAACAGGGGTCAGACCGAGTTGACTTTTAGCAGCATGGGGAACTGGTGCTTTTGTTCCCTGATGGTTGACTTCTTGTGCTCCAAAATTACAGCTTTAATTTAGGGTGTAAAAAGCTTGTAGCCTGCTTGACTGTGAGGTTCTAATTAAAGATTGCATTAGATGTGAGCTGACACTTGTTTGTTTCCAGTCACTCTCCTAATACAAGAATTCTTGGATGTGTCAAGCAGTGCTGACTGAAGACTATTGCCAGTCATTTAAATGTAGAAATTATTTACTGCTTTACTGTTTCTTTCTCAAGAAGTAAAGCAGGAAAAAGAAGAGATAATCCTGTTACGTCGACCTTCAGCATTGTCACATTTTGATACTTGGAGCCCAGAGTACTATTTATATTGAAACAGCAATTTGGGAGAGTAACGCCCCATAAATTCTCTTAGTTATAACCCTGTGGCTACTTTTCTCATACCTGTTTTAAAGATGCTACATGAGCTGCACATGGTGCACAAACAGGTGGTCCCAGCTCTTGTGACTGAGAAAAGCTGTGCTGCACCAGGTAACCATTAACAGCTTGCTCACAGTTTGCCCCCATAATCCCATATCTGACAATCCCCAGTGAATTTTTATGGTACATTGCAGCTTTACTCTGGGAATCTCTAGGAATTTCAGGCTGAAACTCATTTGCTTACTCAGTTGGATGGATGTGTGATGTATAGCTTGATATTTATGAGGGATTTCTATTAGACGTGATTTTCTTCCCTTGCTTGGTGCCTGGCCCTCAGATGGTTTCCTGAAGCTGCTGAGAATTCCATTTATCTGTAGTGGTAGTACCTTTGTTTCTGAAACAGAAAGCATAAAGGTATACTGGCATTTGTGGTTCTAACATCTGTGATGTTATCACAGTGCGTTAAAAACAAATGTCGGTGCATTCTGAGACTACAACAGAGACTACTTAAAGTCATATTTGTATCCTGATTCTTACCAATATTTTGTTGGCTTCAGGACAACTCAACAAATGGAACAGTAGGACAGCAAAGTACCAGTTAATATAAAGTTATCTTTATTCCAACTTCTGTTTATATTGCTGAGTTTTTTGTTGCATATTATCAAATGGTTTCACAATGTGACCTCTGACTTTGAAACAAAACAAATTAAATGTTAGTTAGTACTGATTAGTGCAATGTTAACATTGATTCTTTATTTACTCAAAAATCAGGAAATTAATGTTCCTCTGACAAACTTAATTATGCCTAATTGCACAGATATTACAAAGGGGATCTCTCATTATATAATCATGGATAATCCTGGTAGCAATACAAAATCTTACAGTCCTAGCTAATATTTGCAAAGAAAGTTATAGAAAAGGAGCCCTTTGACCATAAAATAGTATCTGACTTGGACTTGTTACAAAACCTGACTGAAGAGTGGCATTGAAGTTGGTACACTTTGTTTCTGTTATATCATTTTGAAAATATTATGTCACCTTGTTCTGTACATTCTAGTTCTGTAATGAAAGGCCCTTTTGTTCAAACACAGGCAAAATAAAAGTGTTGTTTGTCTACAGGATACCAAAGCTCATTTCTGTCAGACTTTCACCACCACTAACCTTGCTAGATCTTCCAATATTTGACAGGTTTGATTGAGAGAAAGGTTCTTATCTCTGTTCTAAAATAAGACCTGAGGCTTAATTTTCAGTTATTACAACTTTTTGCTTTTAATTTCTTTGGCTTTAAATAATAAACTCTCTCATCTATTCCTTTCAAAATAAACTTCAATTAATATTTCAGGAAAAGAAATGCACCTCTCAATGTGTCCTTTAAAACAGCTGAGCAAACTGTGTTCACTTTATCAAAGAAAATATTCTCCTTTAGGCTAGAACTAAAGGACTAATTGGACCCAGTCTAGCTTTTCTAGTAGAACTTAGCTTATATAAAGTAAGAAGAAAAAAAAAAAAAAGAAAATGAGACCAGGACATTCCTTTTCTTTATTATATCTAGTGCATCTTGGTTCTTTATTCTTCAAAAACATCTTTGATTAAATGTTTCAAAGCTGACGAATCCTGCCCACATAAACACAAAAATAATCCTGAGGTGGTCTACACATAATCAAGGTTTGTGAACACAGAACTTTTTTACTTATGGTTGGTGGCACTGTTTTTAGTAAAAAGGTTACATCCTTACTAGTGTTTCCTGTGTGTTTGATACAGGGCTCAGCAGTTGTTTGTTGTTGGAGTGGGCTTCTGAGGCTATCAAAGATAAACTTTTGCTTGATGTTTTATTCATTTCCATTGCTTTACTGAATGGTCTCACAATATTTAGTTAGCCCTGAAACAGAATTGGGCACTTTTTTGTACTCACAGGTCAGAGCCACTTGGCCTAAATGCCCCCAAAGTCCCTGGGCTTTATGTTTTCTGTTAGCTGGCAGTGGGATTTTAGGGGCACATATCCAGCAACACTAAGCACAGGGACTTAGCAGGAATTTGGGCCAGCTGAAACTAGGTCCTGTGGTGAAATTTTGGGCTAAACTGCTTCAAAGTGAGAGACAAGCCTAAGAGGTTTGAGCAAAAGTCCAGGCTTTCCAGTAACTTACAACTTCAGGTTGCCTGGTAAATGCATCGGTTTACCCTTGCCTTGAATACATGGAGAAAAGTCTCATAGAGGAACTTTCCCACTGCATGACTGTATTTGAGGAAAATAATCCTGCATCCATTGAAGGGATGTAATGGTGAAGTACTATTCATATTAGATGAATAATGCTGTTGTTTCTTTCAAATATTACAGCATTATTGTGCATACTATGATTTTCTTTTTTTTTTGGTCATACATCCTTAGCTTTAGGAAAACACATAAAGAAATATCTAGTTTTAATAATTGCATTAAAAAAGGTTTTAAAATGCTACTGATCATAACAGATTAAAAAAATCCCTGGCTTTTAAGATAATCACATAATTTTTAGAGCCTACTGAAGAGTTTTTGGATGTTTCAAGTTTCAGCACTCTTTGTCTTTTTTTCTGTAGAGAAGTTTTTGTCCACTTCATGTATAGTCAATAAATGTTCAAGTATGAAATTTCCATCTTTATACATCTGATACACTTACATTGCATTTTTGTTTTTATTTTTCCAGAAATGGCTATTCATTTGGGGGGCAGTATTCTCAGATGTGACATTCTAAACTAGGAGATAATTACCTCTTGAATGAGTAGCATCTTTGGAAATGCTGACATAAATATTTTCCAGGTAGAATGGATTCATGCTGATAGGCTTATGAAAATATTCAGTTGCACCCAGAGGGTAAAATAACAGCTTCCAAAATATTGCTAGTGATGTGTCTCACTTATTTCCCCCATCTAGATCAGATCTTCTTTCATGATAAACTTAGTGCGTCTCAACTGCTACAATCACTAGAGTTGCAGAAGTTTGTTTGTTGTTTTTCCCCCTACTATTTAAACAAGGTAAAAGTAGAAATGCTGGCCACCATGAGCTTCAGATTTTTCACTGTGGTTCATGTCTGAAATCATTATGACTGCAATCAATAGTCTGCATGCTCCTTAACTTTCTGCAGCAAAAATAGAAATCTTTGATAGTCATCGTGGTTATCTGGCAGAAGAGAGTGATGAATGTGCATCCTGATTTGTCTGTTACCAAAGCTCCTTTCATGTGATAAAACTACTTTTTACTATTTGTTGTTCAGTTTGGGATGGATTCAGTGTGGCTTTTCATAAGTAATTAATCAAATTTCTAGTCCTTAAATGTTGCCTGACATGCAACATGTCTCTGTAATGGAATCAGAGGTAACCTTTGGGAACTGTATAGTTATATAATAGAGGGTGCACCATACAATGCAGTTGGCTATGTAACAAGATCTGACTTCATTGTAACTCCCCAGCTTGCATGAGGGCCTGGCACGTTAGCTCAACAGCTAAATTGGTCACTAATGGCCTGCCCATGCAAATAAAGGTAATATCCCAGCACCCTGTAAGTGGAGATGATGAATATATATGTATAGCCAAGGCCACACATAACTGCACCTTGTTAGGAGTTAAATAATTGCAACACAACCTACACATCCAGGACAGAAAGCTAATAACACATGGACATCCCAAGTTCGTGGGCATGTTTGAGGGCTTTTTGTATGGTTTTGGTTTTTGAATTGGAAAGTGATATGTTGGTATACTGTCTTCTGGTGTTGATGAGGACTCTCAGTCCCTGTAGGTGGTGATTGATATACACCAGTGTTGATGAGCATAAAAGCAAGGGATTGGCCTTGCTGGGACCAATTTGTTGGTAAAATTTGTTACATTGTGAGATCTCACTCTCACAATTTACTGATGTAGCAGTAACATTTACCCAATGCACTATTAGAGAAATGTATGACGAGGGATGATTGTGCAACAGAAACATTATTTTGCAGCCTTAGTGCAAGGTGGCCTAGGGGAACAGTCATTACCCAAAGTGTTCCTTCACTGAAGTACAGGCAATGTCATCACAAAGGAAAGTGGGTACTTGGTACACACTACTTGCACACAGATTTACACAAATCTATTTAAACTGTTGGAGATATGTCAGCTTTGCATCTGGTTTATTATTCAGGACATTCTGAGATTAAAACAAACAAACAAAAAACAATAGAAAAGCCAGTTCTGGTTCAGTAAGTGCATCCCAGGCTTGTCAATCAGCTGGGCTGTCTGAGAGTCTGATCCATATAGGCAACATAGCCTGAACTTCTGATCAGGAAAGGCTAACATCCCAATCTCACTTTCTGTTCTCAACAGGGTGATTAACTTCTTCCTTTTTTTTTTTTTTTTGCTATCTGTAAAATGAGAATGACAGTAGTTTTGTTGCCAAAAGAAGTTGTGAGATTTGATTTGTTTATGATTACTGCACCTGAAATATGGTATGATGGACCAAAGTTGCCATATTAAAGGAAAGTATTACTTATTTGGAGATCTGGCAGTAAGTAGTGACTGCTCCGATGGGAGAACAATTGAGATTCTTTGCATATTGAAAGGCATCAGAAGTGCACTCTATTTCCCCTTTCCAGTCCTCAGCATCATCACCAGTAAATCTGCAGGAATAAAGAGCTTTGTGCGGTCCTCCTACGTTTTTCGTTGGCCCCTGCTGATGTAAATCAAACATACTGTCCTCCTGTTATCTTCAGGTTTAAAAAACCTATTTTTAATCACTTCATACAGGTATCTAATTTGAATCAGCCTGCCACACTGCAGGACTCTCGAGCTTTTTTAATTGGCATCTCTCTCATTACATTTGCACAAAGTTGCAGAGACACTGCAGGACACCAGAAGAGGCATGTGAATCACCGATTCTGTTGGGCTGGCAACAAGATGGTGTGATACACCAGGGGAGACTCAGAGACCTGTGTATGTGGTTAAGGGGACTGAGTGGAAGCAATCAAGTTCAGACATGTTGCTGTGACTGTTTCTAGGTCCTGTCTATACCATCTGAAACAGAATTGTGATGGACGCTTGCCTGGGATTTTTAACAGCAGTATGGTGTTAAACCAGCCTGGTTTCTAGGAACAGTTCCTGGGATTCTGGTAATGCAGAGCTCCCTGAAGGTTTTAATGGAAATGTCGTAGGGCAAATATGTGACGTACATCAAAACCAGTGTTTTAGCCCATCACAGGGACAGACAAGGTACCCAACCAGTTCATGGAGTCAGTCTTACTTAAATTTCTTCAGCATTTGAAAATCAACCCTTAGGTATCTGCTAACAGGCTAATTTTTTTTTTTTTTTTTTTTTAAGGAAGTAGCTCTTATCCTCAGACATGTTTATATGATGCCGTGACTCCTTTTCCAGTTTTGGCTGCCAACAAGATATGTCTAAACTTAGCATGTTGGTGCGCCTGGGGACGTAACGTGGAGAGGAAAGACTAGAGCAGTCTAGAATATGTTATTTGGCACTGAAGTACCTTCCTTCCCTCTCAGTCCGTCATCCAGAATCTTGTCATTTGCAACAAAGTCTTTCACAGTTCTGCTGGGCACTTTGATTTTCCCTATCTTCCCCTTACTACTGAAAATCAGGGCTCTGCAGCTCTCTGGCAGAACTGGAGTTGGGTGCTCCAGCTGCACCAAACACACCAATCTTTCACCTGCTTTTATGGTGCTAGTATTTTTTTTCATTCCTTTGGAGGCTTTGCCAGAGGGGTTAGGGCTCTTTTGCCTCCCTAATGACAGTTGCTAGAAACTAGCTCTGAACTGAGAAGACAAGTTTGCAGAAGAAGCAAAGCAGGAGTATCATTTACCAGGTAGACCAGCATGACTTGTTCTTGCGTTCAGGATGGACAGTGCAGCCTTTTACTAAGGCAGCCAGGAGCCCTCTGTTGCAGCCTCTTTCTCGTGGGGTGACACCGTGCATGGCCTAACCAAAGTTTGGTGTCTCTGCCATGGCAAATGTACGATTCTGGCACGTGACAAGGGCTTGCTTGCCTGTTCTGCAGCATGGCCAGGCGTAGGCCAGCCGTGTGACTGCCATGCAGGCCCTCACTGTCACACAGCAGGTCTGTGTCCAGTCCTGTGACAGAGCTGAAAGCTGCCAGCAGCCACACGTCCTCCTTCCTCTTCTTGCAGATGATCCAAGTGCATAGCCATTGACCTCCTCTTATAATGGAGAGGAGGAATTGCAGGCCCACAGGAGTGTGGTGTGGTGGTGAGCAGGCTTTCATTGAGCATTTTGAATCAAGCAAATGGGCAGTTTTATGTTGGCAAAACATTAAATTGGGATTCTCCATTCAAATTGCACCACTCAGGGTTTTTTTTAAATGGTTTACGTGGAGTAAATGATTAATAAAACAACACAGAGTTGAGCCATTGATGGTTAGAATCTAAGTCTAAGAAAGACTTTCAGGCAAGGAATCAGTTGGGCAAATCCCATCTTGTGGGTTTTTTCATTCAGGTCAAACATATATTTGGATTTTATAAAGATTATGATTAATTTGATTAATTTCTGATTGAGGGCCAAAACTAGCTTAAGTTTGAATCTACTCCATGTTTGCTTTCCAATAATCTTGAGGTTTGAAAGTGTTTGGTTTAGTTCTATAGTTCTGTGAGTACACAAACCCCATGCGACTTTGGAAGGGGTGGCTTTGGGTTCCAGTTTGGGTCTGGCCCTAAGCATTGTTGTGAGTGGAACTGGGCTCAGTTCTAGTGATCTTACTGAGAATCAGACTTCCTCAAAACATGAGGAAATTTGGCTTGCTATCCTGGTTCAGATGCATATATGACCTCTCTAGAAAGTTAGAGGATAGTTAAGGATCTAGGTGCCTCCCAACTTTCAGGTTTTGGTTTCAAGTCTGTTTTTTTATCCAAAGTTGGTACATTTTAAATATCTCTTCAGAACTGTATGTGTAAGATTGGTAGGACAAAGGAATTAATCTTAGTTTAAGGTCAAATATTCCAGGCTGCTGAGAACTTCTCACATCTGATATCCTCATTTTGGTGTAGACCTGGTTTTTAAATTTTAATTCAGAGACTATTCCTATTATCTGAACTGAATATAAGGATATGAAAACTTGTGATTTTCATCAGCTGGCTTTGATATAAGTCCCCTTGACAAAGTATTTATTTTTTTCCCATAATATTTGCCATCGTAAAACTCTGAGAGATGCCAGGCCAAGATGGGAAGACTCTTCACGTATTTACAGTACCATCTACTCATGGAACTACAGTTGAGTCTGTTTTACAGATGGAAAAACTGAGGCAGTGACTGCTCAATTGGTACTTACACAGCCAGATTGAGTTACCACAGTTAGAAGCAAAGTCTACAAATGCCCCTTCTGCTTTCCTGACCTTACATACCCTTCAATAAGGTGATTATGGTCATAAAGTCCAGAGAAGAAAATATATAATATGACTAAATTTTTGTAATATATATTTAGAGTAACTTGGAGAGCTGCCTCTACACATGCCAGGTGTGTACGTAGCTAAATATGACAGGAGTTGAACTAAGTCATCTATTAGAGCTTTTTACTCTTGATATTTTACCCTAAGGTAAGAGAGGCTGTGTTTTGATGAAAAAACTAATGAAAATGAACCTTTTGAAATAAATTACTTAATCCTTCTGTATTTACTGTACATCTGGATACAACCAGAATATTTATAAGTGAAATACAAAAATGTGTACCATCTACCAGTGAACAAAACTAATCAAATTCACCAGTCACCAGGCTGGTTAATATTATAAAGACTGTGAATCATGAATATCCAGCCAGCCTGAGGGTACAAATCCATGAATCTAGGGAGTTTACCTGTCTCTTTTAGTCAGCAGGCTATCCCTTTTCCATCACTACAATTTAGGCATATATTGCCTAATAATAAATGTGATAATAAAAATGTATTTTGGGAAGCGGGATGTTGTAATAGAGCTTTAGATCAAAAGTGAGATTCATTTTACTTAATTTAGCCAACTACAAGCTAGCTGCTTAGCCTAATCTAGTTGTGTAGGCTCCGTCTTTATTGGGGAGACAGAGAAAGCTGGGATGAATTGCTTTTGGGAGGTGCCTGTCTCTCCACTGACAATAGAGGGAGCCTACACAACTGGCTTAGACAGGACACTTAACTTTTAGGTGGGTATGAGTTACTCCAGGAAAAGTCTGCTCTTTTGCTTCAGGAGATGTGAGTTCTCATCTGTTTTTCTACTGATTTACAGCATAACCTTGGCAATATCACTTAACTTTTTTTTTTTTTTTTTTTTTTTTTTTTTTTTTTGGNTTTTTTTTTTTTTTTTGGTGGACCTAGTATGTCCATCTAAAAAATATCCTATGGATAAAGTTCTTGGCAAACCTTTGCCAAGGATGAAATACAGGTGCAAAATGTTTTTTTCCCTGGTCTTCCAACTTTGACATGTCTGTAGTTGTCATTAAAATAAATAGGATTTTTGTGACAGCATAAGTTTATGTGTGCTGAGAAGCAGAGCTGAGTGAAAATTATTTTAGAAGCAACATACATCTTCTTCAGATGTGACAGAATATTGTAAAAATAAAAATACAATAACTGGTTACATGTATTGTTTCTCCTATCTTTGCTTCGCCTTCGCACCTTCCACCACCCGTCCATCCCCTCTCCTCCCCCCAGCAAAAATATATACGGAGTGGGGAGAACATTCTTCAGATTAGACCTGTATTTTAAATAACCTTGGCCTGTTTGCAACTGGGAAAATGTTTTTTTACTTGAGAGATTTATTTCTGTCCCTGTAACACCATGTACTATATGCATTGCACCTGTTCAGACATAAGCACAGCACATTATTATAGCTGTAGGGGCAGAAGCTTCCCAATATATATTTTTTGAAAGGAGGGAATGCTGGGGAGAATAGCCCTCTCTTTCCAATTGTTTACCGAGCAGTCTCTTAGGAAGACTTCTTCCTCATCAAGATCAATTTTCCCTGCTCCCCTATTGTCTGGGGAAACCTATCTTCAGGAGCGTCTTTCTTGAAAGATCTCATGACTTTAAAATCATCAGTGGGCTTTGTGTAGTCTGCCTGTCAAAAGAGATATGTTTACACCTTCCCTGCATGTGTTAGAGCTATAAGGTTACGGAGCAGAATGGCTGATACGTTTCGGCGCCTCACGCTAATACGCACAAAAAATGTATTTATGATAATCATATGGACTGCCTGAAACAATGCATTCCAACATCCTGTAACATAAATAAGAAAGGTGGAGCCAGCCGGCACCGAAGTGTTTATTTGCCAGCAATCCTGCTCAGCCCCGCGTACCTTTGCTAGGCTGCCTCAGCCTGGCGGTATTGAACCTGTTGCTGCATTAGCCGAGTTGTATTTTGCTAGATAGGGGAAGGAGGGTTGTCTGCTGTCTGGTAGGAGGGCTTTGTCTGTGTGCGCCTTTCTCTCTCTCCCTCTCTCGCTCTCCCTGGCTCTCGCACTCTCGCTCGCTCTCGCTCGCTCTCTCTCGCTCGCTCTCCCTTTCCCGTCTCTGTGGTTTGTAAGGTAGGTTGCAGTGTGTGTGTATACACAACATCAAGAGCAGGAAAATGGACTCATTAGGGAGGCAGGCAGTCATTACCACTCACACTGTACTTCCAGGGAGACAGCGACTATGAGGAGACAAACTGAGGACTGGGGAACAAGGTAGGCCAGTTAACTTTTATAAAACATAAANAGATGTAAGTTTGCCAGACCTATTTGCAAGCTTAAAATTCGGAACATCTATAGAAGGCCTTACCCTCTACAAATGTTCCCCCCCCCGACTTATTTAAGGGTGTGCCCCCTTATGATTCACTTTAATTACTTTTTTTTAATCATGAAGGAAACAAATACGTTTGTTTTCCAACACTAGTTCCAAGTAAATCAATATCTTTCACTCTTTTAAAACAGCTCGCTCCGTATGTTTGTGGGTCTCTCTGCTTTTTCTTTTCTGTTTATGCAGTTCCATCTGTCCGTCCATATATCATGTTTTCCTTATTTACTGCTAAATGGGGGTTTATTAGTATTTGCCAATGACTTTTAACTGTAATGCCGGTGACCAGGGTTAACGGTGACTCTTGTTCTTTGTTTTCTATATTTATGCACACTGTAAGTTTAAAGTCCATGCTTAGCATACAGTAAATAAAGGCAAAAAAAAGAGAAAGCAGGTTCCACTCTTCCTGACAGGATTTTTATTCAGAAATTTTGCTGTTTATCTGTTTTAGTGTGGGGGCATAGTGGGTTAATTTTGGCTATTGTACGTGTACTTTTTCCTCCTGGATATTTTTAACATCTATTTTTCATTATTAGTGTTTTTGCAGTTTCCTTTGCTAGGAAGAAAGGAGACATGTATTCTAACTTTTATGTTGCTGATCTAATGTAACATTATGGAGGCATCACTGGGTTAATAAGAATTGAAACTTTCTAAGAGGGAGTTTGTATCCTTGGCTGCCCCCCACCCTCCCACTTTATGCATGGTTATGCTTGTGTTTCCGTGTGTACTGACGGGGAAGGGAGGGGGGAAGGGAATAGATATTTTTTACAGTGGTGGCAAATTATGAAATCTATCGAGCCATTTTTTCCAGAAATAGTAACTATTTATTTACCATTTTTCATTCTGCAAATATGCTGCTTATTTGTATTCGAAGCTTTTCTCTGAATTGATTTTTTTACTTCTTTTTTTTTTTTTTTCTGGGGAGGGATTTGTGATGCATTTCATAGCCCATTTAGCATTGTCGAGTTTTTGGAGCCCAGATTTATCATGGGTTCTAAAGACTGCTTAAACTGATCCATTTGAAATGGTCTTTTTATCTGAGCTCTTGTCATTTCTGTTGGACAGTAAAACTGCTACTCTGCTGGTAACAAAAAAAAAAGAAAAAAAAAGAAAAGAAAAAAAGAAAAGGGATAGTAGAAGTGAGTTACATAAAGTGTTCTGGAGAATCCTAAGTAATTATATAAAATGGACGCTGATCAGTGGAGATCTCTGAACAGTAACAATCACCTTTTTTAATAGAAAATTATTTATTTAATAGCAAGAGGCGGACTTCTTAAAAACATGCATTAGGCCTTCCTTTTAGCACAAAGAATTCCATAATGCAACACTCCTAACCCACCTGAGACTGCCTAGGAGATTCTCCAAAACCTTCAAATCCTTTGAAACGTTTCTTAAAAATCCATTATTTTGCAGCCAGAAAGAACTTTTGCTGCCAACAGGGTTTTTTTGCTGTTGTTTGGTTTTTTTCAGCTGTCCTTTAACTTACGAGTCCCCATTTCTACAGAAGTGCCTCCTCGCTGAACAAACTAAGTTAATTGAAATCCAAAGCAGCAGATCTATTCACTGGCACTATAACTACAGAAACTACTTACTCCATTTTATTACCAGCTTTCCCAGAACATGAGTGAAACTTTTCAAGGTTTTATATACCAGTGTGCCAAAATTTGGTGGCTCGTCTCTTAGCTGGGGGGTGACATTTATTGTTTACTAATTTTTTTTCCTCCTTATTTTTATTCAAACTTCTAAATTAATATTTTGTTGGTAGACTTTAAATGTGTTTGTTGCTCTAAATGACCGGTTAACTGTAGCAAGGTATTTCCTCCTCTCCTAAAGTTTGAATCTCAGGCTTTGAAACTCAGATTGGTCGTAGAGGGGATGCTGAAGTTATGCCAAAAAATGTAGGGGTCTTAAAGGTGGATTTGCTGATGCCTCTAGATGGTGGTGAGCCTGGAGTGGGGCAGCAGGAGTGTTCGCAGGCGTCCTGCTCGTGGGATGGGTGAGGGGTTTCCAGGCACCTGTCATTTTCTCCTGCACCCGTGCAGGTGTATGTTCCTCAACAGCCCAGGTTTTTTGTAGGAGAGCACTGGACCTGTCCTCAAGATCCTCGTGCATGTACTTTTAGCAGAAGCCCAGACTCACTGGAACATTTTTGAAAAACTTTAAAAATTACTACGAGATACCTCTTGATTTTATGAAAACTCCAGGCAAGAAGAATTCAAGCAGAGAGAGTCACAGTAGGAGAAACATTTTTCATTATCCCGTAAGATTTCTTTCTAATAGTAAAACCTTTTTCACTAGGAGGATGTATTTTTCCTTGAACCCCAACTATATCCTATCCAAAAAAAAAAAAAATCCCAAACAAACAAACCAAAAAACAAACAAACAAAACCCAAACAAAACAAATCTTAGCTCTTTCAATAGCACAAAGTCCGTTTGCAATCTGGATACAGCAGCAAAGGGTAAAGTATGCCTGAGTAAACTTAAATCCAGCATTTGGTGCTGTAGCTGGAACTCGGAGAATGCCAAACCCCCGAGCTGGCCAGGGAGGTACGGCCAGGTTCGCTGGCGGGGGCAGCGCGGGGTGCTCCGGGTCCCCTGCCCGCAGCCTGGGCAGCTGTGCGGGGCAGGGCTGGCGCTGCTCATTGGGTCACCCTGTGCTTTATTTTAGTGTTGGAGCAGACAGTTATCTAACACACCCACATGAGGAAGTGCTCTGGAGCAGTTATTTCATGCCTTGCCATGCCCTGTAGCTAGAGCAATTTTGGGCTGAATGGCGTGTGTATGTGCCGCTCTCACTCCTGGGAGACGAGAAGCAATGCTGTTGGGGTTTTCGTGTTTATGTTTTTCTGCTGGGGTTTTGTTGGGTTTGTTTTTGGTTTTTTTTTTTAACAGGACCAAAAATGGGACATAAGACAGTTAAATCCAAATACCAAACAAATACCAAGTCAAATTATTTTTAATAGTAGAGGATTTTGGTTTTCTCTTAAAGGAGGAAAAAATATCTATCTTGTTTATTTAGATAAAGACAGTTGTAGCAATTTCCTGAGTTGAATATATCATTATTATAAATATTACTCACAGTTTTCCTATTTTCACATTTTCTTCATAGGCCCAGCTTATTCATAAGGGAAAACAGCTGCAGAATATTAAAAAAAATGTAATATTATTTATATAAAACTTTGATGTAAATAGGGAATAGTGTCCCCTGCTAGAGAATTCTGTGGGATGGCTTACAAATCCCATACAAGAGAGATTACAGTCTTAGATAAATTGTTATTTAAATAGTTTCAAGAAAACCTTGCTCATTTTTGCAGACCATATGAGGTTTTAAGCAGAATAATTTGAATAGAAGTTCTGTTTAGAAATTGATGCCATGCTGTGGCCTTATAGATTTCAGTTGGTTTCACTCCAGTCTGTTTTTACAGGACTTCTTTAAACTGTGATCTGTATGGTAAAGAGCTTCTGCAGAAAAAGATTCATAAATGTTAATGAGAATTTAAAGATTGAAATTTAACTTCAAGTTACTTAGATTTTTTTTAACAAAACTTTTAGAAAATTCAAATCTTTTATAAAAGTCTTTTTTTTTTTTTTTTTTTTACTGATACAATGCACTGGAAATAGTTACTGTTAAAGAATAACTTGTTCCCTCTGAAGGGTCTGACATTCACACTGTGGTGCAGAGGGGAAATGATGGCAACTCACAGTGAAATGGACTTCACTGTTCTTGTTAGTTTGGTCCAAGAAAATTTTAGAAAGTAAACAAACAGTTTCAACTGTGACAAATCACTTGGCTTTTTAATAATCTGTCGATGCCAGTTTTCTCTTGGTGAAAAGTAGTGTTTGACCATAAACCAAATTTTGAGATACTTTTGTAAGATCTGTACCGTTTTAACTTGAAGAAATTTTCACAGACGTATTAAACTTTCAGTGAGGATTAAATAAATGCAAAGGCTTTTGTCCGGGTGGTTTTTCCTTTGATAGTGTTGACTATATTCTTGGTTAGTATTTATTATAAAAGTTAATGTTTAGTTCTAACGGCACGGATCCAATTCTCCTCTAATAGGAGCATTTCAGAATGACTACTGCTTATGTCTTTAATGTTTTCTTACACTTTTGTACTTAATCCTCCAGCACCATCGTGTGCTGTGACAGCACTTTGACCGCCCAGTGCTGGCGGGAGTTCTGTTTGCAGATGGGTCTTGTAAAATGGTCACCAGAGGCACAGGGCCATGTGCCACCTCCTCTTCCATAGCTGCTGGGGCAGCTGGGGCTGCTGGTGCTGCAGGGCAGGTTGCTACATATCCCTGAGGTTTGCAAGAAGAAAGAAGTTCAGCTTTTACCACATTCAGGGAAGACTGTATCTTGAAGTAGGTAGAATAGAAGAATGGGAAATTGGGCTAATGGGATAAAACTGTTCTTAAAGAAAAAAAACACGGTTCTTCTCACAGCTGGCTGTTGGCTTTGGGGAAATGGGTGTGGAGTGTCCCAGGTTGTTTGAGGGGGCAGATGTTCACCTCCCAGAGAAGCGAGCCGCTGGCTGAGTTGGCACTAGGTGGCATTATGGGAGGAAAGGCCATGGATTATTCCAGAACAAAGGCTGAAATCCTTTCATGCCAAGAATGGCCTCATGCCATCCGTGACAACCTGCCCCGCCAGCCTCATGGAGGGTGGATTTGCAGCTTGTGCTGTACTTGCTGTTCTCAGGTACTGCTCCTCAAGATCCTTCATGGCAGATAGGGACTCTTAACACAAGCTAGTCCCACCTAGTCAAGCCCTGGCAGTGTCTGTAAGGACTTCCTTCTTCAGTACCTCATGTCATGGTTCTTCCCTTGTGCTTTTCTGCTGAGTGTGGACACAGATCACTAGGCAACATTTTATGTCCAGTTTGCACAAGTGTAAATGACAGTACCAAAGGTGAACCAGAACCCAGAGGCTCTTCCAGAATCTTTGAGCTACTATCAGACCAGTGGTTACGAAACTCTGAATTGAAACCATTTGGTAAATACAGCAAAGAAGAAAGGAAACCTGAATAGGCAGTGCTTCCAACCCTCTGAAACGTGGGGTTAGAACTAGAAGAAATTAATTATAGAAATAATAAGGTATTGATTAGTAATAAGCATATAAAATAATGCATATTGNGGCCGTATTAAACATACCTGCTTTAAAATTCACTTTGTCTCTGAGTTTTAAAGTTAGCCTCCGCGTGTCACCTCTGCAGAGCACCTCTGGGAAATCCTTTGCAGGACAGACATGATGCCATTCTGTAAGTTATATCCGTAGATGACCTCTTAATGTTACCCTTTCAGAATTTATCTTGGGGTTATGGTAGAGCTAAAAATGCAAGCAAGTATAGTGTGTCATTTGATTCGGAGGTAAATACAGCATGGGAATTACTGATTTTCCTTTTTTTTCCCTTCTCAACTAAAAGACATGCTTTCTAATATCTTACTTCTAAGATCATGAATAGCTGTGTGATGAATCCCTTGAGGCTACAAAAGTAGGACTGGGAAAGTTGTGTTGCGGACTTCAGAGCTGTCCTTTCAGCTAACTGAAAGTTAACTATTGATTTCTATTTCCCCCTAGAGATCCATAGGCCTTCCTTTCTGACAGAAAGTTAGTGGTCACAGTGCAGGAATGTGAAAGTAATTGTCATGTGGCAGTACCAGATTGCATGGGCAGGATGTCAGGAATGTGTAAGATGGAGGTTGACATGGGGAGAAAGTGAGGAAAGACGAGTAGGTAAAAGCTTGTGTCCACTGTCATTTTATGTGGGTTGGATGTGGAGCCTGCTATTCTCCATGGCTCTGGCTCCTAAAGTCCCAGCGATCTGAGAGCTAAGTGAGGCACTGGCATTAGTGACAGAGGAATGCTGAGAATAAAAACAAAGCAACAACAAAAAAGCCAACCAAAAAATCTCATTGTTTAGGCACACACACAAGAAAACCATGTTTAATTGCTGATGTGCTCCCTCTGCTGGTTCTCTAAAACTAACAAATGCTATTCCCAGGAGACCGGGCCACACCCTCTGGGACACTGCCTGACAAAAATTGTGCCAAATGAATGGCTTTGAGCTCTCTTGCAACGAGCAGTAGTAACAGCAAAAGAAGTCTTCTGATGAAGGGTGTTAAAGTCTTGGATAGCAGGCATGACTGCTGAGAGGTCATGAAATGTTCAATCTGTAATTCAGCCTTTTTTTCCCCAGTCTTACATTTGATAAGTGTTCCTTTTCCTATGATTTCCCAAAGTTTGTCTTTTCTGTTTTGCTGTGGCTGCTTCTAGGTTTTTCCCACCTGAAGGTGTTTTATCAAATGTTCTCATTGATGCTTTTAGTTTCAGTTTTATATATGTAGTATCTGAAGGAGCCCTAATGTAGTTTAGGCTTTGGCAGCTTCCAATTCTTTCTGTCACTGTCAGTTAAATCTGCTCGTCAGCTTTATACTGTTGTGCGCGCTTCATCCTGTCCTTTGGCTTGAATACCGGCTATTTTTTCAGGATACTCTTGAACATCCTTCCTCGTTGTGATGAATCTGTATTTCTTTTCCAAACATAGACTGAATTGTTTAATGTATTCCCTACACAGCACATTTCCCCAGTAGATAAGTTTTTAAAATCCAGCATTTTGCGCTTTCATGCTATGAAAAAATGTCTGAGTCCTGGGTAAGATTGAGTACTGGAGAGAAAAAACTGAAAAAAGCAGTATTAATTTCCATGGAATATTTGGAATGTGTGGAAGATTTCTGACATAGTAATTATTCAATAAAAGATGGTCCTGTGTTTCCCATATTTTCCACCTATGTGGACTGTCATGAAAAAGAACTTCATCTTGCAGCCGTTGACACACCAGTGGGAATTCGCTGTGCAGAGCTGTTGCAGGACTGGGCTCAAGTTTTCCGTGTAGAGTAATGAAAAGTTTCCTTTCTGCAAGTCTCATGTTTCCCATCTAGGTGACTGCTTATTAAATCTTTATCCAGTAGGGACAATAAACCAAACAGCCTGGTGGGTAGCTAATTGTCTGGAGTGACTCAAGCCACGTATAAATCTCATTTGTACTCAGTACGTTGACTCTCTCTGGCCTCGTCGCTCTCTCAAGTATTTATTCATTTTGAGACATCTAGAATGCAATGCAAAGAAAAGAATCTCTGGTCCTTCTGTCTCAGTGTCTCAGAGGGTGCTTGTAGACTGATGCTCCTTTATTTCCCTTTCACAGGGCCTGCAGTTTGGGATCCCATCCTTCTGAAACGTAGGGCAGGGTACTGGCCCCTGTGTGGGCAGTGACAGCGCTGAGACCTCATCACCCTCCTCTCACCGGGTCCCTGGATGGGGGGAATCGTAGCAGGGCTTGGCATCTCTGGGATAGCCTGCCATCCTGCTGTACCTGCTCTGGGGATAAATAGAGTACAGCGCCTGGGGCTACCAATCTGGCACCTTTTGCTGGTGCTAAACTAATACAAGTGATTAGAAGCGACATGGGTTCCTGGGGAAGGCCCAGCCTGTCCTGGCAGACCGTTTGAAGTCCAAGCCCTGTTTTGTAATTTCCAGCATTTCATGAAAATGCTGCTTTTATTTTCCTCTCCAAGCCACGGCCAAGTTTGAAAGCTTCAAAGCTTGCTCCAATTGGATTGAAAAAAAATGTTTTTAAGATGGTTCCTTCTGAGCTATGCTGACCTCAAATCATTTATCCACCAAGTCAGTCAGGCTCATCCTGAAACATTTCACTGCTGTGAAAGCAGCTGCTCCTGAATGACACTGAAAGCCAGTTGTGCTTTTGCAGTACAGTCAGCTATGCACAACTTTGTGTCGGACAAGAGAAAGCTCAGTTATTTTTCCCTAGTGCTGGGCATTTCTGGATTCTCAAATTAACTTGTTTTTTCTGCTAGTATCTGAGTCCTTTTTTACAGGGGACTAGATCCCAATCCTTTCTTAATACTTCGGTAGACAAACTTTTTTTTTTCCCAAATGTGTTTATAGAGATCTTAAATATTTTTGTAATTACAAAGTCATAGTGCAGTATCAGAAGTTTTAATCAGATTGCAGTGCAGTCACTACTGTATGCAAGGTACTGGTGAGGATAAGCTGTGCATTAGGGAAGCAGGATTCAGTTTGTTTCTAGTTTTCTGTGTTATTTTCAACCCGTCACTTCATTTCCTAGTGTCTCAGTTACCTGTCTTCAGGATAGAGATAATGACATTTATCAGTTTCTGAAAGCAGATAGAAGGGTGTTAGTTATAGCTTTACTAGCAAGTTTTATCATTCCCTCTTGAGTTTGTGCCTTGTTATCACCCTGAAGTGCATTGCAACTTCTTTCTTTGCTCTAATGGCTTTCCTTTAGCCTTCCCATGAAGTTTTTGAATACTTGTGGTCTTTCTCTGGCATGTCAGACTAGAATTGACACCTGAAGTCTTGGGGTTTGGGTTTTGGTTGGGTTTTCATTTTGGTTTTGGGAAGGTTTTACCACATGGAGGTTAAGAGCTAGTGTTTATTTAGGTAGTTTGGATGACAGTAAGACTGTTCTGCCCTGCTCATGCAGGCTGTATTATGTTGGATCTCAGGTGAATTTAGCATGTGTTTTGAGCCATGTAATTTCACAGCATTCAGCCCTAGGTTGTCTTGACCAAACTCCCATTAATAATTGAGCTATCTCAGTTAAAACTGTCCTATGCTGGAGTGAGAACCCTTTTGTCTAGATCACATCCATATCCAGCCCTGTGATAATTTATTCTGCTACCAGAATTTATTTAATTTTCATTCCATATCTCTTGCAGATAAAAAAAGGTTGAAAGCAAAAAGGAAGTGAGCTAAAATGAAATTTCTGGAGTTTCTTGGTGAAGTCTGCTTGTGCAGGAACACGGTTTAATAGACTGTAGGCTGTTTTAAAGAGTTATTAGAATCTGGAGTAATGTTACTATGGAACATTGGCTTCAGTGTGGTAGAAGGATACAAATGGAGCATTTAGGAAGGAGGTTTGTGAAGAATGTGAGCAGCTAGAAGAAATAAAAGCTGAGACGCAGGCAGGGGGCAGAGCTGTTCAAAGAAAATGAGGACAAAAAGTCTGAACTTCATGCAAAAAGAGGGGCTAACTTAGGTCCCACTGGCAAGAGAGGGAGAAAATTTTAGCAGCAGGGTTCTGTATGAGTAGGACCAGAGAGGAGTGGGATAAGGCTACAGTCCTTTCCTTTTTCCTTATGAGCAGTGAGCTGGAATAATCATCATACAGTAATCCTCTTCAGAGGACTGTGCTCTTGGGATAAGAGGTTCCACTTGAAATTTCTGAATGTCTGTGTATCTGTTAAAATGTTTATGGGTCATATTTCGCCCTATGTTACATTTTTATAAAAGTGGACCAATTCCATGAAATTTAGAAGAACCAACCTTGAACCAAGAGCTGAATTTAGCTTTGTATTTCTCCCTCCTGGCTGCAGCTGGCATATGTCTGAAGCAGTAAAGATGATGCATGGTACTCCACAAGAGATTTGTGACCAGGAGACAGTTTTCTTTAGGACAGTGCTGCTGCATTTGACCTCATTTCTGCTGTGTTAGATACTGTCTCCCTTGTGGCAGCATACATAGGTGTATTAATAAGATTCTTCCCAGATCTCTCCTTGAAATCTCAGCTTATGGAGTTAGTGGAAAGGCTTGCTTTTACAAGGTGTTGGTGATTATTCTCATAATGCTCAGGCAAAAGCAGCAAAGAATTTAGCATCCAAAATGATTCCTTTTTTTCTCCACAAAGGTTTACTCTTGAGACCCTGTGTGATTTTTTTTTTTTTTGCTGTTGTTGTTGTTATTGCTTTGGTTTGCTTTGTTCTCATTAACCAAAAAAGTGAGGTGCCAGCTTTGTCTAAGTCTTTCCCAGGCTTTTTTAGATAAAGGAGTTACACATGTCCTTCAAAACAAAGAACAGTTATCAGCTGAGTTGAGCAGGAGGAGAGAATGTTCACAAAAGGTTCTAGGACAGTTTAGCCATAGATAGCTGCTGATATGCAGCTATCTATGGCTAAAATAGCACTTTGCATTTCTGAAGAAACTTATTCAAATATTTTACAGTGTTTAATGAAAGTAGCTAATTTAGTTTTGCCTAATTTCAGTAGCTGAATAAACATTATTATTTCCATTTTTTAAATCAGAAACAATTGAGGCATAGAGAGAAGAAGGAAGTGAGGCCTTTCTTTTTTCCTTCCTCAGTGTATTGTACATGCAGATGGGAGTTGGAAAAGTAAAGACCATGTTCTATGGACAAAGGAAGTTCAGATGATTCTTGGCTATATTAAAGACTGTTAGGCTTCTTCTTTTTCCTTTTTTTTTTTTTTACACTATTGTGGTATTGTAACACATATGTGACTTCTTTGCCATTAAAGTCTTATTCCTACTTCCAAAATGAGATACAAAGAGTCTACAGTAACTGGATATTTAGGCCAAATACATTTAATATACTAACATGTCAACAAAGTCTTTAACAGCAGAATTTTTAAAGAAAAAAACCTTTTTGGTGTTTTGTTTGCTTATTTTTTTATAATTATTCTCTTAACTGAGTTAAAGTAACTTCAATTTTTTTGTTTTCCCATAGTTGGATTTCTCTTAGCTGGATATATCCTGATGAGCTACAGTGTTAGCTTTTTCCAAGAAGGGTGGAATGTTCCAAGAAGGGTAGATGTTCAAAAACTGGACCAGTCTGCCACCCCTTTTTGTACAGTAATAATCAAAGGGCAAAGTTATATCTGGCTGAAATACATAGTGGTGTTGCTTGATCCATTAAATAGTCATCAAGAGAAGACAGGAGCTCCCCATCACATATAAAGACAAATGTGCCTTCAAAGTTACATTGTCCTGAACTTCTTGTGTGTATGTCTGCTCTGTGTGCAACAGCTGTTAACCTCTGAGAAGTGCCACGTGGAGAGAAGAAAACAGCCTCTAAGGGTTCTTTGGGCACAGGCATTTAAAGAGGATTGTTACTTGTCTGTTTAAACTTGTCAGTGGGGACAAAGCCTATGGGAGCCCACGGTTGCTGGATCTGGGCAGAGCACAGGTGTGTTGCTGCTGAGGCATCTCTCAGGGAATGAACAGTGGGAGGAACAGAGTTGCTTGTATAGTCAACCTGAAAACTGTACAAGGAGTAGCTGCATTTAACTTTTTGTTACTCAAGAATGAGATTCTCAAGATCTTGAGATCTCAGTTCTTGAAAACTTGCAAACAAGTTTTGGGTTTGTACCGCTCTCTGACATTTTTTCACTTCCCAAGAGCCAGTTTTAATGTCTCTTGATGCTTAGAAGACCAGATTGGAAGGACAGCACAATTAATACTTTCTTCCTTGAGAGCCAAATTCATCTAGTGTAGTATGTTTACAAAAGAAAAATCTGGAATGCCCAATAAGGTTTTGCCTTTTTCAGAGACATATGGATTCACCATCACTGGATTTATTTGTGAGACTGTAACAAAGAACACTCCTCAGGCATGTCTCACATTTCAGGGGTCAAAGGGCAAATTGGATGAATGTTCTTCCTAAACACTGGATGAACCAGCTTTTTCATATGCAATTTCCAATTTTGATAATCCCCAAGAAGCTCATAAGAGCCAGGATGGAGTCAGTAAAACTTTATCTTATTAACCTCCAAAAGGACACAAAGGAGTTTGGATCTCGAGGCTGGTCGGGATGCCAAGTGCACCTCTCAAGTACTCTCATACTGTCTCAGCCTGCTGGAACTTTTGGCAGACACAACACAGTAAGGTTCACAAAGTAGATGAATAGAGTAGATGGAGACCAAGTTTAGTGGGATAATTCCCACTGGAGAAAGGCAAGTCAAGCTTCTTTGTACAGGAAAGGCTGAAAATATCTTTCCCCCTCTACATCCCCTAAGTAGATGTCTTTCCCCTGTTCCCCTTTCACACATATATGACCTTTTTTTTGGATTGAGTGGTCTCTCAGATTCATTCTGCTGATAAGCACTGGTCCTTTGAGAGATCCTCAAGTCAATTGTATTTGAGTCCTCTAAGTATTTAGGATACTTGTGTCCACTTTACATGCAATATTCAGACACAGGGATATTCTACAAAGGTTCCCTACTGCACAGTTACCTCTACATGCTGTTGTGGTAATAAAAACTGTTAGTATTTTTTTCTGTCATTAAATAACTTCAGTGTTATTCATTTAATTTAATAAAGCATTTCTGGATTTGGTTTTTAACTTACTGAGGTACAACATTTACCATATTTAATTAGGATGTACATAGTCTTCAAAAATGCCAAAGCAGTGCTTTATAGGACACACCATTTTTCTTTCTGAGTGCCACGAGCCCTTATGTATCTATATGGGTTTGGGGGGAAGATGGGTTAAAGAGGCAACAACTATGTAGGCATTAAGTCAGCAAATCTAGAGGATACTTGCTTCTTAGCCATTTTATTGAACTCATGTCTTTGAGTGGCCCTTCCTTGGTTTTTGATGGGGATCACTGATGTGTTTACAGTGAAATTCTGCTTGACTGTCCTGTTTTCCTAAGTTTCAATGTGCCTAAAGACCAGTGAGGTGGGAACATGGCAGAGAGTTTGGAATCTGGAAGAATGACAGGCCACAGATTTCTCCAGACTTCCTGGGAAGCCTGAGCAAATGCACTGAACTTCTGGGTGAACCTCTCTTAACCAGAACTGTTGAGGCTCCTTGCCTTGTCAGAGAGAATCTTGCTTCCTCTCAGAAGAAGTAATTCTGTGTGATTTGAGAGGGACTTTATTGGTCTATACTCTATTTTTTAGGAAATATGCAGGAAAAAGCCTACTTTGTCATATGCATAAAATGGTAATGCTTCAAATCTTTATTGCTCTTTGTTTATTTTATAAAGCTTTTACTTTTCTATATCCTTATTCTGAACGCCTGTATATTTAACCTTAACAAAAGAAGCACAGTAAGCCGAGCAAATGGAGTGGTGTTCAATTTGCTTCCTTATTTTCTGCCTCAGCAGGTCAGGAACCTGCTCCTTGTGGCAGAAGGGGCCATATGCCATGGTTCCTGCTCTGCAGTGTAATCAGATCTGCTGTGTGTGCACACTAAAGCTGAGCTGCGCAGAATTTGGGCAAGGTGCACCAAGCTCACCCCTGGTGTTCAAGACAACTGTAATAATGCCCATGTTCAGGAGCTCCAAAGCTTCCTGGAGCCACTGGGTTTACTGAGAATGCACCATAATTGATTTGGATGTGTGGAATACAGCCAATATATCCCAAACTTGCTTGGCTGAAATCATGGTAGTTTTCTCAGCAGCTCTGCTGGGTTTGTGTGGGAGTAGGTTCTTCTGGATTAACAGCATTAGGAGAAGGTCATGAGTGAGATAAGTACAAATCAAGGGTCCTGAATACAATCTTCAGATACTGCACTGATTTTTTTTTTTTTAAATTCAGGTGCTGTTTTTAGTGACCTTAAATATGGCATGTGCAAGAAGAGAAGATATGAAAAATGAAAATAGGAGGATGTTTTGTATCTGCTGTAGACTTTCATACTGATCTGGGTACTTCACCTCTGCTCTTCTGTTCCCTAGCAGTGAACTAGAATGATGGGAGAACCTTCTGCATGCCTTGAAGTTTCATGAACAGCTTGTGAAATGCTCCGAAACCTTTAGGTAAAAAAGACTGGGGATAACACAGTAATTATTGCCACATTTAACTTCTCTTGATCTGAGAGGAGTGAGCAGAAAATGCAAACACATATGTTACTGTGAGAACTTAAGATATGTTCATTTCAAAAAATCTCCCAATAAGGAAACCATCTTCCTTAGCTTTAATAATTTCCCTCCTTATAGTGTTTTGCCTGGTGATGTCGTCAGTGGAAGAACACACAAGTGGAAGAAAGGGTAGTAGGACTGAAAGGCAAATTTTGACACTTCTAAACCTTGTATCCTACAGATGTCAATGAAAGTTTTAATTCCAGTTCAGGGTTGCACTTCTTTTCAGAGTTGCAGAAGATGAGCAGAGATGGGTATTTGGCTGGAGAGAAAAATGACCAGCAAATGTCCAGCTGGGTTCTGCAAAGGACCCAGTTGAGAGGCTGATTCCCCAGTGATGGATAAACATGGCTTTGGCATGATGAGCGATGCTGATGTTGTTTGTATCTTAACCCCTGGTAGAGAGAAGGGTTCAGGAGGATGAGATTTAGAAGTAGGATAGAGGTGAATCTAAATTAGATGGAAACAAAGGGCTTGGAAGAAGAGGAAGGCGCAGTTCCATAGTGGTGCATAGATTCCTGTGTTTGTTCTGGAGTTTGTGGTGGAGCTGAGTGCCAGCAGCAACACCACTGCATTTAGTGTGCTCAGTGTAAGTAGAACCCATAAACAGTTTTGTAAAGTGTCAGGGTTTTGCATGTGAAGTCACGCTTATGGAGACTCTGGCCTCTGCCATTTCTTTCCTTACCTTGTTGGTGGGCTGAAGTTACTATTGCTTAGCCCAATTTCACATGTATGAGTATGCTTTCATCTCTTTCTCTGTTGCTTTGTTTATCTGTCTCTGTCTATCTCTCTGTGTGCCTGCTGCTTGTCTGCCTGCCAGTTTTTTCTTTGTCTCTATCACTTCATCATTGAACCCATCTGTGTAGAAAATGGGATAGTTGGCTGTCTCCTATTTTTTTTTATTATTTTTTTTTATTATTTTTGTCGTTTTGTTCCCTCAGACTTACGAGGATGAAACTCGCACTCCTGGGGGTGCCAGGCATTTTAGATCTTGCATTTAGGAGGAGCCGTGATGCTTTTTGCGTCTGTTTGTCTGTCCATCTGTCTGCTGGTCTATAATAAGCTGTGCAGCGAGACAGCAGCTTACTATCTGTGTGTGTGAAATTAGCTAATTGGTGTTAGCAGCAATATTTTCACATGTTTTATAAGCAAAGTGCAGCAAGGTATATAAATGTAGATATGATCCAGAGACACACACACGCGCGCGCGCGCACGCAAGCCTGTCGCTGCTCATGCATAGACGCTCAGAAGTAATTAATGTTAATAAGATTTTAATGTGCTTGTGAGATCATAATGAGGAGAAATGAATGCTGTGATTAGAAAAAGGTAACTGTGTGTGTGTTTTGGCTTAGAACAAGATTTCCCCTCTTTTTTATAAATCACAATTTCAGAACTTGTTTGTGATTGCATCAATCGGTTTTTATTTTCAAATTAGAGGTCTGTTTAGCCATTTGAATGATTATCCAAATCAGTGGGTAAACCCCTGATGATAAGGAATCGTGCAGATTTTTTTTTCCCCTTAGAAAGCAGAGCTACTACATGACAGGGCTGGGCAGCCTCATCCTTCTAGCATTACATTTTTTGATGCTGCTTTTAAAGCCTCATCAGCAACTGCTCTCAGAGATGGTGCTCATTTTTTACAAATAGAGATGTTTATCTATAGGTGTCTGCAGTGCATAATCAAGCACTGAAACTATTGTGCCAAGGCATATTCCTGTTCATCAGTAATGATGAATCCTCAGAGTCCAGGTGATCACATGATACTTTGATTATATTTTGAAATAATTAGTTTAGGAAAGCAGAACTGTATTTATATATTTTTTTTCCTTTCATCAGTCAATTTCCAAATAAGAAGGATGGGAAAGTGTTTTCAGGAAATATTTTACAAGCTAGGATGTTTTTTCATCCTGGATGCTGCGTAGGCACCAGACTCCAGGCTGGCTAAAATCCAGCTGGACACTAGGGGTCCTTCTCTCCAGCAATCAATGAAAATATTGTCCAGAGGGCTTCACTTCCATTTGCATACTTATTTTTGTTATTAATCCCTTTGGGATTGGGATTCTTTTTTTTAAATTGATACTGAGAGGTTAGATACTTTGTTTTAAAAACATCTAGAATTGAAAATGCAAATTCGAACAGTCCGTGTTCCAGTGCATCCCATGTTGCCTACTGCCCACTGGATTCTGGTGGTGCCTGGCTTGAATGGTGTTTTAAAGTGTTAGATCTATGATTGAATCTGTGGAATATGGTTAATTTCCAGAAAGTTCTGGGGTACCACAACAGCGGTTATGATGAGAAATGTTAGAACATGGTGATAAGATTGCAGTTTCCAAATAGTGCTGAACGAAAACCAGTGTCAGTAAATACAGCTTTGACAGGATTTGAAGTCTCTAAAGATGATGATGTTCGTTTATAATGAATGAATTTATTTTGGGGAAGGGAAACGGCAGGCATTATGTGTATTTGTTTATTCCTCTAAACACTCCTTTCAGCTAGCTGCTGTGCAGTCAGGCCTCTAACACTCGTTCATCATTCTGATAGCTCAGTCAATGAACTTACTTTTATGAGGTACCTTGGGATATTGTCTGCACGAGTGTGTGCACAAATGTGCCTGTGTGGTTACACTCAAAGCACTGCTGAAACCTGGACATCCAGGCAGTAAGGCCAAAACAAAGTATTCCCCAACTACTGCCACCATCCAGGTAAGTTTTAATGACCCTGGATGGAAGAAGGACATCTTTACTTTTCCTAATGCTTATAGTCTGAGATGTGTTTTACATTTTGGCCTAAATAAAATGGCAGTCTGAGCTCTCACAGTAAGGAAGCAACTAATTTGTTTTAAAAATAATTGATCCTTTCTATAGGTAATTTTATCAGAATATTTTGAGAAATATCAGCCCCAGTTTAGGATTAGTATTGGACTGAAATAGTATTGAATTAATGGGATATGATTAATTCCCAGAGAATGCTGAGGTACCACAGCAGTGGTTGTGATGAGAAACAGTAGAACATGGTGATATGATTGCCATTTCCAAATCCAAAACCAGTATCAGTAGATCATGGCTTCAACACAATTTGAAGCCTCTAAAGAAGATGATATTACAGTTCAAATCCCACTTTGGAATTAGTGTCCAACTGCATTATTTTCATTGCCTGTTTCTGAGTTTATGTGTGAACATGCCAGTTTTTAAGAACTGGCTTCCACAAAGTTGGAGACTGAGAGTAGAGAAGCAAGGTAATTCTAAACTCCAAATCCAGTGAATTGTCACCTTGTAGCAGGAAGCAGCTAAGCAATGCAAGGAATTTCTCTTTAAATTTGGGTGGTTTTTTCTGTGTTTTAGAAGTAAAATGTTGAGGAAAACACTCAGTTTGGTGTTCCCAGCATTGGAGAGGAAGTAGCCAAGCCCCCTTCAGCTGTGGGCCGAAAACTCCATAAGGCTTGGGGAACTCAGGAAGAGCTGAGGCAAATTGGTTAAGTGCATGAAGTTAGTATGCAAAAATGAGTTGTGCTGAGTCCTTGGGGGACTGCTTTAATTCAGGAGTAAATTAGTCTTAGACCAATCTAGTTTAACTGAATAAGGAGCTACAGGGAGCTTTGCAGTTGAATTAGAGCATCTACTCACAGCTTCAAGACAATTAAACGTGTGCACATTGGTGTCAAACCTTTAGTTGATTTGCCTTAACGTTCTCAATGTCCCCATGCAGGCTTGGCTTAAGAGATAGATAAACTGTCCCAAACAATTAATTCTGTACTGGGGATCCAAAACAAAACAAATTTCAATAGCTTGTTTGCTTTGAGGGAAATACAGTAATGCCAACTATTGCACTGTTGCTGACAGAGCAGTACTGATTGCCCTCCCTCTCCTTGGACACCGTTGTTTTCCTGTACAGTTCTTGAAGGGTCCACAGATACTGAGGATGGCTTTCTGCTACAGTCAGTTTGTACATAAAAAATTCCAATATAAAACATACCAAATACTGTGTATTTGTACCAAAACATACCAATGAATTCTAGAATTATTACAAAAAAAGCAAGTGCATTTACAAGTTCTGTTTCTACTTCACTTACATTTGACTACTCCAGTGTAGTTCAAAGATGAGAAAGAGGGTTTTGGGATAGGTTGGTTTGGTTGTGATGGCAGAATAGAATATGGTGGGAGCATAGTAATGACAAGCTGCTTGGGAGAAACTCATTCTCTCTTAAAGAGGCCTATGCACAGTGTGAAAATAGGAGCTCATAATTGTATGTTGAGACTGTGCTCTGAAGAATCTTTTAGAGTACATTTGCCAACCTTACTTGTATTACAGCTGTTTAATTTGACTTTGTTCATAAGTACACATATAAGGTTAAAGCGCTGTTAATTCATAACTTTCATAATTAATGAATAATTATGAGTTAGTTGATAAAATCTCCATGCTAAACAACATTGGATTTGCACAGTGAAAACCCTCTGCATAAGGATGGATTTTGAAAACATCTGTAGGTTCTAGTTCGATCAGGCTAGTACAGAAAGTAGGTAATCAACTTGAAAGCTTCATTGGAGATAGTCCCCTGCTAGCATCAAAGAGGGGGTGTTTGTTCAAGTATGCTAACTGCTCTGAGGTTTTTTCATATGAAAACACACGTCCTAAAACTGTCAAGACTTAAGCTCTGAAAGAACTAATTATCTCATCCTGCTTGCCCAATTCCGTCTTTATGTTTCTAAATAAGTAGCCACTTTTCTACCAGAGTTCTTAATGCCCAGAAGCACCTGCAGAAGCTGCTGGATGCAAAGACCTTCTACTGGTATATGCATTTAGAAGAACAATTTTATGTAATAGTTGGCCAGAAGGCTCTTTGGTTTTAGAGAGCTTAGAAATTCCAGATAAATGGCATGACATTTCTGCCAAAAGTGTTGTTTTAAGAAGTTGTGCAATTGCAGAGTGTGATATTTACATGAAAGTAGCAAGTATGGCTATCTGCAGGAAGGCAGGAACTGTTAAAGAAATCAACTTGTGCGCATGCTTTGGTCACCTCAGCTTCTGAAAGTACCAAACACTTTGGAGGTAGGTAAGGAAAGCCTTCTCATGAACAAGTCTGGAAAAAACTAGCCAGGGAGGAAGTTCCTACCTTACTCTGTCATGGCAAATTTGGCCAAGTCTTTGAACAGCGTACGTTTTCAATCAGTTTGAGTTCTGTTTGACTTAGTAATGGATATTCATACTTAGCCATATGAAAGAGATTTTTTTGTTTGTTTATTTTTAATAAGCTCTTCGTCTCACTGTTAATTTGCACTAGATATTATGCAATCTACAGGTTGATTCACACATGAAAGGAAATGGCTTCATTTTTCTGAAGTTTTATTTGTGGATATTGGGAAAGCTGTTCGGATATTTGAGGTTTCAAGTAATGGAGAAGCAGACAGCACTGAGCAACTAGACAGAGTCAGAAACATGAATCACTATGGCATGGATTTGCTTCCTGATGTTTCAGTTTTGTTATAATGTGGATGATGTCTTGTCATTAGCAGAATTTCAGTGGCTTCAGGGTTAGCTGCAGTCATCACAGAAATACACAGAGTAGTTTGTATGTGTGCTTACTCCTACACTTATGCCTATGTTTACTAGGACTGCATTTGGAAAAAGTCTGAATGCATAAGAAGTATTTGAATAATGAGTTTGGGTAATGGTTCCGTTTCTTCAAAAAATTTTAAAACTTGATCTTGTTCTCATTTTCCAAACTGTTCTGCCACCACATTAGTAGGAACAGGCCTTTATACTTATGCCTGTATTTGTTATTCAGAAAGAATTGCAAACTTCCTGTGTTTCCTGAGGCAATAGATACTATGCATTTACATCTCTTTGAGACAGGGTTGCTATTTTGTAGCTCCCTGTCAAGTAGGTGGACTTTAGTCAATGGGAAGAGCCTTTATGTTCTTTTATGTGAGGGCCTTTCAGGTCTGCCGGGCAGTGTGAGGTTTGGGACTTGCCCATAGGGTCACTCTCTGCATTACATTTCTCAGCCATGCTGTGTGCAATCCATGTGTTGGCAAAAGCAGCACAGCAGCATCTCTTCTGCTCTGGGTCTCCGGATTTGAGATGCATCAGACCACCCTGCTGGCCAGCTGTGTCTTCTCTGTGTGATCCTGGGAATCAGACACCACGGTGCTTAGCCATATCTGCAGGGTTTTATGCCTCCAAGTGAAGTCCTGAGCTCAGGGAGATCTATCTGCCAGCAGGCATTTTGTCTGGAGTGACAGCCCAGGTAACACGAGCTGCTGTGCGAGGTCTTATACATTGGGACAGCTGAGGTGCCTGTCTTCTAGGCAGGCAAAAAGCTATGAAGTCTGACTTGGGAAATCATTTCTGTGCAGTGTTCTTTCATGGTATTTGCCACAGACTGGAGCAATCCATTGAGACATTTGATCCCCTCAAACAGCTAGAAGCTCCCAGCCCTGCTGCCAAGATTCTTGCCTGACCACATGATAAACATTCTTCCTCAGGTGTTTGCCCAGAACATCTGAAAAGTGCTTCAGGCAAGCAATGTGGCAGGTGGTAACTTGCTTCTCTTGGTGGTGGTAACCCAGCCTGCTCCACCCCAGCAGCTGCTGCCAAAACACTGACCCTGGCAGGATCTGCACCTTCTCCTCAAGACAGAGGAGGAGACCCAAAGCAGTGGGGCAGGGGCCGTGGGGAACAGAGCGGGGAGTGGGATAGGGGTGAGAGGAGGGGGTTTTGAGGGGGTGGGGAAGGCAGGGAGGGAATGAAGCCAGGACCAGTGCCATGGGATTAGCCATGGCAGAAGGGCGTGGACAGCGGTTTGTGTAAATAGCTGGTGTAAGTAGAATCTGCACTAGAAGGATGGGAAGGTGACAGGGTGTAGAGGTCTGTTTTGAAGGGAAAGAAGGAACAGTACAGACATATCTCCACCTGTGCATGCTTGTGGCTCATCACGGAACTCAGAGATGTCATTGCCAATGTGTTGGCACCAAGAAACTTCATTGCTTTTGGAAGAATTTGAAAACATTTAAAGTAAAGGGAGTTGAGGCCCACTTATTAGATTTTCTGCTCTCTTAATACAGTAGTACAGTCTTGATGAATGTGTTAAGAAATCGGTCATGTTTTTGTTAAAAATCCAAAATACTGTGCCCTGGTGCAATTGATTTCCAGCACTCTACCTTTGCTGCTGCTTTCAAGGAGTTTCGTACCTTTTGTTCATTTTCCTTTCCCTGACAGTGAGCAGATGACAATTTTTTTTTAATTTTCTGCAGCTACTTTGGTGAGACTTGTTGCCAGCATCAGGCTAGTGGAAAGGTCTAGCAGGTATTGGATTTTGTTCTAAAGACTTTCTGTTAGTCTCTAATATTGGGTTTTTTGGGTGGATCCTTCACATCTAATTTGAAAGCACAACCCATAATTTGTCATTTTATGTCCTGAAACTTGCCCAAATTGAATAGACCTGAAAGATTACTTCTTCTGTCCTTGGAGCTACATGTCTCTATTTACAAACCTTAAAAAGATGATGGACTCCTTGTTTGTCAAATATTGCTAACGTATATCAAGCTTATAATTCATAGGAACTCTAGATCCTTTTCTGAAAAACTTCTGCCTGCTCAGTTATCACCACCTTGTATTAATATCATTAATAATTTCTGCACAGGTACATTACCTGTAGTCCTGTTGAATCTCATCCGGTGCCTCTTGAGGTTTCTTTTATTTGCCAAGGTAATTTTGAATTTCATTCAGCCACTCATTGCCCTCCTAGGTTCATTTTTCTACAGGTTTAATAAAAAACTTTTTCTATTCCATCAACTGGGTTATTAATAAAAACGTCAAATAGAACAAAACTTAGGGCAGAAACCCAGCTGATGCATTCTTGTATTTTGATAATTACTGCATGGATTCCCTTACCCAAAATAGATTTGCATCTGTGTGATACCTTGGATATGCTTCTTTGCTCCTAGCTTGCATAGAAAAATATGTAAGATGTCAAAGGTCAAAATAAAGTCAAGGTATGTGGCATTTGCTTTCTATGAGGTTTCTTTTCCTGTTGAGAAGGAAATTAGGCTGGTTTGGCATGATTTGTTCTTAAATCAGTGTTGAGTGTTACTCATCTTTTATACTTAGGTGCTTAAAAGCTGGTTTGATTCATTGTTCACTACTTTTTCTGGGAATTAAGCTTAAATTCTGTGGTCTGGAATTTCCCCATTCTCTTTTGTTTTTTTCTCCTCCCTCCTTACATGGTAGGTACTAGATTTATTCTTTGAGTCTTTTGTTGTCTTCTACAAAGTCACAAAGTCTACTTCAGACAATTCTTCAAGGAGACCAGGATGAATTAATATACAAATTACTTGAAAAAATATTTAACTTAGCTAGTACTCTCTAATTTGTTTGCCATTTCTTCTAGAGTAAGACCATACCCCTCTCTGTGGGTATTAAGTTAGAGAAGAATTATCCATGTCTCTCCACTTGAAATTTGGAATGAATGGTGGTAAAAAAAGGTGTTAAGCATTTCAGCCTACTCACATCATCTGTCAGTTGAACTTCCTCTACATTGATTAACAGAGCCACGTTTTTCTTCATCTACCTAAATGTGCTAATAGAATGGTTTCTTGCTATTCTTGACATTCCTTGTTAATTTTGTGCTTTGAACCATTATGATTTTGTCTCTACATGTTTGTGTAATTTTTATACTTACATATTCTGATACCCTGTTTGCTTCAGGATTTTTTTCCTGTCTTGGTAGCAGTAAAGAGGTAGTACTTTAGTGATGTTAAAACCCTGCTCTTCTCTTTCTTTCCTCTTTATTGATAGTCTGTGCTTTTATTATTCCTATATTACATTATTATTGTTGTTGTTGTTGTTATGTTTCATTATAAATTGTTTTTTATACTTAGCTGTTAGATTTTTTTCCCCCACCTTCCCCTTTTAGTCCTTATTAAAAGAACTTCCAGTAGGTTGGCAAGTTAGTGCCCAGGCATTCTCCTCCTTTTGTGAGAAGTGAATGTCCTTTTGTCCTTAACCACATTTCCCATAGTCAGAGAAGTAAAAGCTCTTGTTAGAGGTGCCAGTTGTATCCATGTGTGATGCAGTTATCTCTGGTCTTTGTGTCCTTGCCTGATCCCTGCCTCTGCTGTGAGGACAGTGAGGAACACTGATTCCTTCAGCCTTGCTTCTAGAAAATGGTAGTCACTTTTGAGCCTTGATATCCTTCAGGTGGTTTTTGGTAGATTTTTTTTTTTATTATTCCTTATGGTCTCTTTGTTGTACCTTCTTCCTGTATTGCCTCCCTAAATTGGAAAGTTCAAGAGTACCCCGACCTCCCTTAAAAGCCACTTAATTATTTTGTAATCTGAATTTAGTTACCTAAAAGTGGCTTCTAGTATCAATATATTATATTTCTTTTCTTATATATCTGGTTTCCATTTTCTTTTTAAAACTCCCCTTCTTTTCTTCTTTAAAATGATTTCCTTTCTTTTAGCTTGCACATTCCTTGAGGCAAGTGTTTGTGTTTTCTTGTGTCAGCTATGTCTTACTAGACTCATTCTTCTTCTCTCACTTTTCCTCAGACATAAATTTCTGGAAGTTTTTGGAAGTTTTGCAGATCAGTGCCATTGCAACCATATGGTTTCCTGTAATTGTCCTCTAAAACTAAACTTTTTTGCCTGATTTCTGTCACAGTTTTGTGTGAGTCTACTCTATTCAGTAACTTCGTTCATGCTCATTTTCTGTTTCAGCCTGTTGTGGACCAGATGAAGGTTGAATGCTCTTTCCCAAACTTTAGTCACTTAGTAGCCACTTCAGAGCATTTGAACCCTACCTCTAAAGGCAGTGACAGATTTCTGTCATCCTGAATCTGTCATGTTGCTACAAATGTTCAGAGGCTTGTATGGAAGGAAACCTTCCATGCAAGCAGATATTCAGTAGTCCTTGATTTAGCACTTGGAAAGTTGGGAAGACATTTGAATTTGAATCTGTAAGTTTTTCCTTTTTTTTTTTTTATTTTGCTGGTTAGTTGGTTGCTTGCTTTATAATACCAAATAATTGGAAAATTCCAGAGAAGATAGTACTTAAAATGCCTGCACAACCTGATTGCTTACCTTAATTCCTTTAGAGACCAGCTGCTATAAATGATGTTTGGGTACAGGTTGCTTAACTTTAGTCATCTTCAAGGAAAATACAGTCAAGACAGCTATTTAGTCTCCCTCTGTTATCAGTGGAGAGGAGGAGAAATACCTCTAGAGAGCTATTCATCCTAAATATATTACAGTTTTAGGATGGGATTAATGGCTCTCTGGAGATGATTATGGTTGCTTCAGTTAGATATCTAACTTTTAGGAAGATAATAGTTAGATTATATTAGATCTTGGTCCCATGCCTGATCAGATTTACCTGAAGAACATTTCTACAGTCCCAATATTCAACACAGAAAACTACCATGCTTTGTCTTATTTTGTATGCTTTAATTTCCAAGAGTTTGGAAGAGTTGCATTTATTTTAAAATACTACCTTTTAAAAAAATGTTCCTTTGTCTCCTTACCTCTTTGATTGTTATTTGCTCCTTAGTTTGGTTTGCAGAGAAGAAACTGTTTGGATTCTTTGTTTCTGTGTGGTCCCTTATCTGTGGCTGCTGTCTTTCGAGACTTCCCTTCAGCCATTTGCTCTTGAGTATTGCAGGTAAATACCATTCCATGTCACCTTCCTCATGGATGACATGAAGACTAATTAAACAGAGGTTTGAGTATACTAAACTCTTGTCTCTGAGTTAGTATTTTTAGGTGGATATTTGTACTTGTATTTCAGAGTATTTCATGATGCAGCCACTAAAAATAAGTGATCCTGAACAACAGATTAGACATATTTGTTGATTTTTGGGGAAGAGCTTAATGTCATTTTGGTGTTGCACAAGTTCCCTCTTCATCTCTGTACAGCCGTAAGGTGTCCATGACACTATTATTCTGGCCACTCTGTTGCCAAAAACTTGTCAAGAATTCAGTGGAGAATTCAGAGAAGAGCAACAGAAGTTAAGAGGCTGAAGAGATTGAAATATGAGCAAAGATTACAAGATTTTAATATGTACAGTTTGGACTAAATGATGACTAAGACATATGATAACAATCTACAAGTATTTGAAGGGTGTAAAATATTAAGACAAAAAAGGAATTATTTTAAGATGTTCAAAGGGGTAAAACTCAGCAAGGAAAAATTTCAGCATGAATCATGAAAAACTTCCTGAGACTTGCATGAGCTGAAGTCTTGGAGTGTATTCTGCATGAAGGTGGTAAAAAGCCTACGGTCTCACATAGCCCAGAGATCACACACAAGAGCACACAAAAGCTCTCCAGTCTGGTGCCACCCATTTCTGAGAGCTGCCGAGACCAAGTGATGCTTCAGTGCTGGCTGTTGGACTCTGGGCAGGCAGGTTCACTGTGTGAACCATCCAAGTTGGGCTTTCCCAAGGGCTCCTGCAGGATGAGCTGCAGCATGGAGGGTTCATTCTAGTGGCAGCAAGCTGCCCTCAGCTGCTGTTCTTATGGAGAAGCCCTTTTTCCATCGTATGGCTGCACATGCACCCATCCATTTGATAAGCGTAGGCAGAATAAAGCTGTCACTAACAGAATGTATGCAGAAGACTCAAGGAAATGTAATGAAGAATAGCATTTTGGAATGCCCTGGCAAAGGATTAACATGACATGTTAGGTGTTTTCTTTTTCCTTTTATCCTCTTCTTTCATCTCTGTAAGTTGGTGCAATCACATTAAAAACTGTTTTTTCGTAGACTTTTCCCTGCAACTCAAGAGTCATCAACATGTACTTATTCATTCTGATAAAAGCTGCAAATTTAGACTGTATGTTTAGTTTAGTTAGGAGGTTCTAGTGAATTGTAGTGGACTAATTTAAGTCTAAAAATACTAAACTGTCATGACCACTGTATAATTGGGATGGCATTTTTGCTAAATAGGGACTTCTTTACTGTTTACAGCTGGTTTTGCACTTGTAACAGATACAGACAGAAGGAACGAGGACTACAGTTCTTGCTCCCCCCTCTGCCCTCTGTTCCTCATTTTTATTTTCCTGTGTGCAAAACCATCCTGCATGCCAGCTTGGGAAGCTGGCATCCCTCCTGTTAAGACCAAACTTGCTCTCTGTTGCAGTATAAATAGTGCTTGCTTCCAACTTCAGAGCAGTACCCAGCACTGCATGCATACTTTTAACTCACTGGGAAGCAATAGCTCTGTTAAAGGGTTTTCTGTGCATAGAATAGGTTTGTGTTTGTGGCTTTAAATTCACTGGACAACTCTGAGCAAACATCTGGGCTAGGCCCTTAAGCTTGTGTGGTATTAGGTTACTGTAATATTTTGGTTCTGGAGTGAGTGAATATAAGGAGGTCCTACTTCACAGGTATGTACAGGAGAAAGCAAACCAAATGCCATTCTTTATACTACTCCAGAGAGAAATCTGGGGCCATGCCCAACTTCAGTAATTTTTAAACTTTAAACTACTGGAAGTGGACAGGGGAATTGTACCAGGTGAGCCAGATACATTTTGAAATGTGCTCTAGTATGCTAGACTGGGGATTTTGATTTTATAAAAGCACATTTTTCTGCTTTGTAAAAAGTACCTAGTTGGGCAAAATGGGAGACTGTTTCGTAAGACAGAGGCCACTAAGGAAGGCTGTTGAAGGAAGTCTGAAGGGATGGGCCATTTTCAATTACAGAAGAGATTTGTTCCAGGAAACCACTACAGTCTTTGCTGACAGCAGGTGAGGTGTTGCTGTGACCTATTTAGTCCTTCTGCTATTGAAAAATGTCTTTGAAAAAGTTACATGATAGAAAGCAGTTGCTGTTTTCCTTAGGTTCACTAGAACTGGTATCTTCCCAGCTGAAAATGCTGGGCTGTCTGCTCGTCATACTTAGCTATCTGGCACATGTGGCCACCTACAAACCCTCAAGAATAAGAATTATTTTATTCTTCTGTCAGTTGTTTCATCTTCCAAGTGTGGATGATCTGCTTGTGCACCATCAGCCCTTGTTTAGCTTCAGCCTGGATGCACCAGGGCAAGTGCTGCCGAGAGGGATGCTGGGTTTTGGGGTTATGCTGTGTTGCTACAGATCATGTCACCTCAGTGGGTAAACAGTCCAAAAATAAAACCAGCAAATGATACAAAAAGGAATCCAGTTATATTTTTATATCTCATTAAGTTTCGCTCCTCCTTCTCATTTTATTGGCAGAGATATCAGGGGAGGGTACCTCTCCTTTGGAGAAAAGGTGAAAAGATTTGCAGTAGCTGTGTGGGTGATCACCATTTTTTTTTCCCTATGAGGATTAAATAGGAAGGGGTTTAGGATCTCCCACACCAGTCTCATTTGAGGAAATCCTTATTTTATCACATTTAGAAAATGGCTGCTGATTTAAGGTTTGTTACTAGTAGCCTGCCTGGGGGTTCTTTATTTAGTTACTCGGCTCAAAGAGCTGCTGTCCCAAGCTGTCATTTAACAGAGCCGATTGCTTAATATTGCTGGGAGCCAAAGGTATAGGTGGGTGAACTGTCTTTTGAACCCTGAACTTGCCCTGTGTGGTAGTGACAGATGAGCAGGGATTGAAATAAGGTGAGATTCCACCAACACAGGCTTTGGGGTTAACACGTGGTCTGTCCCCAGAGCTCTGCATGACCTTAATTTATGTCTGCAGAATACTGGCTACATGAGCCTCTTCTCTTCTGTCCCCATGTTTCAGTGTTAGATTAATAACCAATCAATAATGTTATCTTCTGTTATTTTTGGGGTGTCCCCAACTGCCTACTTGTCCGTTCCAGGGGGATAGCTGAGATCTGGCTGGATAATTTTGTAGGAACTCCACCTGCATTCTCCATCCAAACTTAGTGCAGCCTAACTCAAGAAAGGCAGTAGGAAAGAATATTGCATGCCTTCTGGTTTAGTACACCTGGGCCCACTGGGCATTTCCTTACTTACTATGGGGGGTTTGTTGTTGTTTTTCCCTAGCTCTGTGCTCCAGCATGCTCAGCACCTATGTGGTTAATGGTTTTTCTGGAAGTGAATTATGTCTGTCAGGATAGCTAAGGCACTGTCCTGGATATGTTTCCACATCATGTTTAGAGTTCTCTCTCAGATTACAGTCCAACCAGCTTTTGTTGCTTTTAAGTTGTAATGGAGGATCTTTGTCTTAGGTTCATCTGTAGTAAATGTTTTACCTCTGTCAGATTTTGATCTTGAAAACACTTGTTTTTCAGACAGTAGCTATGGGTTTGATAGAATGGGGGTTATTATGACTCTCTTTATAACCATAACCCTGTGCTTTAAGGATTCTGTTTGTCTCATGTCCCCTACTTAGGATTTCTATGTAGTTATTTATACCATGCCTACTGGATCTGGGATGCATGTGGAAGGGGCATGACTCCCCAGTGTTTGGATCTGCAAACATGATGGTGCAGGGAAAATTGTATTTAATTAACTTCTTCATATATTCAGTATTAAGACATTGCTGAGAATACAACCCTTGACAAGTAGAAGTATCAGCTTTTTTGTCTCTTTTTCTTTAATACTCAAAGCACTGAACTTAAGCCCACTTGAACTCAATAGCTGGAGGAAAACATGCGATTTCCCTAAAGTAATTTCTGTAAGCTGATATTGTAAGATGGCCTTGCAAAGGCCAAAAAATGAGGTATTCCCAGTGAAAGAGTTAAAAAAAAAAAAATTACAGAAATCCTTTGGTATGTAGAAGTTGTGACTATTTTTTCTCTGAAAACACTGCTGTTTCTGTCACTTCACTACAAGTTTCTTTGTACAGTAGGTAAATAAACATAAGGAAAATAAAATACGTTGCATCCGGGATTTTAAAAAACCCAGTATTTTCTTTGTTTCAGCTAATCGATATTGTTGATTCTAAAAGTTAAATAGAATATTTTTCTAAAAACTTAGTATGCAGTTAATGCATTTTCATGGAATGTCCTTAACTATTCACTGACTCACTCCCTATTCATTTGTAGCTAAGATATGGCACTTTTATTGTGGTTTCTAAAGTATGGAGGTTATGTGAGTCAGATGCAATTTAGAATAGAGATTACCTTTAAATAATCAAAAACATACTTTGCCAAAAATACTAAAAAAAGAAAAGAAAGCATCCAGTGTTCTCAAAATATGAAGTGCTTTCTAAAAAGACTTTTTTTCAATAAATAAGGGAGAAGAAATGTTATGTAAACCTAAGTGTTTGGCAGACATCTGTTTACTTCCTCCAAGGAGACAAGGGGTTTTAAGGTTTTCTGAGCTCATGAGAAAGGCACATCCTTGAGTTCTTGCACCAAGGACGTGATGGAAGCATTTTTCCTTGAAAATTTTAAATAAGAAGACATAAGGTTAGAGGTGGCATGAATGATAACTTTCTTGAAGAATTTAATCAAGGACGTTATGGAGAATGTGGGCGTTTGGATCTCTCCTTCAAAAAGGGGGAGGGAAAGAAAGAACCAAATACCCCTCTGACTATCTTTTTTTTATTATTATTATTATTATTCTTTTTCCTTCTTAAGCTGATTTTTGTTCTTACAAAGTTTTTCATTAATGATACAGTGTTAGTAAGGGCAATTGTTCGTTTTTTTGCTGTGACTTTGAAGTTCCTTTGTTGTGACAGCTGCTAGGCTGGCATTTCCTGGACATCAGTGGGATATGATGATAGCTTGCCTGCTTCCCTGTTTTCTGATGGATTTTCTCAGAAAGGATAGCAAACTGGCAGACTCAGATTCCTGTATGTAAAACAGCAGACGTTGGATCGTAGTGGGCTAGAGTTGAGAGAAATACAACGATCCAAAGAATTATCTTCTGTTTTGTAACATAATCACCAGTTTGATCTATAGGCATAATCAAAAAAGATCTCAGACTTAGGAAAACGTTCATCCTCCTGCTTACATCCCCCCCCTCCTCCCCTCCCATCCCCACCCCCCTTGCTTTCTTTTTTAAGAGTTTAGTGCAGCAACAAGTGGTGCTGGCCTGTCAACATAATACCAGCCTAAGTAGAAGCCATATTATAATAAATGCATATTTTCACTATCAAAAGATACCATACTGTTGGCTTAAAAAAATTCCCAACAGCCTTGCACAGAAGGCTTTTCAACAATATATTAAGCCCCATATTTTTCAATTACAACAGGGCTTTTTTTCCTCTGCTGATCTTTTTTTAATAACCCAAGGAGCAAATATGTCTTGGTTTTGAGCTTTAATCTGGTGCTTTGTGTACTCTGATGACCTCCTAATCACACTCTCCATGACATGTCAATCTGCTACAATGGAAAGTGGGTGATTTGGGCTGTCATGAAAGTGTTGATATGCTCACATATCCTGTGCATTTAGGACAGAAGAGTTCAAAGAAATGCATTAACCAAAGGACTGAAATGTTATGGGAACCCATAATTCAAATATCGAGTGTCCCTTTCCCAGGTCATGGGTGGTTCTATATCTGTGTTGAGGCTTTAAATGGGAACACCAGGTGTGAAGATTCCTGTTTATTTTTATTTAAGCAAAAACAAACACCAAATATTTCAGAGCTGATGCAGATGATGAAATGTAAAGATGTGTCATGTGTTTAGCAAATAGTCAGGGTGCATATGTCTAAACAAGGAAGGAGTTTGTAGAATGTGGTTTTAGTTTACAATGCTCCCCTTTCATAACTATATAACCATCTGCCTCTGGCATGTTCCTTAAAATCTGGTGAGCCTACACTTCAGTCTGTACCCTTCACTGCTACACTGGTGTTTCCTCTGCTGAGCTAGTGGGATCATCAAGATCCCACAAGCTGCCAACATCTGCAGTGTTATTCTTCATAAAAACTGAAAGGTAGGAGTGACCTTTGTTATCAAATGGAGACTGGCCTAGTGTGCAATTTGAGAGGCACGATGTGGATGTGAGTCTGGGGGCGAGGGTCTACTCCCCTGGGTACTGATAGGACTTCCCCTGTGGTCTGAGCTGTGTCACCCAGCTGTTCTGCCTGGGATTTCCCAGCTGTAGTAATGTGCAGGTAAGACATCTGTCTTCCTGGTGAAGTTTGTGTGTCATCATTAAACTGAAGATTGTCTAAGGGACCACTTCCACCTTCATAACCCAGCACCTTTGATGCTATTGTTTAGTGAATAAGGCATAGATTTATGACTCTGTGGTATTACTGTTGTTTGAGGGAGGCATGGTCCAACATCTAAAATACACTTTTCTGGTTTTCCAGAGAAAACCTGAGAAACATCATCATCATTTAAAACATTACTGAATCTTTCCTCTGAAATGTTTTACTAGGGTTTTTCATCAGCTGTTCCATTTCATCAAGAGATTAAGAGATGTAGTTTTCTGGGTCTGCATCTCAATCCATCCTTGGCTTGCTAGAAATCCTGAGCGAGTTAATTTGGCTGCCATGCACTGGATCTTGACAGATCTCTCTGGATCTGCCTGTTGAATACTGTGGTGAAGAAAGCAGAAAACTTTCCCATGGATACAAACTTGAGGCCTTGAAATTGCTGTTCCACTTTTCCTGTGCGTAAGTTGTTCACCAGGGTGAAAAGAGAATAACGATCTATATAGTGTTTTAATCATTTGCACACCTCAGTGAATATATAATGTGGCTTTAAGAGTTGTGAATGTTCCTTTTTGATGCATGGTCTTGGACAAGGGGTTAAAGGATCAGGAAGGCGGAAATCAGGTTAGTGGTTATTGTGGTTTTGTGGTCTTCTTGTTGCCGAGACTTTTTTTATTCTGTTGTGGGGTTGGGTTTTTTGTGCTTGGTTTTGGTGGTGGGCTTTTGATTTTTTTCTTTTTTTCTTTTGTTTTTAAATTTTTATTTTAGATGCTTTTTGAAGAAAAGAAACTTGAAGCTCCTTGTCTAGGCTGTTCTTGGGTTGTGGTGTAGATGCTTTGAGGGTATAAACCACAGAGGAAGTTGGGATAAAATAGCTACTTAAAAAGAGATTAAGGGATTTACTTCAGTGCCTCTATGGGTTATGATTTAAAGGGAGAAGGACCTAATTTTTCATATTACAGCTGGTTTTATTAGCTACAGGTTTTAACTTTTTGGAAAGATTCTCACATCTTTCTATTGGCCAATTTTGGGAGTTAATCCAGACCAGTCAACAGAACTGTATGTTGCACTTGATTTCTTGGTAATTTTAAAAGCTTTTCAGTGTCTAATCTGTCCAGTATAACTCCCTAGTCTTTTGCCACAGATGGTATTGATCAGCAAGAATAACAGATAACTATACTTAAACTCCATTTTCCAGAGTGAAAAAAAAAAAAAAATTGAAATTGGGGTGTGGAGGGAAGAAGACGTTACATAAACCAGAATTAAATACAGAATGATGACTCCAGATCAAAAGACTTGAAACTTCTACTTGTGGTTAGTTAATATTTTCTTTTTCCTGCAGAGTTATATTTGGGACAGGAGCTGAACTTTGTCTTCCAACTTGCTTTGCCAGTGTTGATCACAGCTTTGTCAATCTTTGAGTTTGCTGGCACCCTCAGAATTTTACGACCACAGTACTCAATGCAGTATTTTTGTAGAGGTTCTTTACTGGAAACTGGTTTCTTTGTGAGAGATAAATTGAGGATGGCATGACATTGGTCAGTTGAGATGGAAAGCTCAGTACTGTTATCACTTTAGTAAGTGGAGGATTTTTCAGTAGTCCCAAAAGAACAAAATTATCTGCTAGGTAGTTGATGTTTGCATTTGAAAGAGTTTTCTCATTGGTTCTTATTCACTTATATCTGCCTATCCTGTATGAAAACCACCTTGAACCTCCTTAAATTTTCTTTCACAAAAGCTTTACTCTAGAACTGGTCTCTATTTGTACACATTTATTTTGTCTTTTTCAAATGTCAGCTCAGTATTTCAATAGTAGATTCAATCGTGCCTGAAGTTCTTACAATCCATTTTCAGTAGTGGGTCATCCGTTAGGAAATAATGCCCTCTGCGTTTTTTGTTTTTTTTTTCAGGCTTGATTTGTCTTGGGATCAGAAATACTCAAAGTCTCTTTTAAAAATGAGTTGTAATCGAAATGCGAGGTTTCTGTGCTGGCCCATATGCACTCCTCCTGTTCATCTGTGTTTGGGCTACTTGTCTTGCCTGGGAAAGAGAAAAGAGAATTTGATTGACCCTGTGAGCACAGTTGCTTTCTTTCCTCTTTGACATATTGCTATTTCTTAGACTAGTTGGAATGTTATTTAGTGGGTTCCTGTGGAAGTCATTCAGTGGTAAAAATGTTTTCTTTCTTGGGAAATGTTTAATAAACATGAACAGAAATCCAACACAATCCAACCCCCAGTGGTTTCTCTCATGTAACTTTTCCTTATTTCTTACATTTCATTGTATTTGCTTTTAACCAAAACCAGCCAGCTTTAAATCTACATTAAGCCCACATTAAGGTCTAACTTCAAATTTTGGTCTAGAGTTTGGAAATAAGAATGTCTGATGTTCAGAGAAATATATATATATTTTTTTCTGTGTAAATTAAACCCCACTTGATGGATTAAGTAAGGTTTTTTTGAGGTAAATGGATGGTAATGGTGTTGGAAAACAAGTGGAAAGAACAAAAGCTTTGAATTCAGGCTGTAGTCCAGAAGTCTTAAAGTTTCTTTCTCATTTTAAACTTCTGGAAAGTTTTGGTTGAATATGAAAGCTCAAAGTGCAAATAAGAAAATAAATTAAGAAATTTATCAGGTTAAATCTTTTCAATCTGTTTTTCTCCATACTGCCTTCCAGCATCCTGTGTTTTCTCTTTGCATTCCATTCCCTAAAAGCCTCTTCTAGTTTCAGAAACTCTTTAAATGCCTATTTTATGACTAGCATAATATTCAAAGGTCTCACGACTTCTGTGGCACTGAAACTATAGTATTCCCTTCACTGCATTTCTCTAAAAGTGAGGGAGAGGCACAGATGAGAAGAGTAGCTTCTGTGCATGTGTCCTGTGGCTTTTGAATACACCATAAATTTAATCCTAACCCGCCCTTGGCTTTCAGCATGGGAAGCCCTACCAGCTAGGCTGAAAGCAAGTAATTGTTCAGTCTTCAGCAACGGGGAGTGATACCCCTCTTACCCTCACATTTACTAACAGAACTTCAACACAGTCAGTTGTGCAACGCTGACGGAGAGGCAGAGCTGCTGTTTTCATTTCTTAGATGAAGAATTGAAGCATGGTGAGCTTGCCACTTGCCACAGCATTTGTGCAGAGCCTCTGGGTGAACCTGATGCTCCACAGCCTATGGCTGGTGCTCCGGAGCATTGATCATCCTTTTGTGACAAACTATTAGTACATACAGCATGTGCCAAGCCATTGTGGAGAGATCTATCACAGCCACTTAGGAAATCTTTTATACAGTTCTCTCACTCCTAGGGAAGAAAAAAGCATCTTAAGTCTCGTCTGCTTTGAAGTGAGGTTTCTGTGTTTATATGTTAAAACACAACCTGTTTGTGTTGTGGAACTTCAGAGAAGTTCTAATCTCTACAAAGATTTGAACTTCAGAGGTCTGTTTGGCACTTCTACAGAATCCCTTTCAAGCATACACTTTCTTGAGTGAAAATATACCATGAACTTAGTGTAAAAGGGAACAGACCGAGATTGAAACCATTCATTTCCTGCCCAGGTGACACCTAGAGGGCAAGTTTGGGATACGGACAGGCATTTTTTTTGGAAGCACCTTATGTCTGTGAAAGAAGAGGGGAAACTGAAACTTACCCTCTTACTATCTTTTATGAAATAAAAATACTGGAAATCAGGAAGATTTTGCCAGGCTATGAGTGCAAAAGTCACAGCAGGATGCATTTTACTGGAGGCCCCTGGTCCCTGCGTTGTCATTATCCTTCAAGGTGCGAGACAAACCAGGAATGTAAGGCATGCATGCTTGATTTTCTTCACCTACCCTTTGCATCCCAAGGCTTTTGTTTTCAAGAAGCCAAAAAGAAATTGAGATTTCAAATGTGTTATTTAAAGACTAAATCAGAAAACCTGATCTCTGATTTGTTCCGCTATATCCTTTTGAAATGAATGTACGGTGAAAAAATTAGATCTGGTAGAAGTCCACTTGTGCAGCCGTCATAAGTTGGTGAAGGGTTGGCTCTGGAACTTCTGAGTTTGGAACCAAGGCCTCATTCCAGCTCTCACTGCAGAAGTGAAAACTTCTGAATTAGCTTTAGTAGCAGTGAGCCCAATGTAAACCTTTGTGGTACTTCTGAGATGCCTGCAAGTTCTGGCAATGATTTGTTATGGCAGCTGGTCGTCCAGCTGCTCCTATCATGTTCCCTCTGCTTCAATCTCCCTGTGTTTACAAGGGTGCTAAAGGAGGCTGGGCCAAGCCAGAGGTGTCCTGGACTACCTGAAGGTCTGTTTGGACCTCTGTCTTCCATTGGAGTCCCTTTCTTGTTTTAAAGAAAATTATATTTACTTCCCTTGAAGTTTCATCAACTTTCCAGTGAAACTTGGTAGCCAGAAAAAGGACTTGCAAACAGCTGTCTGCAAATACACTTAGAAAAATTTATCTCCTTAGAGGAACTGATATTTAGTGATAATATATGGTAGTATTGCCATTAGTGGAGATTGAATTTGGTTTCAGTGGGGTTTTTACTTGTTGGGTTTTTTTCCCCAGTGTTTTTCAGATCTTATTAATGATTCCCTGGGTTTTGTAGCATTCATCAAAAAACAGAACAAAACAAAACCAAAACAAAACAAAAAAACAAGCAAACAAAAAATGTCAACTACCAAAAACCCAAGAATGGTCAGCTGCATTATGATCAAGTCACTTTATATGAGATGGGGACCAACCATGTACAAGTTCTCATTTTAAATAAGACAGCAGCAAAGTCTCTTGAAACAAGGGGGGAATTCTGCTCAGGTCTAGAAAACGCTGAAGCAATACTTTCAGCATTAAAGGAAAACAAAGTTTCATAAAATGACTGTATTTTAAAACAAAATAGAGAATCACAGCTTCTACTATGCTGCCCATGAGGAGCAGAGTCAACATTCTTTAAAAAGCAAGATTGTAGTGAATAAGGATTTTTGTTTCCTCCAACACTAAGTTAGAAGTAAAAGAGAGAGAAAACAACTAAATCCTTGAGCTTACATCAATTTCTTGAAGGGAATCTATAGAGAACTGCAGTGAATTCAGCTGAGTGCAGGGTGTGAGAATTCAGACCTGCTCACAGGACTGGGACCTCCTGACTTCATGGACAAGCTGTGAATCTTTTTATTACACAAGCTCCGAAGTGCTTGTGCTCCGAAATCTTTTTATTACACAAGCTCCGAAGTGCTCATGCACTGAAAATTGAATAATGGTTTCTCCCACTAGCATCTTTCAAGTCTCTAAATTCTAATCATATTAAGTACAAAAACTTGTGGAGAAATTTTTATTTTTCCAAGTGAAAGACCTTTTTTTACTAGAGGTTCTCAATTACATTAATAATCTACTTCTTAAGTACCATTCTGCTTGTTAACATTCCTTGGACTGAGAAGGTGGCAGTGCAGTTCTCTGACGGGGAATTTTACCCAGTATCTGTAGTGTACATCCAATGTCCTTCTGTCCTACCTGAAGTCCACAGTAGGATTGTACTTTTTGTAGGATTGTTTGTTTTTGTTTGCAGTGATGGTCTTAGAAAAAGGTCTGTCAAGTAAGGTCCTGAATGAGGCTGAAAGGATGAGAAGTATTCCCGAGTGATGGTGGACATTTACATGCTTCTGAACAGATCTGACTCTTACTCCATTTTCTTTTCATAATGACTGCAAGCAAAGGCACAGCTAGGCTTCTTCAGTGACATTTATTTGATCCTAGTTAAGTAGGGATTTTAAGAATTGTTCTTGAAGTCACTGTCTGTGCCAGAAGAGCATGAATTTAGACAGAGCAATGAAATAATACAAAAATATCCCTTGATCTTAGCAAAGTAGAATATAACCTGTTTAGGCACCGTTTGCAGATAATTTGTTTTTTAAGGTGTGCTCATAATCCATTCAAAAATATTCAAAATTGAATTGAAAAAAATTCAAAAAGTTGAGAAGTTACTAGAATTGCACAGAGAAGTATTTAGAGTTTAGACAGTGGTGAAGTCAAGACTGGACATTTCATTGCCAAGGGGAGACTGGCAGCTTAAAATCACTTTTCCCTCCTCACTTTGAATCACTTTCCCCCTCGTTTTTAATTGTGTGTAGTGCTTTTATAGCTGAGTGCTGAAGAAAAGAATGTGTTACGTATGTTTGGTAGACATTCAGGAGAGGCTGTTTGCCTCCTCTTTTTATGTATTTTACACTGTATATTGATGTCCCATACAGCAATAGAAGAAGGAAAAAGCAATAAGAAAAGTGGTAAAATATTGATCATGGAAGGAAAAAGTAAAGACATGCTCATAAAACTCTGAACATTCATAGAGCATCTCAGGAGGAACATTAAAACCAGACCTCTGTCTAGCTAATTTCATGAAAAAGGAATAGATTTCACATGGGTGGTACATCAAATGGCTTTATGCTATGACTTATGTGGATGTTGCTGTGGGATGCATGATATCTTGTAATAGTGGAGAAGCATATATTAGACTTCGTATTTTCTGCATCTGCTAGAATTTTATTTTCATAGGGATTTGACTTACCTTGGCTGACCCACACTTTTTTTAAAAAGTTACGCCTTTGCATTTTCTCTCTTGGAAACAAAGTGGCATTTTTAATGAAAACACATTTATCTGCTACTAGCGTTTTTTAGATTCAGATAAAGGAAACCTTGAATTAAATCAAAAATTCATGTAAGTGGTCTACTGGTAAACTTTCTGAGCTATATTTTATCCTGCACCATGATTCAAAGTCTTTTAGCAGATTTTTGAGGATTTGTTCCTCAGTTGTATCTGGTTATTCAAATACTTCTTGGCTACACTTCAGTATTTCATCAGTCCACAAGGCATCCATAGCAAGGGCAGAATTGTAGAAAGCCCTACAACATCCACCTGTGTGGGCATGGGGCATCTTGTGAGGAAACCAGGATATGGGTGAGAAAGAGAAGAAAGGCTGCTGCATGTTCACTTCAGTTTGGGATTGAGATGCTCTTCTGAGTGTTTTCTCAAGAACTGTAATGAAGACCTGGGATCTGTGCCCCTCATTCTAGCTCCTATCTCTGTGGCCTGGGAAAATCTGGCCTCCCCATTCCAACACTGGCTTTTGGGAGCGAGCCAGCAGGAAGAAGAGCATTCAGCAAAGAGATGCTGGTTCAGCCTTCGAGACTGAGGTACCCACCCCGTGTGTGGTGCATCCTCTCGCACATCACCTAGCACAAAGAAAGGCAGGCATTGGTCCTGTTTTGTTGAATCCTACAACCCAAGAGCTGCTGTGTTCATCATGAGCCAGGGCCCAGCCCTGTATGCAGTGTTGGAGGGTCCTCCCTGGTGCTCAGCTCCCTTTCTCTGAGTTCTGGTGGAGGCAGATCTTGTGTGTACCTTGCCTCCGCAGGGCAGTCCTTTGGACAGCTTTCCTCCCGTGTCTTCCACCTCTGCTCATTTCACCACTACCCCAAAGGCAAAACCTTAGTTTAGTTACTGTTACTGAGTGGGTAGTTTATTATTACGTAGATTTTCTTTGTCTGAAGGTCTGCTATTCGTTTTGGGTGGAGGTGTTTGGCTCCAGTCACATTTATCTGTCTGTGTCCACATTTCAAGGATTTCCATGGTATTGACATTTCCATTACAGGAATTTGAAGAATGTTCAATTATATACAGGCCATGAAACATTTACTTTTTTTTTTCTAATGTCTGCCAACTGTTCTCTGCCAAACTTTAAACTAGGCTGCCATGGCTCTTTAAGATTTAAATTTTTTTTTTTTACGTATTTGCTATATTGTTATATACACGTAGCGCACGCACAAATAAAAGCTCATACCACAGTATTAGAAGACAGGACCAGATTTTATCTGGAGGATTATTGTAGGCCTGTTTCTAATTTATATAATGTTTTTGTTAATAGCAATACCTCTTTTAAATGCCCAATAAAATACTGTAGCATTAATTTAAATAGAAATTTCAGTAATTTTAGATATCCCCCCATTATAACAGGTCAGGCTTTTAACAGATGTCTCAATAACTTTGTGATTAGCAGGAATATTTCATGAATTAAAATCAGGCCTCTTTGTCTCTGTCACTCGTTGAAATGACCTACATATTTGGCAGATGGAGAGGACTTGCTTGTGCATTAGTACTGCTGGGGTAGGGTTTTTTCAGCTGTGTATTTTTGGAGAAGAGAGGAGGATTTAACATAAGTTAACATAGTTTATTTTTTATTAATACCATACTTGAGTTGCTCTTTACAGAAAAATCATATTAGGCACATCTTGCCTTTTAAGCATAGAAAACATCTAGGACATTTCTCCTGGGCACCAGACTCCTGTCTTAAATGTAAACCTTTCAGTGAAGCAGCGGACAACTTTTTGCAAGCGTGTGGACTAATGGGGCTGGAGCAGAAGGTGCAATAACTCAGCTGCTGCAGGGGTCCTAGAAGAAATCTCCTCCAGAGACCTGAGCACTTCCCAAGCCTTTCTGGGGTGTTGATTTTTGTGATTAAGTATTTTCATTCTTGTTCCTGGCATAGAATTTTTAAGCAGTGTGCGAAGGGTTTCGCCTAAAATGGCTCTCTGACACATTGTTGTGCTGGGCACATGACTCTTTCTTGGAAGAATCAAAAAGGACCTCTTGAGCTGAATGGTGGCAGCAGAGCCCGAGTCCTGCTGCCAAGAGGCAAACTCTAGAGAGAGATTTAGTTGTAGATGTGGCCTGCTTATCTCCTGCAAAATCACTCTCTGGTGTCCTGTGCATTAGTGCAGGTAGAAATGATTCCTTATTATTTTTGTTGTAAGTTTGATTGAAATGTAACTAATTACGCTAGCAAGTAGAAAAGCTCCGCACACGAATGTGCTGCCCGAGCAAACAATATGTCCCACAGTCATTAATCAAGAGGTTAAAAACACGTGGGATCAAGAGAAGTTACTTAAGGGATACATTTGACCACCAGTTCAGCTTATTCTGAAGGCCCAAGTCAAGGAATGATACTAAGTTTCTACAATTTCCATTGACATCAGAGAGAGCTGCAAGCTTTTACTATTTTTCAAATTAGACACTTTGCTGTCAAGTATATCAGTGCTGTCTGATCCAATTTAAGGGCTTTTAGCCAACAAGTTCATAAAACAGCAAAATTAGTATTTAGAGACATTACAATGGTATTCTACTGCCAAGGATTCTCCCTGTTTGCAAGGAAATTTAACTTTTCCTGCTCGGTGAGAACAGCCTACAGGCCACTTGGCAGCCAGGAGAGCTTTACCAGTCATCTCTCAAACCTCAAGGATATTCCAGGAACTAAAGAGGCAGATCAGGAAAGGTGTTATGTTATCATAAACCTGTCATAATATTCATAGTACCATAAAAGGTCATAGTACCTTTGCCCTGGCCTGGACTCCCTGGGACTCCAAGTGGGAATATCAGTTGAATTGGTTATCTGGTTATTGTAGTGGTGATGAGGATAGCAATGAATACCACAGTTTTCAGCTCTTAACTAAACTAGTTGCTTAGGAGAATATGAATAAATTCATACAAGGGAACTGGTTCCCCTTCTTGGAGTTTTAGGTGTTTTTCTTACTTTATTTAAGTAGAATCTTAAGTCTTCTCTGGAGTGAGATGGCCTAGTACATTTAAACTCAAGTTGTACTGCTTTAAGGAGTTTCCAGGGATATAAGAGCTGCCTTAATTCCACCTGGCCTGCTCTGTTATATGGTTTTCACCTGGGTGCTATCAGAGGAAAGTGGCTGAAAAGAAAGCATACACCTTTTCAAAGGGAACATCAATTCTTGAGGTGAAAACAGTAAATCATTCGGTTAATAATTGTCTTGCTGGGTATTGTGCTGTCTCCGAAATGGGAAAAGGGGTTTCTGGTTTATTAGAGATTTTCCTATAACAGGGATAGAAACAGAGCCCCACAGAATATCACTGGATATTTATTATTTGTGCGTCTAACTAAAAGTGTTGTCTTTTAACTCTTTTTCATCTTGTACAAAGAATAGCTGTAAGGACACTTTAAGTGTAAGACACTTAAAGACAACAGGGGAAAGGATGTGGTACATCCTGCGCCCATTAACACTGTCAATTAGCACCATTTATCTTGAAATTTGTCCAGCTTGGAACACAAAGTATGTAGATCAGGGTTTGGGCCAGACAGAAACATAGAAAATTATGGTATTTGTGGAGACACCAGCCAATGTGGGGGAGAGAGCAAAGGCACACAGTAATTCTAGAAAGAGCTGCATTTTTTTGTGTGTGTGAAAATTTGATTATAAGATTATTCTTTCAACATAAACACAATTCTCTAAAGACTTAGTAATGCTTCAGTAGCATAGTGGAAAGACTCTAGTGCAGTCCGCTTTAATAGCTTTCTGGCTTGAACCCCAATACATAATGTTCTAGTAATAGTTTATGGGTGACTGCAATAAATTGGTAGCAAGTGTTTTCCATTTTTTGGCTCTTCTTATCAGTTCTGCTGGTGGAACATTTTGTTTTGAGAATATTGCAGAGGCAATTGATCTGCTTTGGATACGCGCTCTAGAGTTTTGTGTCTTTTAAAATATATGTATAGATGAGCTTTTTCTCCATGTCCTGAGGTGTACCGTGTAAAGCTGGGGGCCGCTAAAATGTTACAGGGGATCTGAGCAGTTGGTTAGACCCAGCAGGACTCCACCCACCCTAACTAATGTTCTGCAAGTACTGCCAAAATGGCAGAGCTTTGCTCCCCCCTCCCACTTCCCTTCCCAATACTTTCATTGTTCTAGTCTTTTCATGCAGCAGTGGAAAATTTGTTCCTGTCCATGCAGGAATAAAGATCTTTCAGACAGGTTCACTTTAGACCCGGATGGCTTTTTGAAATAGAAAGAAACATGGAATATTTTACACTTAGTGGTTAGGGAAAAGAGCCACTTTTGATTAGTGATGGGCCTTATATGGTCACCTTTGATTTCTATTGGATTTGGAGCTGAACTTAACTGTAATTACAGAGTGAAATTCCATGGCCTCTATTATGCAGGAGCTGTCCCTCTTGGTCTTCAAATCAATTAATTAACAGCTCCAGATCATCTCTATAGCCAGGCTAATTGAAACAGCCTGCTTTCATCTCCATTCCCAAGACTAGAAGAAGAGTTGGGTAGCTGAACCCAGACTGGAAATGTCTAGCTGCTTTCCGTGTGTAAGAGGCCAGACAAAACCTACCAGCCTGATCGCCTCTGGATTCCAATCCTCTGGATATGATAAATAAAGTCAAAAGTACCAAGAGAGTAAGAAAAACGTTATCCAGTGGATTTTGCTACTGAACATCCTGTGCCTGTTCCTGGCTCCATTTTATTTCTTTAAGCAGCTCTCATGCTGACTCTTTGCACAATCATCCAACATAGTTTGTGGATCAGATTCAAAATGAAAATAGGTACATTTCTCCAAGATAACATTAAACACATGTAAAATTAAAAGACAGCTGCGTGCTTCCTTCATTCCTTTAATCTTCTGCATGTACTGGAGCATTTGTTTTATGTAAAGGTTATATTGTAAAAATACTGGACTTGGGGCAAAAATCAAATTTTAAAGAATTTATATGTAAACTAAAGCCTGGAGGTCACTAAAGCACAGAGTGAATAGATACTCAAGAAATATTTAAAGTAACTGAATGTGGACTTTGCCCAGTTAAAGTATCCCAAATGACAGCAGGGGAGTCAGTGTGTCGTACAAAGCTGCAGACAGAGAGCTGGAGATGAACAGAAAGTACTGAAAATCTGGCCTTGAGACAATAAATGGAAGTGTTAAGTGGATGAGAGAGAGGTTTGACGAAGGAAGTTAGAAATGGAGAAGTGCAAAATGAGGCTTGTCATACCAGAACCGCTTCTAATGGTGTTTACATTGTCATAAGCCTAATAAATGTGGATATTTCTTCTCTGATGCACGCCAGCAATATTATAAAAGCGGGTTATGGACTCACAGGAAGAGAAGAGCATCTGAGTAAAAGGGTGTGCAAGTTGGACTCTGACCACAGAGCCTTAGTGCTAATTCTGAGCCATTCCCATCCTGCAGCTCTGCGCTGCTTTCTCTGCCTGTTGTGAGCATGGATCTCTTTTTCTTGTTGCTTACTTATTTAACCAAGTTATTAAGATAATCCTATCAAGTACTTGGGAACGCTGCCTTAAATAATTTGATTCCCTTATTTTCCAAGGGAAAAAAAAAAGCCCTGAAGCCGTGTTCAGATGCAGGTCTGGGGATCTGTTGTATATTTCATTCATGTAGGATCTGCAGTTTTCCATCTTTCATCCTTTGTAACAGAGGACAGCTTACAAGCACTGCTGCTAATGATGCCCTAGGCTGGCTCTTTATCTCCACAAACTGAAATTTGTCCCATTTCCACCTAAGGATTCTGGGCAGGGTTGTCCAATAGGTAATTTCCCATGGTAAACATTATGGTAACTGGAGTTACCATTCCAGAGCACTGAACTTTCAGTGTCTTTTATTAGTACATAACAGAAATCATGCAAGAAGCAACAGCAGTCAGATGTGGCCATTGTTACTAATTTTCATTGTGCAAAAGCAAATATACAACGTGAAAAATTCAGGAACTAGATGGTCCTGTATTTGTAATCATTTATATTATTAATATGCCCTTAAAATAGACGTGCAAGAACAATCATGCAGCTTAAAGAACAAAGAGGGTAATCCAAGAAGAATAGTTAAAACCCCATTTCCACAAAAATCCTGCTTTTTTGTGCTTCTCTTATTTATTAAGCATTTTGTTTATTTTCATTGAGGATCAGGTTTGCAATATATGTTTAGAAAGCTACTCACATTACAGACAATCAGTAAGGTCTAGTCTAACAGGTATTAAAATGAGCATAATATTTAAATTAGTAAAATTCAGAAATGTGATGATGTTGAGAATGAGCAATGAGTAGCCCTGAAGAAGACTTGGTGAGATTTTGTTCAAATTATCTGCTCTGGCTTATAGAGGGCAATAATTTACTTGATTTTGGGGGCATTTTTTGATAGGTCAGAGAATTTGCAGGAGAATGTTCTTTTCTTAATGTGTGTTCCTTTTACATTTAACTGTATTTCTCCACTGCATAAAGTGGACTACTTACAATGCCATGATGTGTTTGAAATAAACAGTAGAGTGCTATATTTCACTGTAAGTTCTGTCTATAGAACGTGCTGGCTCTCAGATCAGCTGTTTACATTTTTCTGAAAAAGCTTCCATCTGTTACGTCAAACTTGTTAATATAGGTCCTCAGGATACAATAACATTAATGCTTTAAGTATCCAAATGAAATGTCAGAGTGCAGTTGCAGATACCAATTTCAAATGTGTTAGTGTCCTGAATCCACCTCTTTTAACCAACAGGCCATTTAATAATCCGTGTAAGTATCTATGGATGTCTAAGTCTTTGAAGGTCTGTGGGGGTCCAGATGTACAAATGCAGTTACAGCAGCAAATCCTCACAAAACCTTTTCCACCACGCTAGCATGACCACATAAAATTTGGCCTCTTTTTTTTTTTTTTCTGGCTTTGCAGCTACAACCACCAAGACCTATTTAGAGTGAAAATAGGCTTGGTGAGGGAAGTCTCCGAGCTTCATGTTGTTCCCACTGAAGTCAACAGCAAAGTGATTGCATAAATACAAATATACCTTACTTGCATGTATATTTTGCCCCTCATTTAAAAAAAAATGAAACCCTATAGACTTTACAGTTTGTTTTGTTTTTTTTTTTTTTTTTTTTTTGTTATGGTTTGCATTCCTTCAATTTAAAACGTAACTGAGTCCTTCATATTTTATTTCTTGTATGAGCTACTGTAATTTATTATTATAGTGGCCATTCGACTAGAATGAAGATGTATGCCCCTCTTTTGATCCTTGTAAAGATGAAGGGTGAAATGTAAGTTTGTTATATTACCTTTCTTGTTTCTACTCTTTTGTATCCATGGTTTTTTAATTTACATTGCATTGTGAATGAAAACCCTTATCTTCTGTAATGTTTTTTTCCTGCCACTCAAATTTTGCATCAACACAAAGGGTTTGTTCTTCACTTTGTGTTCAGTATTTGGTCACGTTCATTATGAGGTGTATCTAGAATACACAGATCACATTCAGAAAGTATAATTTCTCACTGTGTTTTCCTTGATATCTTATTATTAAGGGCTGTTTTTTAGTGGATAGAAATCCATTCTATGCATAAAGCTGCATTCAAATGAGGTTTACACATCTAATCATACCTATTTTTATTTTGAAATGCTCAGTGATCAACAGTAATTTCAAGTACAATGAATGGTTATAGATCATTTGAGTCGTAAACACAATGGCATTGGTTAAATAGGACCATGCAGAGGGTTAATAGTACAATAATAATGAAAATAATCCTCTTCAATTCTGTAATAACTTTGGCCACATGCCTTCATCCAACCCCCAACACCACCCTCGTGTACTCTTTAAAAAAATATTCACATTACAGACAATCTTGTGTAACAGATTAACATAACATATCTGGAACATTACTCAGATTTTTGGGCAATGGCAATCTGAACATGTTCATAAGTTTAGCTTTTTCTCCACAGCATCCTGCTGTTAACTCTTGACTTTTTCTAATTGGGCATGACTCTACGTAACTGGAAAGCTCTGCCTGTGGTGTCACAGGGAGGATTGTTTAAGTGTGGGCATTGGAGGGGCTCTGCTGAACAGAAATACTCAATGTTTTAAGGGGCTCACACAGGTAAACAATATTGTAAGGGCTGAAATTTTACACTCGCATTCAGATTTGAATGGCCGTGATACCTATCTGATGGATTATTTTAGTCGTGATAGTGGATTACACAGATATGGATGCAAAGGTGGATATACAACAGAGAGGTTTAAAAGGCAGGATTTTTTTTTCTTTAAAAAATAAAATGATGTAATGTCTCTGGGTTAGAAATAGAAATTTAATCATTTCTCACAAAAGACTGGAAGTTAGGAAGCCTTTTATTTTCTTCTGTTCTTTATCTCACCCCGACTTGTTTTTCTGATAGCTTTTGCTCTCTTGTAAAGTAGGAATCCTGCCAGTGAGATTTGTGGTGGAAAGTGTTTGGGGCACCAGTTATTATTGTTGAAGTATGATACAGCCTTCAATTTAATGTCCTATTTTTTTTTTAGGTGACCAGACCTAAAAACAAAATAACTCTCTGCTATGCATGGGATTTGAAGTATAAGTCCCATTTATATTTTGTAACAGATTTCATCTTGCCCATTGGCAAAATAATTGGCCTCTGTAAAGAATCAGTAAGTAAACAGCCAAGCAATTTTTGCTGGTACATATTGTAATTCCCATTTTAAAAATTACTTAATAAAGATTGCCTTTTATAAAAGCTATTTTGGTATATCAGAGGCATGTTGTACTAAATGAAAGTAGGAAAAAAAATACCTCTGTCATTTGAAAGAGACCATTTAGCCTCTGAACATATTTGCTCCACACTAAATAATAGATGTTATTCTCAGAGAAATAGAAGATGTTCTATATAGTTCTATGGAAACTGTTTTGTTTTTTCTGGATCCTTCACCCACTCCATCCACCTGCCCCCAAAACAACAAACAGATTTGGCTAGTATGTGTTGTAGGTAAATTTTAGGTGTGTCATATAAATTATTGATTTAATAAAGTTAATATTTAATTACATTTTTAATCATTAACAAAAGGGGAAAGTTCAGAGTTGAGGTATTCTTCTTCCTCCCCATTAAAATAAACATTAACAATCAGTCTAATTCCTATGCATAATGTTGATTTGGAAAGTTAACCATAGTGGATGGATGTGAAGATATTACTCAGCAAAGTCTTAAGATTACTTTCATACCCTTAAAAAAATTGTCCAAAAGTGTTACTGACAGGGTAGTACTTGCAGGAGGAATTGTTAGAGTTAACATTATCAGTATATGGATATAGGCATCATATCATCACTGAGACCTTTTCCATTTGTTTTCTCATCCTGTCACCTGGAGAGAGACTCAAAGGCACTGTGATTTTTCGGTAGGTATTTTTTGTTGAGCACGGCTCTGTTTGCAATGAGCAGGTCAAGTGAATAAATTTTGCACGTGTGGAAGAGGGTAAGGTCTGCGATGCAAGTTTATTCCTAGGGAAGGCCATTCCACGGCTCTTGCCCTGGAAAATCCTTGTGCTCCTTGAGGAATGAGCTGATCGGGTGCTGCTGTGCTTCCCAGTGGCAGATCTACCCATCTCCTTTGCATCCCTCAGCCGTGAAACAGTGAGAGTTGATCTTCAGCTGCTGCTTTAGATGCCGGTTGTTCTCTGCTGATGGGAGATAACCATGGCTGTTAGCACTTTGCTTTCATTTTTAGCAGAGGGACCTGCTGAGGCAGGGAGGCAGGAGCCCAGTGCTGCTGTTCCTAGCACTGGCTCCCTGGGAACTGCTCTGCTTGGGACGAGCCTGTAGGATTCAGGCCCATTTGTACTTGTTTAAAAGCAAGACTTTAGTGCTTTTCCATTTACCTGACTGGGTGCTTCTTGCCAGGAGCTGAAGAAAGAGAAGCTTGAATTTGCAAAGTCTGATTCTCATTGCCTTTAGAACTTTGAAAGTGATTGAGTGAAAGTGCTGGTATTTTTTCATGCGACTCCATTGGTATCCTGTGATTTCTTTAGAGAGCTCCTTCCCAGGCTTTACTTGGCAAAAACACTGAAATACATTACTTAACTTTTTATGCATAGAATGGAAGCTGTTAGTCAAAGTCATTCTTTTGTGGGAGAGGCAAGACAACGAATTTTTCATTCCCAGTGTCTGTTTTAATGTTGGAGGAGGCATCACTCTAATTTTGTGTTAACCAGTTTTCATTTTGAGAGCTATTTGAAATGCCACTTCACAGTTACTTCAGAGCTTCAAGGTCCTATCATGCAGTGTAGTGCCAGATTTTTCTGATGCGTGCAGATCTGCAGTAGAAAAGTCAAACGTTTTTGGATCCCTAAATCTGATCTTTGAGTTGACAGAGAAAACTATACAATCATTTCTGGCTTTTAAAAGTTGTTTCAGCCACAGACAGATGCATTTTCACTGAGATTCAGAGGTATTTCCTTTTCCAAATAGTAGGACTTGTGATCAAAGTCTGATAGCAGACTTTTATCACTTTCTTGTAAAAAAAAAAAATCTCATTTTGATGTGAGTTCTATTTATTAGCAGTATTTATATTGTGACAGCATCATGGATTTTCCCTCTGGACTTGCTCTCTGGGCTTAGAGCAGCACAAATCTCAGCCTGACATAGAGACTTACAGCCATTTGTTTGGTTGCCAGTACCTCTGAAAATGTCTGAATACCTGGACACCAAGAAGCAGTGAGTTCTGTTTGTGTGATTTGTCAGTACACTCACAGGTCTGGCAGTGTGCACCTGACTTTCCACATGGGTGTGCTCACTAGTCAGCACATACAGACCTTGGCCCATTACTGGCTTTTTGTCTCGTAGGAAAATGGGAAGACAACAGGGAATAGGAGTCCCTTGTGATGGAAGAGAGGTCTATAGTTCACTCAGCTAAACATGAGGCATTCAGTCTCAGCATCTAGGCTAGGTGGAAGGAATAGGCAGAAGAGAGGGTGGCATTTCTTTGGTGATGGACTTAGCTGGGTATCTGAGAAGAGAAGGAATTGCTCCCTCAAGATACTTACCTTGCTCCAGTGGTGAAAGCAGCAGCCTAGGCCACAGCATCTTTTAGATGGCCAAAGTTAGATGAGATGACTTTACCCTAATGCCTCTATGTTTTTATTTCACTACTTACAAAGTGAGGATAACCTAGTTCTTTTTGGTTTTGCTTTAAAGTGCTTTGAGATGCTTGATGCTGGAGTTTTGCAAATCTGAAGCAGCATGATGTTTGGAATTGCTCATTTAATGGGATAGATGTAATTTTGGGAGTTTTTGCTTTATATAATTGAGAGGAAGGAAGGCTTTGTTGTTAAAGCAGTGGAGTGTAACCTGAGATAAAAGTTCAACGCTGTATTTTGTCACAGATTTCCTGAATAACTCCAATCTGTGTGTCTCAACTCATCTGAAAAAAAATAGTTCCTGCTCTTTCACCCTATGTCTGGCTTGTCTGAAAAGTTTTTTTCTAGTGGCAACTGTCTTTCAGTGTGTGTCATTGCAGTGCCTAATATATCGATCTCACTGTTATTTCAAAACTCTACTGCAATATAAAGTGTTTATTATCAGAAAATGTAGTTTTGCATTATATGACATGTTTCAGAAACTTTGTTTAGTCTCCTTTAACATAACAGGACAAAACCCTGCATAATCCATTGACCTGTATTAAATGAAAGAATGGTGCAAGTTTGGGAAAAATATAGATAGATGTTATATATGTAGGTCCTATTAAAATAATATCAAGTGGATCACATGCTTTGAGGGGTACTACTTCAAGAAACAGATTTTACTGTGGAAAGTATTTGTACTAAAGCTTTTTTTTTATTTAAAAGCTCTGCTGTGTAATACACAGTGAGTTAAATGAATCTTATTGATTTTGGTAAGATTAAAGCATAGTTAAGTTTGATCGACAACCATCCCTTCAGTTTTGCTGGTGAATTTTCAGCTAAAAGATGAGACCCTTTTGGGTTGTTTTTTCAAATCTTAATCTGTACAAACTTTGTATTTGTCCTATAAGATATGATGCATTCTTGTAGTGGAGATATCTGCTGGCTTGCAATATAGCTCCCAACATGGTTTTAATCCAAATACTATATACATTATCTCAGCTACAGCTTTTACTAAATCAACTGTCCTCATGTCCCTAAAGTAGAATGAATCTTAGAACTAAAAATGTGCCTCTGATCTGAACATCTCAGTCTTCATATTGATTAATGTAATAGTTATTTTTGTAATATTATAAATTTTTAATTAGACCCATTCTTGTTACTAGATTTCTATGTACTGGTTTTTATGCATTAATCTTTATAAAAAATAAATATCTTTAATGAATGGTATGAATGACTGGAAAAAATAAGGGGAAGAGTGATGTCAGGATTAAAGGTGTTTTGTGGGTGTCATGTTTAGTACTGTTGCAAGTGTGTATTTTTGTTCCAATTCCCTTTATGTTTAGACTAGACAAACCTATTGCAGCATGAAGGAACTGTTTTGTGTCCAGAAGTCATTGCAAAGTGGCAAATATTGAATTTTTAATGTTCCCCACTGAATATAACTGGGGAAAGACACATTTTCTAAGAGGTTTTGTAGAGTGTTTTGTTTTGTGGGTTTTTTTCCTAGAGGAAATGCGAACTAAATTTTTCTATTGTGAGACATTTTAGGTATGCCATATAAGTCTTGTACATGTATTGGAGTAATATTGAAAAAATCAGTAAACAATAAAAAGAATGGAAAATAGGCTCAATTTTGTTTTGTTTTTGTTTTTAAAAATAAAGATGTTTTGAATGTCACTTGACAAACATCAACTGATGACAGTGGGAAAAGCTTTGGAACTGATATTTTGTCAGGGATTGTAATAAACAGTAAGAGTCCTTTGTAATAATACTGAAAATACTTCACCAGCAGAAAAAAAAAAACCCAGCTTTTGCTGTGATCATCTATTTTTGCAGAAAAGAAATTTGGTATTTACTGAAGTCTTAGCATCTGTCTTAGCAACCTCATTATGGAAGGATTGACAGATATATTGACAAATTACGCAGCAGAATAAATACAAAAAGCTAAAACTGATTACAAATAAGTTTTCTTGCCTTTTGATGACCTTTTGTTTCTTATCTGGGGTGTTTTGAGCTTCAGAGTCAACTGGAGACCACTTGTCTTGGAGGTTATCATCCTTTCTTCACTCTGTTACATTCACCTGTCCATTGATACCAGAAAAACTTATATTTCTGATAAATGTGAATGCTTCACTAGTTAGAGATCAAATGTAAGAATTGTACCAGGACTGCTTGTGGCTATTTTGACATAGGGCTGATTCATGTCAGGCTAAAGGATTCTGTGATTTTTCCTTTCCTGGCCCGTACACGTGCCTGAGCTTTGATTCACTTCGTAAATAGAAGGAGCATGAAAACCAGTATACTTTTCATCCTCACTAAGGACTAAAGTAAAAATCTCCTTTTCAGTGGTAATTTCTGCACACCAATATAACCAAAACAGCTACAGCTATAGCCAGATAACTGGGATCCCTGCTCAGAGCTGCTTCTCCAGCTCCTCAGAACTTGGATCTGCTTTGGCTGAGTGATTCTCCTTTGGTACCACCTGCTGCTCACATGCACTGGGCATCCTTCCCAGGGGCTTCCAGCTAGCATTGTGTAAGTACACACTGGAAAGGCTGCATAATTCATGGGGACATAGCTAACTTATCTGCCTCTTGAAAAATGTCCTGAAAGCACTTCTAAACTCAAAGAAAGATCCTGCTTTGTCTTCTGGGTCTAGTAAAATACAAAAGGTTTTGGGGGGATTTGCTGTTTGTTTTGTTGCAATTGTTTCCATTGTGAGACTTCAGCAATTTTGAATGAAAGACCTTTTCTTTCCACTGAGGCTTCCAGAGGAAGATTTGAAATCAGAAGTTAAAGAAGGGATAGGCATTGTGCATATATCACTAATGCTGCATCTTTTGTCTACTGAAGTATTTGTAAGCCAGCCTTTAAGTCCATCAAAGATACATTTTAGTGTTTTCTGTACGTGTCTTCTGCTTATCCTTATTTTCTGTAGCATTAGGTATACTCTGAAATACATGTATTACTTATACACTCCTCTCAATGTGTCAAACAGAATTTGTAAGTCATTTATGTGAGCAGTACACAGTAAACCATTCTCATACAGTGTACTAAATATTAAATATACAGCATAATGTGCTAATAAAATGTTGCTAACATAAGTAGGCCACCTAAATTAGAGACTAAGCCAACTCTGTGATTAACTGTCTCATCTCCTGAATTCCTGAATTGCACCTTTGGAAGGGTTTGGTAGGCAAAAAAAAAAAAAAAAAGAGAAGAGTATCGTACATAAATATTGACAAAATTATTAAGATCTAAAACCAGGGGGAAAAAAGCCAAACTATGTTTGACCATTATAGCAATTAAGAGTAGATTAATAAATATGTTACCAGTTATCACATTGTATCACATTTGTATCAATGCTGAGGGAATAATAATACGTGAATTGGCATTGAACAGGCTCCCCAGGAAACTGATCATGGCACCAAGCCTGACAGAGTTCAAGAAGGATTTGGACAATGCTCTCAGGCATGTGGTGTGACTCTTGGGGTGTCCTGTGCAGGGCCAGGAGCTGGACTTTGATGATCCCTGCGTGTCTGTCCCTTCCAATTCAGCATATTCTGTGATTTTGTGATACATCTTCATTAATCCAGGGCTTCAAAAGCAGTATTACAGAATCACTTCTATGAAATGCTAGTTGAGATTCACAACCATGTTTCTGCCGTGGTGATGATGATGATGATGTTACCATTCAGACAAAAAGTTGTGACTGTGTGATGGCCTGAGGTTACTGAGGAGGAGATGGGCATTGTTTGATACTACTGAATGCTGGGGACTTCAAAGGGTCTGTGCTAACTTCAGCAGGTAAAGAAATGTCACTTGTTTTATCCAGCAAGGAACTTTGAACTTCCCTCATTTTCAGCATATCACCTGGGAAGGCTGTGTCACATCAGCACTGCTTAGGCAGAGCAATGTGTCAGAAGGGAGAACCTAAAGATGGGCCCAGCTGGAGGCCTGGCCTAGAACAGCATCTTGTCAGAACCTCAGGGACCAGTGGTGATGACCTTTTTTTGTTTGTGGCACAGATGAGGTTTGCTTCAGCAGGGTAGCTTTATTCTGTAAAGAAAATGTGATTGTACTGGGGCTGTTTTATCCTTTGTTGTCGAATTTCTGTCTGGAACTTTCACCAGGTTTTCCCTCTGAATCTAGCATCTTCCTAGCAGATGCACAGAAGCTGAGGAAGGTGCATATGCCTCACAGGAATCTTATTTTTGCTCAGCTGCAGTTCAGAAACAGCCATCCCTTTCACTAGCAAACATGTGAATACAGGATCTTTATACTAAAACTCTTATTTCTGTATTTAAAATTCCACCATGGTTTGGTGAGAGGAAGCTATTTGGGGGTTAATAAGAAACATTTATACTTCAAAACAACCCCACCTCCAAAAAAAAAAAGTCCACAGCCTTATAAAATACCTGGTTTGTGTCCTAAAATAAAGCATGTATTTCATGCTCTAAAAGTCTGAGGTTTGTAGCTGAAAAAGATTAAGTAAATAATTCAGAATTTGTTATGTTTACTTGTTAATAATTAAGCAGGTTAGTCTGTGTACTTTTTATAGGCATTGAACTTTATTTATTTATTTTTATTTACTTGGCTCATGTTCTGATTTTTAAATTTGAAGACGTTTCTGCCAAGGAAGAGATCATGAGAGAAAAGGCATCAAGGAGTTAAGTACTGCACAGGAAACAAAATCTGTAGGGACACATAATCTCTGGAGAGAATGGAGAATTGTCATCTCTCACTTCTCTTCTGCATTCCTCCAGACTAATCTCTAGTGCTTTAAGGGAATTAAATTTTAAAGGTGATAATGATTTTTCAGACAAAAAGCAGCACCTTTGATTCCTACTTTGTGTTTCCAGTGACCAGAGACAGAGAGCTCTCTCTTTGTTATGAGGTGACATTTGGTTCATCTCAGTCAAAGGAAAGTTCCAGCCTTGTTCCTTTTCAGAAATAGCACAGAAATTTGAAGGAAAGGATCGGTAACAGACACATCATGTGTCTGTTCTCGTGTTGTTTGAGTGAGTTACGGTCTGGGGAGATCTGTAAACTGACAGATTGTGGAGTCTGAAATCCTTGTCTTTTGAGGACGTAAGAGAGAGCAGCGTGAGTTGCTCTCCCAGCCACATTTGGAACCTTCCACTGGGAAACTGCATCCTGTGGCAGGTGATATTTGAGTCCAAGAGGGTCAGTCTGGGCACCTCTGCTTTCAGAGGGTAATGAACAGCCCAATAGCTTCCCAGGCTCCTCTGGAATCTCAGTATCTGTTGCTTGAGAAGAGAATGTGGTGAGAAGCAAAATAATTCTGTGTTTTCTGTCCAGTAATTTTTGCTTGTTGTATTATGTAGTGCAGCCCTGAGCACAGATTGAAATAGAGAAAGAGAAGAGTTTTGGATTTGGGTTTGGTTCTCCCCTCCTCCCCTGCCCACTGCTAATCACATTTGCTTCCTGCCTTAAGTAAGGCCACTGCCTAATATTTTAAAATGTTTGAACCATTCCTTTGGTCTTGGCAGAATAAGATATCGTTTGATATTTTCACTCACCTTTTGCAAAGGGGAGACAAAGCACAGGGTAGTTTAAAAAGTCAGCTGAAGTGGTCGGCATTAAAAGACAAAAGCTGCTGAAATGTGAGAGTGATCTTTGGACTGTATATTAAAAATCAAAGATTTTAAAAGACTGTTTATGTGAAAATTAATAGCCTGATTTTGTTGACAGTTGAAGTCTTCAGCTGTTACCATGGCATGTTTTAATTCCCTGTCTGCACTGGTATTTCCTTCTGAATAAATACACAGGCTCATTGCTCTGATATTAAAAATGCCACTTGCTTCTCATGTTCCAGGTGATGATTTCTGTTTAAGTAAGCCTATGGTACATGAAGTGAAGGCACATGAACCTCGCAGACAGCATTACAGATGCTCCCTTTTCTCCATCATGTGACTGTTTTCTTCAAAGATCATTTTGTCCTGAGCCTAGACAGTTAATCCAGTTCTTCCACAGAGATAAATATGGGCAGGCAGTATTTTTCAAATAGATTTGAGTAGTGCATAGGGAACTTAAATTGTTTCCTGAATGACTTTTTCATGTGTGAAGGATGTAACTATAACACGGTTGTTTCTTTAATTTTTTTCTGTACATGTAGGAAGCTTCCTTTCCCACAAAAAAGCCAAATCATATCCAGTTCATGATCTTATACTTGCAGACCAGGTCAGTGGTCTGCTTTGGGCAGTTGTCTTCAGAAATTCTTCAGACAATGTCTTTATCATGGAATTTAATGCTAGTCACTTGATTTATACTTTTTTCCCCCCCCAGACAAACAAGCTTGACTCTTGACAAAAGTTACAGAGATCTCAACTCTAGTTCTCAGTGGACCAAAGTCCATATCACAGAAAAACATTAGTACAGTCAGTAAGGGTTGCCCTGTGGTTGTAAGTCCAGTGAAGGGTTGAACCAGCCACAAAACCTGACCATTCAACATGGGCCCTTAGTTCAAAGCTGAGGGGTAGTGGTGAGCCCCTGTCAGACAATCTGTTCTCCTGCTAGAAATGCTGCTGAAAACGAGGGGATTTCAAGTTTTAGGTGTGCCAGATAAGACTTTTCCACAAACATTAAATTCTGGCACAATTTTTTTTTCTTTTTTTAGAACGTTGTTGTGATGCACTGTCCATTTTGCTGAGAATGTGCTTGGCCCAGATTTCATGCCAGGTTGAATCTCAAAAGAGACCAAGAGATTTATGAGTATTCTCACAGTGAATCATGTCTGAGATTCTTTTTGGCTCTTATATTCTTAGCATTAATAAACAGTGATTTCTTTCATTCACTTGCTTCTGGAATTTAGTTTGTATGTGTGATGACTATGTTTGGAAGGAATTGAACTGGAGTGATGCTAATATAATTTATCTTGCTCTTTGAATTTTGTTCTTAAATGTAGGATCTTAAAAAGAGAAGATTTACTAGCCTACAATATTTGCCCCCCCCCCCCAACCTTGAGAGAAAATGTAAAAAAAATTGAAACATTCTTTATATTTTCTTGAATGGAATGTGTTTATCTCGTTTTCACTTAATCTGATGATAGGTCACTGAACAGTGTTTTTTTCATTAGTAGCAAATATCAGAAGGCCATGCAGCCTATAAGGTATCAACATAAGGAAAAAAGCATGTGCAGTTCCTCTTGTTTGCATTTTCAGCAGTACAGGATGCTCTTGTTACTGTACAAGCAATTAGCAGAGTGGAAGAGGCATTTTTAATTTAGGACTGTTTAAGTTATCCGTTTCTATATTTCTTAGTTTTGTGGTAGATCTCATTCTGGCTGGATATTTAAAAAGCAGAATTAATAAGTGTACCTCATTTACTTCATCCTGAAAAGCACCTTTTGCTAGGAAATCACCATGGCCTACCTCAAACCTCTCTGAGGACTGGTAGACTTACAGCTTTGAGCCCAGTAAGCCTCTAGTGAGCCTATGCTGTGAAGTGTTCACCTCTGCTTAGTACATGGAGCTGACTTTCATGTAAAAGTGAAAAAAACTAATTTAAATGAAAATGTAAAAGTGGTTTCCTGAATTGCTTGCAGTTTTTCAATCCATTGATGTCATACAGAAGCATCAGAATTTGAGCGTATTACTTGATATGATATAATTTGAATCACCAATAAGATATGATCTAAGTTAAACCACAAGGTTTAAACGTGGAAAATAAAGTGTATGGCCTGGAAACAGCTGTCTTGGTCCAGCAAATTGCCATCTCAAGTATAAGGCTTGATTAATTTAAATCATGTATAAAAACAGTTCTAAAAACTGTGGCAGAAATGTTGCCTCTAATTAAATTCAGGCATTCTAATTTTTAGAAAGGATCAATTAAAGATTGTGAAAATAAGGCAACTGTAACAGTCATACAGATTCTTGTACAGCAGTTTCTGGCAAAATTTATAGCTGACAAGAGGGTAGCTTGTCATCACGAGTATTTGTACAAATTTTCAAATGCCAGTAGGCCAGAGAAGAGAAACAGAGACTTTTGACTTGGGTTTAATCCTTTGCAGAGCTTGAGGAGCCTAAACACTGCTGGAGGTCTGACTGATCAATGGGTTTTAAAATAGAAAATTTTCTCTTGCACCTTGTGATCAGATTTTCCCATGCTCTTTCCATGCTTTTCAGGCTCCCCAGTACCACCCTCTCTTACTGGGCTCACTCAGCAGAGCCGTCTCTCGCTGCAGCACGTCGTGTGCCAGCAAGCAGAGAGTGGTGCAGCTGGTAGATGAGTACCTAATTTTTTACCTAATAGTATCGCTTGAATCAAACATATCCTCGTGCAATCCATCCAGCAGCATTTAAAGGTCAAAACCCAGTCCTCATTACTCAATATCCAGGCCTTCTGCTTTGCTTTATTCATTGTCTGTGCAGATCTGACAGACTGTTCCAGACCATCCTTGTGTAATGCTGGAAAGTGCTAACAGCCACTCTCCAGCGAGCCTCTCGCTATTCAGGCAACTGCAGACCATAGGAAAGCTGAAGCATTTGTTCCACAGCCTTAGATCGAGCAAAGTAAACCTTATTCCCTGGAAACAGTGGAAGCTGCCATCCAGCAGACTATGCCGAGTACACTCAGGACTTACCCATACAGGCTGGGGCATTGTCATATTCTGAAATTTCTGCAAATGCTGCTGGAGGCATCGTTTGATTGTAGTGACCACAGGTAGAAAGCACCCAGAAAACAAAAGGAAAATGACAAGATCTGAAAAGAAATTGTGAGCATGTTTCAGAGAAAGAAACAGAAGCATCCCTGTAGTAGCCAGGAGCTGGTGGGAAGTCAGGCTTGGAAACAATAAGCCTGAAAGCTCTGTTGTTGTATCTTCTTTATTTGAGAAAGCAACACTTTGTGTGCTTTCTTTCTACATAAATAAAGGTTCTCCAAATATGAGTTCATTCTGATGAGTAATCTGTTCTTACCTGTAATCCCAGTAGTTAAAATGTCTTCATGGCTGGCTATGAAGAACTCGCACTAGCAAAATATATATATTATTTTTATAGTATATAAGCCATGTATTAATTTTTAAAATATTTTAGTAATTTGTCTAAAATTATATTTTTAGAAATTTTTTGTTATTATTAAAGAGTACCAGTAGTCTTAGTTAGTTCTGCCATACTCAAGCTGGCATTGGTTTTGGACACAGGTTCTTAGGTGGAAAGTCAGCACTTGAGAGGAACAAAGGGATCTCACTGCTCCTGCAGGGAAGCAGGAAGCCTGACTGGAATGGATTTGAGCACTGTAATCTAAGTGAACCTCTTATAACAGGAATTGGAATCTGTGCCAATCTGGTCCCTAAATCATATTCTGAATTGGTGAAGGAGGGTGCCCAACTCCTACCTGCAGTCTTCAAAATGCTTACTTCTTCCTCAGCTGTGTGACAGCCACTTCTGAACATTTTGGTAGTTAACAGTATGAGGTACTAGGTCTGCTTTTGGTTCTTTCTTTCTTCAATGCAGCCTATGGAGAGGTTTTCTGAACATTTTAGTCATTAAAACCATTTATAGTTGAAAATATGAAAATGTTATACATGTTTTTCATTAAAAAAAAAAAAAGAAACTTTTCAGACTCCACTTGTTAGAGAACTTATCTCTAACTTTTTCCAAAATACATTTGAATGACAAACATAAGAGGCAAGACTTTGGTTTTGACATGCATTTGTTTTTATCCCTAAGATGAAATAAACTACACTTAATGGAAAAAAAAAGAGATTTACTTTTTTGAAGCATGGAGTTTTAGAAATCGCTCCCTAATTATTTTGTGTCCAGCTGTATAACTTCCCTCTCTGAAGCATGTGCATAGCATGACATTTGAAATACTAGTACATTTAGTTTATTTTTTTGTCACCTGTGCACTACATGTGAATGTGTAGGACTTTGTTTTGTCTTCCTTCAGATAGCTGTATGTTTATATATATACAGCAGTCCACCCACTTCCCCCACTGAACAACAGCTATTTGACTGTTACGGAAACTCAAGGTTTTTTGTGTGCAAATCCCTAAACATACTCATTTATTTTCTTTACAGCAGCATAAGAAAGAACTGTTGAGAGCTGCTCTTAACCCTTTTGGAGGCCGAAGTCAAAAGGTAAAACCAAATGCTAATGTTTGTGTTTCTGAAGGTGTTGACATCATAATTGTTTGGAAATGCTGTTTCCTTATCACATCTAAACTGAGATTTCCCACAGGAGAAAAGCAGGGATACGGTAAGAGGAATCAAAACATTATTAGACCTCTTTAAGAGCCACCGGCATATCTGGGCATAAATTATACAGGTAAGTTACAACTGGTAAACTGCAATTATCTGTTTTACTTAATATGAAAACATTGGCGTTGAGAGTCAATGGGAATTTCAGTAGGATTTAATATTGCTAAGGATTTAATGATTTTTGTCTCACTATTACTTGATAGTTTTTATGATATATAAAGTTTTTTCAAATTACAGTAAAACAAATCCTGTATCTCTTTTCTCAGGCAAGAGTCCCTCAATGGGAGTTTTGCCTGAGTGAGAACTGAATGAGGTCTAAATAATTAGCAATTAAAATATTCAGTTATTGTGCTACTGTATATAACAAAGCACTGGAGGTATTAAAAATTGCTAATCTCCTTCTTATTAAAATGTTAACTGCTAAACATAATACAGTTTTGCATTTCTATCATTCATTTTTGCAGTTCATTAGTAGAGGTGAAATGTTTGTGACAAATAGTCATTTGAACTTTTAAGGGATTGACTTTGTTTTCCTGGAATTTTAGTTAATATTTCCGACTGAGTTAATTTACAAGCAGAAGTTTTTGCGTAAGCCGTGGATTTTAGTAAAAAACCTGATCATGAGTAACTTCTCACATGCCATTCATGGGTATTTGCAGGTGAAAGCTGATGGTAGGCTACCCCTCAGGAGGCAGGGCTGGGCAGTTTGGGATCCCAATTTATATGCATTTTGGTCAGCAGCTTCTTGTAATGGACTCCAGGGATAGGTTAAGAGTTGTCCATAGCATTTACCAGACAATTTTCAGTGAGACACTGGCATGTGAACAGTTCAGCAGCAGGCTAAGGAGCAAAGTTGTGCACCCCAGGCCTGTTAATTAGCACATGAGCTCTTTATTACCATGCTAGTTAATGCAAGGGCCAGACTGTGCTCTCATCCTGCTTCCCAGTGTAAAAGAATGAGTAAGATGCATCCCCTGTCTCCTTCTTCACATAGCAGCAGAGGAAGTATGGGAAGGGAGAGTCATTTTTGGTGATAGAGAACAGAGTGGTAAGTGAAGGTGGTAACTGGTAGAGGAAGAAGATGAATTTATGAGAGGATTTGGTGACAGGTGAATTTCCCAGGGGAAGGTAACACCCTCAATGCTATTTGTCCCATAGTCACTCCCTGGAGTAGATTTTGTTACTTATTATGCCTAAAGGGTTTGTTTTTTTTTTTTTTTTTTAATTCTGATCTTTCATTTAGAGACATTTAGACGTAGGCATTTAATTGTGCCATATAACTGTTGGCAATTCAGGCCATGATTCTGCAAGGATTTACACGTGTATTCAGCTTACAGCATTATGAGTAATCCTGTTGAAATACATGAGATTAATTGCAGGACATAAAGTTAGGCATCTATATTTGTCTTTGTAGTAAAAGAGTTGTAGTTTAATTTATTTATTTACTTTCAGGGTGGGAAATTATTTTTAAAAATACATAAATACATGGGATTTTCCACTAATTTTGTAGCAATAAAAGAGGAGGTGGATGGTAGCAAAATAAGCTTTCTGCTTGCTCCCCAAAATCACATTTTTGTCATGTTCTCAGCTGTAAAGTATGAGTAAGAATAGGTTGCTATCATTTTCCTTTTTACATGCACAGTTAAACCTCCAGCTAGAATGAGATGATCATATGATTTATTATAGAGGAGTGAACAGGACAGAAATCAAACAGGAAGGCATGTGTACTTGTGTGGACTCTTGTTTATAATTTCATCAGATTGGTGCACACCTCAGACATTTTATTTTGTGATAAGATATGCAAATTATTCTGGAGCCAGCAGCAATACCTTCACCTGAATGTCAAAACTGGCAGAGATTTTTAAACCAAACCTCAATAACAACTTGTATTTTAAAGCAACTATTCCCAAGATATAGCTACCAACTACAGGCAAGTAAGTGCAGAATTGTTTCCTACTTTCCTTCATACCATTTTCCTTCCTCTCTTGTTTACCTCTATGGAGGAGCAAGGCTGCAGGCTTACCTGTAAATACTGGGTGTAACTATGGGCAACAGTGCAGAGGAGCTATAAAGCTATGTGGAAGTTTGTGCAAAGCACAGGAAAGCAGTTAGAAAATGGGGAGACCTATGGAATGAGACATACCAGAGGAGATACCTTCCGTTTCTCCAGATCCTTGCATCACATCTTTGTATCTAGGAAGGGATGAGTAGCACAGACTCTTCATTTCAACTGCTTCCTCTGTCTTTGGTTTTAGTTTTCTTCCATTAGTGTCCTTAAATCACAACGTGGTAGTAGAAGGCTGTGGATACAGTGGAACGTTTGGATGGTAGCTTTGCCATGAGATCGAGAACTGAAATTCCTCAAAGCTGGAGATGTTTAGCTGCTGGGGTTTTGCTTTTGAGTGTACATACAGTCATGAGAGAAAGGGTATCACTGAATATGCAGCCTGGGATTTAAATGTTAAATGTGTTTATTTTTTGAGTCCTTGTTCAAGTCAGTGTGCAGTGACTGTAAAGTGATAATCCTGTGTATTTTCCCTAGATCCCTCCTCTTCTCTCTGTGGATGTGTGCACATAACTGTGTCCAAACCCTTCCATCTGAAGTTTTCCTAAGACTTCCTTGGCTTGTTTTCTTCTTGTTGTTGTTTTTAGTGTGTGTACCTAATTAACCAGAAAGCTATCTGGACTGAAAACATCCAGCTAAGGGTAACAACTGAAGTTCCTGATTAGAAAGATATGACCTGTCCATAACATGTAAGTCCTATAATACATTCTCATGAATCTGGGTACTCTTTGTGAAACAGCCAAAATACTCAAGGCTTACTGCTTGTGCAGACTTGGGCCACTGCAGCAAAACATTTTGATTACAACAACTAATTGTAGGACCTACTTTGGTGTTGTGGATACTTAACTCCTACCCTCTCAAATGGAAGCACTTCAAAATAATTAAATAAATGAATTATCCACACACAGAGCAAACCCTTTCAGAGGGAAAGTGAGTTTATGGAAAGCAAGAATCTGCTTTTTTTTGGGTGTGTTTTTTCTAAACCATTTATTTCAAGGTCTTCTTAAATAAGAACTTTTGTTGAAACATAAAAAATAAACCTGAATTTTTGATTGTCATTTCTGCCGTGGCTGATGAAGTTAAATCATTGAAAACTAGAAAAAAAACAGATTAAATTTGTCTTTTCAAGCTGAAGTCCAGGCAGTAGTGTATTGCCTCTCTGCAAAATGCTTACTGAGGTAGCACTGGAATAAATACAGTGGATGTTGTGGTATCTTCACTTTTAATGCACTGCTATAAAAGACTTCGAAAGATTTTGAAGTATTTGAGGGAATTTCCCTGACAGGCTGTAGGAATTCTCCTGGTTTAGTCTTTCACCTGAGCAGATGCACTTTAACCCTCTGTTGCAGTCCTGGTGCCATGGTTACAGCTACCAACATTGACACTTAGCCAGTTGCCCCAAAAATTGATCACTTGCTGCTGGATAGGGAATAGTTGCCTAGATCTGATACCAATAACCTTGTTAATCCTACCAAAACCTATCCATTCATATTTGATAAATGTTGATACTGGAATCTGTCATGTTCTTTCAACATCAAGCTTTACAGGAAATCTCTGCTTCCATGCAGAAATCCTCCTTACTTGCAGCTCCAGGAAGCGAAATTCAGCTTCTTTCTTATGTTTACACTACATTTGCTGGTTTTTTTCACTGCTGAATTCAATTTCAGGCATCCAGTAGCATTCCAGAGGGAGAGGGGACCAGCATTGCAGCCTGCACTGCTGTTTCTCTGCTTATGCTGAATAATAGCCCACTGGGCTAGTTAACCATTACACTGACTTTTTCCTGTTCCTTCATAGCTGATTTGTGCCTGGAGGCCGTGGGTTACCAGAGCCTGGCTGCCAGCCCAAAGTTCAGTGTTGTGTGTGCATGTGTGTTTTTGTTTACCTGCATGCATACCTGTTGTGTTATCCAGCAGATATTCTAGTAAAACTAACAGTGCCAGGCCAGTGTGCCTGGTTTTTCTATATAAAAGTTACAAGTCAGAGGTAACGTTTTACTCTTCCTCCTCCTTTACTGTTTTTGATAATGAATGTGAAAGGATTGGCCTCTTAAATAAGCACACTGGTTTCTTCGTTCAGTGCTTTAAGCATGGAGTTTCAGGATGCTAAAATTCTCTTTCTTAGGGCACGTTTGAATCATGTGGCCTGTGATTCATGTTGATTTGCCAGGGGCCATGACCTGATACCTCCTCTATGGAAAAGATAACGTCCCTGTTCACTGAGAGTGAAAAAGTGGTGGCAAGAAGTATATGTCAGGGAAGTTTTTTGAGATTCAGAACAAGATGTTTAACTACCATGGTTTTTGATCAGATGTGTGCCAGGGTCAAAGCCAATAAGAAACTTTCAGTCATTCTCATTTTCTTCTTCATCTGAGCTGCAAATCATCTGGTAGTGTCTGGATGACGTGGCACAGGTGACACTTGCCACTTTTGCCACATAGAACATAATTGACTTTAAATTCTTTGTTCTGTGCCAGTGACTCAGTTTACATTCTTTGGAAAGAATAAATAGCAATTTTGCTGTCCAGATGTCACATTCAGGTGTCCAGACAGATTAAAGTACTGATCTTTAATATCTCTGGTGTTTGTGTTGGGAAAGTTAATTTTCTTCAGTGGATAGCTCAGAACAGTGACGTTTTTTACTTCTTCTCCTGGCCGATTTCTATTCCATTGTCTTTAAAACCCAAAAGAGACTTGGCTTCCCTGTTTTTCTGTAAAAGTAGAACGTGGCATGACAAGGAATTAATTGTAAAAGAGAGGGCTAAATCATCCATCTGGTGGTTCAAGATTTTAACTTCAGACGTTATTGTGTCGTGCAAAGTTCAGGAAATACATCTTTCACTGAGTAGTATGGTGAAATAATTTCTTTCTTCTCTCCTTCCCTCCCTTCCTCTCTCCTTTCCTTCTCTTTATTTCTCTTCTTTTCTCTTTCTCTATTTCTTTCTCTCTCCCTTTCTGTGTTAGTATCTCCCTTTTTCTCTCCCTGTTCCCTCTTTGAGTAGATGGACATTTGTTTTCCTGTTAGACCTGAATCAGGCATTTGTGTGGGGACACAGTGATGCTGCTGCTGAACCCCTTCCACGTGTTTTTGTTGTTCATTTAGTAAGCCTTCCAGTCAAAGCCAGCCTTAAGTTATACAGTAGTTTGATGAGCGGAGTGGCATTCCTGCATAACTTCCTGTGTAACTCAGTGTTCTCAGAGGTGTGGGTCATTAAAAGACCAACCCCTATTCCTCCTGTACCACGAGTGAAATGGCAGACAACAAAATGAGAGACAGCAAGAAGTCAGCAGCAGTGGGAGCTGGACCACTTCTGTGGCAGCAGCACATTTTAGTGCCAAGAAGATGAGGTAGACCATTTTGACTCTGAAAAACATCTTTGAGGCCATTTTAGTCATTCACTTTGGGTCTCTGGAATCAAACTAGTATCATTCTTACTGATATTTATAGGACTTGGGGGATTATACAAGTCTCTATGCCTTCCAAAGGCATATCCTTAGGGTGGCAGAGAAAATTCATGAAAGTAGGCAGAGGCTCTTCTGAGAGAAAAGCAGCTGAAAACTTGTCTTTTTTTCTGGTGAGAAATCAATATTGAGAAAAGAAAAAATAAGTAAGAAATGCTGCTCTTTAGTCACTTAGAAAGCATTTTAATTACATAAGTTTTTATAAATCTGAATTGTGGTCATTAGCTGCCGAACTTTGATCTGAAACCTTTTTCTTCCTCCGAAGTAAAATATATTTGCAATTATGTTTATAGTCACATTTAAATGTTTGGGGTTTTTTTATGAGATGGGACTGCCCCAAGATCTCAGTATCTCTGTCTAAGCATTCTCTTGTAAGTTATGTTTTAACAGTTTGATTGGTATGTGGCTAAAACAAAATGTTCCAATCCCACATGCCTGGCTGGGCTATAAACCTGAGATGCACAGTTGCCATATAAACTTTAAGCTTCCTTGAGATTCCAGAGGCCACCAGACTGAATCACTCTTAGGTTATCTCCTCCACCAAGACTGGAGACTCCTATCATGACTTCAGAGGTCATCAAGAAAAAGCATCTTTTCTTTGCCAAGACATTATACTGCAGCAGGGATTCATTAATTTAGGGGTAACTGAACCTCTCTAGGTCTTGGGAAAAAATATTTTTACCTAAGCAAACTCTTTATGTTTGAGAAACAGCTTTTCTTTGGTTATTTTGCAATTAGTTTTCAAAATCTTCATCCTCCCACTATTCTTCATTATAATTGGTGACTCTGAGCAGAGAGATGTGTGGAGGCAACATTGCAATGTGAAAAACCCAGTTATTATCCAGACTGATCCGAATAAGCAAGCCCACCATCCTCTCAGGCTCTTCAGAAAAGTGTGGAACTTTTTTCCCAAGCAGTTGTCTGGGGAGGAGAGCTGCACAGATTTTTTGTAAAATGCCCACATCCATCTATCTCTCAGGGAGATCTGCTTCCTATAATTTGGGAGCTGCCTGTGGATTTTTGAGGAGACAATTGCTCAAGTGTGTACACTGAACATCCATGGCTTGCAGGTGATCCTGTTATCTCTAACTCTAGGACTGTGCTTTAGGAAAATAGATTAATGTTCACTTACCCAAGCTTTGTTTATGTCACTAGCAAAGGCAGCAGTAGGTGAGAAGTAACTTGAATATGCCCTCTCCTGGTGTTGTTGTATTAAGTGCTGTTTTCATTCTCCTGTTAGAGTTTCCATAATCTAACCTTTAAATGATGAGTTTTTAAAGTTTTTCAGATCCTCAGAGTCATTCTGTAGTGTTTTAAGATGATGGACTTTGTATTCAAAAAGTGACATGACTTCTTCTCCCTTCTTGGGTACAAAACCTCATCAATTTTCTGAAGAATACATGTGCCTGTAAATAATTTCCATCTCATAATGAAATCCATTTTTATCTGAATATTGAAGTCTTAAAACAGTAAAAGAAAGAATATATTGAAAACAGGTATTTTTTCACTTTGAAAACATGTATTTTTTCTTTCTTCTCATGTGGCTATTAACAGTTTTACATAGTAGGTAAACTTGTGTTTACATTTTCAGATCACATTTTTTGGAACATTGTGTTGAGAGGGAAAAACATCAGTTAAAAAATCATACTTCTCCTTTAGAGACCTTTTCCTTAACAGGTGGTAATACGGGTGTTAGGGTTAGTTTGGCATATTGTAGGAAAAAAAATACATATAAGCCTTGAGCTTAAATTTTGAAACCTGTACAGTCAAAGCTATGTACAGTTGATCTGGATATAGCTTGCAGAATTACGGAGTTTAGCCTTTAAATCAAATCTTATTTTACTTCTATTTCGTGAGTCAAGAAATTGTAAAATGTGTGTTTTTTAAAAAACAAAAAACATGATTTAGCAGAAGTTTTTCCTGGTTTTTTGATCAATTTTTTGACCAGAGATATTTTTTCTTAAAGTCTTGCCAATGGCAAAAATAAGGAGGGAATGTGTGGACTCATGCAGAGTGCTCACTAGGGCAGAAAAAAATAAAGAAAAATTAAACCCCTAAGCTATGTCTGAGGAAATGTCACATTTCTCTGATATGAATGAAATGCAGAACTCGCTTCTTACTGCTTTGAAAAAATCAAATGAAGTAACCTCTCCATTTACAGAACAATTTCTCTCTGTGTTTCACTTCCATTTCTTATTGGAAATCAAACAGCTTTGTTTTTTAGCACTTCTCCTGCAAACCTGGTCCCTTGTGCACACACACAAAACCCCCTAAATCTATGCATCCTAGGGAAGCAAAGATTTTGGAAGGTACATTTTTCATAGGTAGTTATAAATATGTATGGAAAATTCGCATTGCATTAATTTCTTAAGGGGATAATACATGAAATCACAAAGGAAAATGTTATAGCAAAAAGTACTGAAGTAAACTCAAATTTAGATCTTCACATTAGGAAGACTCTGACTGAAGTAACAACATTACACAGATGCTAAAAACAGAGAAGTTGAAGTAGAACTGGGTTTCAATCTGAGGCTTTGCTTTTGACCTCTTGCTGGTATGGAGTTCTAAGACAACATTGGTGTCATCTTCAGTTGCCTCTAGAATCTCTTCAGTTATGGAAGATATCTGGTCATGAAATACAACTAGAAGTCTTCATTTGTTTGCACAACTTCAGGGTATTAATTCTTAATACAGCTTTCAATGAGGTAAAAGACCACAGTTAACTCCTACAGGAAATATTCAAGAGGATGACCCCTGAAAACCAGGAACAAATATTTTATTTTACTTTATGTAATTTTATTTTGTTTTGTTTTGTTCTATTTTATTATTTATTATTGTTGTTTTACTTTTTAAGAGGAGGGCCTTGAGGAATGTCTGTGGGCTTTTTGGGGGTTTCAGTTTCTTTTCTCCAGTGCACTGCATCCACTAAATATGAGACAGTAGAACTTTTTCCTTACACAAAGCTGTCATTGTTTGAAGGCCATTCTGCTCCCTCTGAATGTGTGTTGTAACAGGTGCCTCACTTGCTTGGCTCTCCTGGAGAAGTTTTATGGATTAAAGCACCACGAGTACCTTGCACAGTGGCACTATTAGCAGTGTGGAATGACGTTGGGAGAAAAACTCATATAGAAGCTACACACCTAGGTGCAGTTAGTAAACAGAGATAGTTCCCCTCATTAAGCATAATTAAACCTAATATTGACTGTAAACTGTTACTTACCTTAAACTTCTCTGCAGACATTGTAGGAAAGGGATTAACTTAGCAGATAGGTACACTAATTACTACTTTCTTCACATTAAAGTTACCATCAGCAAGGCCTATATTCATAAATAAAACATAGTAGGAGATGAGAGACTGAGAAATATGTAAATTCATTTGCAGAAAAAAAGACCAAATTAAAAAAAGAAGGTTGAGTGATGCTACTGGAAGCAAAATGGCACTCTAGCTAATTACCATGAAAAGTATGATAAATCATGGACGTGTATCCTTGACTTCTGACTGATAGAGCCTGCAGAGTGCAATCTCTCATGCGTAGCTGCCTCTGACTGATTTAAACCCCTACCACTATGGGGTTTGATGGGAAAGCACAAAAGTGTGTTATTTTATTTCCTTGGGTATTGTTGCTACCTCTTTCTCCTAGAAATGACTTGCAATTATTGTAAAAATACAGTCTGATTTCTTGTCTGCAGAAGAATTGTTGTTTGATGCAATTGACAAACAAAGGCTCCAAAGATGGTCTACTTATGGTTTAATAGCTGCATTTTCAAATGCAATTGATCTGGTATATTGAGACGACTACAGAAATATAATGAAATGTCAAGGGAGGGGTTGCTTTTGCTTTTTTATACTTATTCTCATGGGAGAGATCTTGAGTCCCACAGACAAGATTAAAAGTCAGAATCAGTTTAATTTATGAATTTATATTTGTTTTCTGTAGAATTTTAAGTGAGTCCTATTGTTGCTCTGTGTTTCAGCTTTTTTATGTTTCCTCTCAAATTTCATAGTTTTTCTGCACTTAACAATTGTTGCAAGGGACTGCACACACTTAGGATTATTCAGATGAGAGGCTTGCAGGATGAGGCCATACTATGTGTTACCGTGTCAGTGCTGTTACTGCTTAATCCTGTAAATACTTTAAATTTGAATACGTAACAGTGGTGTGATTGTTGTTTGTGGGGTATTTTCTGTTTTCCTTGTATATCTGTCCAGAGTACTTTTTTGGTTGAGCCATATCAGAATAAAAGTCCCTTTTTTTGGCTAGCTCACTCCAGAATAATCCAAGGAGAGATTTATCCTGAGTTTCCTGAGCATTTCCCAAGCCACAGGCATAAGAGAAGCTTGAGTACACTAGTATTTAGTGTGCAAGGTGGAAATTTACCATCACAGTGGTCTTCTTATTATGTGGATATTTTAAAACAAAATTATTGTTGGCTTCTACTGAGTATTAGCCTTTAACTTTTTATGAAAAGGAATTCAATCTTTGTAATTACCACAGTACCACATTTTGCTGAAAAAAGGGGAGGGAAAAATGAAGCTGTTAGTTGAACATCTGCAGATAGGTTCTAAGCAGCGAGTACCTTGTTCGTTTGTTAATTTGTTTAATTTCTCTTTCTGGGTTCTCTGTTTTTCTAGAGATATTTACTCCTATGATATTGAAATGATGTATAGGTAGGAATGTGTAGTTCCCAGGTTATGGGTATTATGCTTCAAGAAACAATGCTTAGTAATTACAATGTTTTCCTGCTCTGGTAACCCTTACTCTGCAGCTTTTTGTGTAGCCAGCTGCAGTGTTTATAGATGTTATAAGCTTTTTGCAGTTTCACTGAGTTTTGACAGCGTAGAATTTAAAGAAATATTTCAAAATTGTTTCAGAGCTGCAAATTGCTTTCAGAATTTACATGGCTAAATTCTGCAGTGACATACACATCATAACAGGTAGTTAGCAAAGCAAAGAGATGTCCCCTGAGCAACAGTCCAAAATTATTGCTAGCTAGTGAAATCACAGGTTAAAGTAAGAGCAATTTACTGGAGTAAATACAAATTTAAAGGCTAGTTTGTTGCAGCATAAAAATAAAAAGTTGCATGACTTCTCTTGTTTATGACTACACAACTGGAGCAAGGAGCTTTCACCTGGGATTCAGTTTGAGGAGCTATTTGTTGTGTCTGCTTCTTCAGAGAGATTTAGAACAACTCTGTTATGGGCTTGTTTCTTTTTTTCCTGGCTCCCTTCCTTTTCAAAGGGAAGAAAAAAGGGTCAATGTATAGAAAACAGAGAAATAGACTTGAGACATGGATGTTATGAGGCTGCATAGCCTGTAAATTTCTGTTTATGATCAAGGTTCCTGGCTGGACTTCTATAGACTTACCAGCTAAATGGCATGGGGAGTCTTAATCACATTGTGTCCGAAACAGTGGGCAACCTAAATCCTGGGCAAGCATTCCAGCATTTGGCCTGTTAGTAACATCCGCATGTTTTTTCTGGTTAGAAATTGAAATGGGGTATATCAGCTTTATAGGGAAACATTGCAAACAAGTATTTTTGATAAACAATAAGTATTAAGAAAACTCCATTACATAAAAATTAGAATATAAACTCCAAGCATGGCTTTTGGGAGGAAATAATTATTCTACTTTGTAAGTTAGTATTCTAAAACTAAACTGTGTTAATTCCCATTTTCTGCCCAGCCAGCTGGTGTCCACTGGACATTTAAAGTCCAGTGGATACAACAGTAATTAATCTCTTTGATCTCTTGTCAAACTCATTCCCTCCAGGTCTTCTAAGAGCTCTTAAGTTTCTAGCAAAACTGTTATCTAAGTAATAACAAACTTGAAACCCAGTCAACTCTGAAAAGCATAGGCCAAATCCTGTGAATTCATACTGAGGCAAAATTTACACTGAAGTCAAAATTAGGAACTTTGTCACTTGCAGGATTTCTGTCAGGCAGAAATTCCTACTTATTTTTTTCCCCTGTGGTAAGGATGACTGAACACACTTATAGATTGTTATAAAATTTAGACACAGAAAATCAATTTTTTTTTTTAAATTAAGGCATATATTTTTATGAGCATTCTTTTGTGAAGGCAGTGTCTCATTTAAGCAATAATATTTCTTAAGTAATAATTGAATGAAGTATTTGAAGATGATAATTTTCATTCTCATCAATATCAGGATAGCAGGATCCCATGACTGACTTTAGACAAAATGACTGAATATGGACATATTTCTGCCAAGTACAATATAGAAATAGGAGACCAAGCTTTAAAAGATGGATGATACTTTTCATATGAGTTTAAGTCATATTCTTAATCAACTGGTTTAAATTTATTTGAGCTAGGCAGAATGTGTCTGTTTTAAATACTATTCCATTTTCTACTGGGTATTTAATAGGTTTCAAACCTTTGTTCGGATACACTTAGATCTGAGAGAAAGTCCATGATTTCTCCATCTGAAGTTGTTCCCAGTGGAATGCTCTCTAGAATGACAGTAGTAGAGCTCACGTCATTGTCCTCATATCAGAACCTAACAGCAAAAGTGTGTGGCTGTGAGGACACTTCCTGAAATGCCAGCATCTTGGCATTTTCCTACTAGATGTCAGTAGGGTCAGTTACTTCTTTTGGCATGTTAAATACTAGTGTGTTTTGAAACCTGCAATTCCTTGGTTCTCCTGTTTTGTATTCATTTTCCTTTTTATTCTTATCCTTCCCCCATAAATTGTGTTCTCTAATGTCTTCTTCTCTGTTTCTGTTTTTCAGTAGCTCTGCTCTTTTGTGACTAAAGCCCTGCATTTCATTGCCCTTAGTCAAGTAAAACACCTCTTGAAGTCCGTCATGGGTTTATCTTCCCATGTTTTGGCCCTTGCTTGTTGTTGGGTAATTACATTACATCCGTAGCAAACCCTCTGTATTTTGGGACACAGGCTTCAGTCAACCTAAGGCCAGTGATTATACATTTACCTGCAGAATGAATCTGCTTACTTCCAATCCCCCATTTGGAAGCTTGTTAGGAACGTGCATGCTGCTTTAACATGCCAATCCAAATAAATAGGTGGAGAATAAGTTTTTTGTCTGATAGGTTAGTAGCCATTTAAAGATAAAGATGGCAATCTGCTTGTTTAATGTTCAGTAAGATCTCAATGTTGAGTGGCTGTGAAGTGCTTAAAACAAAATAACTTGGGAGCTGAGGAGATAATTATATATGAGAGGAAATACTGGGAAGGGCAAAGAATGCAAATGAAGGCAGGCCAAGATAGAATCAGTGCCACAGACTTAACTCCCCATTTACCCCTCCCTCAAATACACAGACAGCAACCCTCAATAACCTATGTGAGTTAGTGAACATTTTGCTGCATCTAAAATGTTGATGCAAGTGGTCATTGCTTCTACTGGATATCCAAGTGTCTGAGCCCACCCTGGTTGTTTGGAGTCCCAGCTTACACTTTTTTTTTTTTGTGTTGGGGAGAAAGTAGGAAATGCTATTCCATTGGAAAAGAAGGATTTTATTTGGGTGCTGCAATTTTCTGTTAAGATTATTTCTTTCTGCAGTGAAATGGAACATATGGGCCTTTTACACAAAAGGTAGAAACTATGAATGTCAGGTCATTGTAAGAGATAGTCCAAACTAAATGCAGTTGTCCATAATTAGTCCTGTGCTTCATTTCTCCTTTTGCTGCAACAACAAAACCCCTGACCACTTTATCTCTTACCAAAACTGGAGACTTTCTGTGTCTCCATCTCTGAAGTGCTATTAGGCTGTAGCATGCTTACAGATGAAAGTGTTTTTACCCCTCTTTCCCTTAGCGTCTACTATTGGCAGTGGGACTTGGGTTTCTCAGTTAAATTAATTTTTGTCTGCTCCAATTGCCTGTTCTTCTGCATGTCAGATCCATTACATTTTTGATGCAGTGGATTATGGTGCTTTAAGGACATAGAGTAGCTACTACATGCCTGTGAGTTAACAAAATTTAAGTATTTAAATCACATAGGAAAATGAAAAGTGGTTTTTCCTGTGTTTGGAATGACTAGTAGCTTTACAGCCATCAAACTGAGCATGGAATGACCAATTGACCCTTCCACTCTGTATGTTGACTAGTGACTATAAATGAGAAGTTTTTCACCCCTGCCATGAGGTTATGAGACATGACTATGTAGTAATTAATGCCACTGTATCATTTTTTTAACTGCTACAGAACTATAATATCAGATGCTCAGATGGCATCAATTGGCTTAGCTCCACTGAAGGCAACAAAATGCGATGCCAACTTATACCAGCTGAGGATCTGGCCCACAGTTAAAAGGAAAAAAGGGACAGGCTGCCAATATGGCAGGGAACATATTGAGATTTATGGTAGTGACTTAATCAGTAAAAAGTTCTGCTTGAAGTGGTTGTCTCTTTGTACATTCCCATTAGTCACTTGAGCTGGAGATATTTGAAGCTCTAGCACAGCCTCTGCGGGCACATTTGTGCTCTTGCACTCTGTTCCACACTCTATGCTCTTAAATATCTGAAGTCATCCCATATCACTCCTGTTCTTCTAGCTGGCAGTCTCTCTTCAGAGGTCTACAGAGATTCTAGGCCATATATATTTTTCAACATAATTTTAATTTGAATGACCATGTTTTTTTTTCCTTTTTGCCTATATTTCTGGTGTTGCTTTCTTAATCGCACCTAAAAATAGGACGAATTTCATGTCTTTTGTAATTCTTATCTAGCTGTCCTGTTTGCATTCAAGTATTATGTTAATCTTGATAAGAATAAAAAAAATCAGTTTTCAACCTTTGTATTCAACTATGTATGTAATTTTTTTACTTGGAGATAAGGTGACTGTACCTAACGTAATACCTGTAAATTTTTATCTGCTATAAATATGATTGAATAGTTTGAAGGATAGAAATTCTCTTCTCTGTATTACAAAGTTTGTGAATGAAATACTTATTAAAGATGAAATGGCCGTAGAATCTCCCCAATGTTTTTCTCCCTCAGTAATGCAACTATTGTAGCATTTTGTGTATAATGAGTGCTGTCTCTAAACTTGTGAGGCATCCCCAGTTCTGATATCTTGTTTTTGATTGTTAACAATGTTCAGAGAATATAATCTTAACAATGCCCAGAGAATATAATCTTTTGGGCCTGGCAGTTTCCATGCTTGGTCCTATCTGTAATGGAGGTTATTCAAGAAGCTCTGTGATCCAGTCTTGTAATACAAAGTTGAGAAAACTCTTCTCTTCTGCCCTGAAAATGTAACAAACCTGCCTTGAAAATGTAACAAACTGATTGATGACTTGGCATTGGACCTACAATATTATGTCCAGCCACTTTTGGATCACACCCCAAAAATACATTTTTAAGCAGGATAAACTTTCAGAAGTAGAAGTATTTGAATATCTAAAGCCTGCAAAGTTTGTTGAGTTTTAAACATGTAATGAATTTTCTCTTCTCTGCTCTAAAAGTACAGAAAAATACACTAATCATTAAAACCTCTCCAGATACAAAGCTCAGTTTTTAAAGAAGTTTCAAAGGATGATTTGAATGACCATCAGTCTTTTCCCACTATATATTTTCCTGCACTTCAAAGTAAGAGTGAGTCTTCTCTGGCATCTATATCATGTAAGAGCTGAAAAAACTGCTGGGGAAGCAGGACACAGTGTTAACCTTTTTTTCTTTTAGTTTGCTGATTATTGTGGGTTTCAAAGAATCCAGTGATACCTTAGCTGGAGGACTGTTGCCTGTCTTAGGAAAAAAAATATTTTTTGGAGAGGTGGGCCCAGTCCATCTCTTACTGAGGTCCTTGAAAATATTTGTATTTCAACCAACAGTTGGAAGTTTAAACTTAAAGCATGTAGTATCTTCAAATCCCATATGCCGGTAATTGCAAACAGTACATATAAACTCTTGAAAATATTGTAAAGTACTTATAGGAAAGGTATGTGTTGTATTAAACAAATTGTAACAAATATTTAAAGCAATATTTATTCTTATATTCTCAGTGGGTTGTTTTTTAGAAATTGCATGTGTTTTACGAGTTTCCAAATTATATCCATTTTTAAAAGTATCTTACAGTGGTTTTACGAAGTATCATTGTCCTCATTTGATAGATGGGGAAACTAAAACATGGAGCAGTTAAGTAATTTTCTCAAGGTTGTAGGATAATTCATGGCTAAAATAGGGATGGATTCTTTCTTGGCATTGAGTATTTCATGCACTATTCTGCTGCTTCTCTCTGTTAAAGAATGCTACACTACCTTTATGATACATATAAAAAAGAAATGCAACTTGTGGTCTCATGTTTACGAGTCCCTTTGAAAACCCCTTTCTTTAGCTGAACATCTTCATCTTCTATCCTGACCTCTTATCAAAATTAAATTTTCATACACACAAACCCCACAACAGAGTGGAAGACTGAATGTCATCTTTGGCTTGCCTGGGATAAGAGTCAAAACCAGAGGGCAGAATCTAGCTAAGAAATACTGAGTTTAAGTTCTTATAATTGTACTTTAATGCTTCAAGAATTGTTTCCTGTATGTTGGACCAGAACAGAAGGTTAGTAGGAGATAGATGTCCCCAGTTATAAATAATTGTGACAACAACTAACAGTACAGTGCACTTGAAAGAACAGTTATGTCTTGCTGCAAAATGCATCCTAACTACAAAAATGACAGCCTGCATGGTGCTGTGGATGGAGGGCAGCTTGTGCTGCTATTCAGAATAATAATATTAGCTTGTATCTGCTTAGAATATCCCAGAGTTTTGTAAATATCTCCTAGAAAGTAATTCAATGTTTCTTATTCTGGTATTATGTAGGAGTGCAAGAAGACATAGTTTGTAAGAAATTTGAAGTCAGGTTATAGTACTTCTGTGGCACGATGTATAATTGATATTCTTTTAAAATTACAGTAGTTTTTACCTTACAAGCACAGTGTTGATGCTACACTTTGTGGTCTGGCTGGCATCAGTGAAGACTGTGGTTAATCCAGTTTCTTATTTTACAGAAGTCACTGCAGGAAAGGATAAATTCTTTTTTCAGGCTCCTCAAAGCTTTGCTGAGGTGCACACACTTGATGTAATTTGAAGGAAAGTTTAACTTTACAGAAAGCATAGCTTCATCCTACAGTCGTTGCCAAAATAGTGAGTTGTGGCCTGTTCCATAATGTCAAGGATCCTTACTTAGAGTTTAAAGAGAGTTTATTGAATCACTGTTGTCATTAAACGTTATTGCACCTTTCTGTAGGATGCTTTCTGTTCTTGGACAACCTAAGAAATGTCTTCACCTGCTACTGAGCCATTATAAACAAACCTGACCTGCATTTACATTTGACTCCTTCCTAAATGCTCTCTTCATTCTCCTGCCAATGTCAGCCTTAGGGAAGACATTCTCCAGTGAATGGAAGGACACAGTTTCTCCTGCCACTGGAGGCTGTGTTATAACATCTGGTGACGAGTAGCATTATGTGCATATATTCCTGGGGTTATTTGTCACCTTCGGGCCCTCCCAGCTGAATAGACCTGCGTGTGGAACGATAGAATGAATAGGTGGTATCTTTTCAGATTTCTCTCTTTTTAGATGGGATAAGTTCCTGTTGTAACCACCTCTTTGTCAGAGGGTCGTGTTTATTTGCCAAGTATTGGGATGCATTGAGTATTGTTAGTATGATTCCTGTACTGTGTTCCAGTAGGAACTTCTTACTTCCACATCTGTGTACTGGAGGTGCATAAAGGGAATCCAAAGCTTGTCAGTATCTGTCAGCTGCAGATCTGGAAAACCTAACAAATGCATCATCTCAGGCACTGAGAGGGAAGGATATACCCTGCATTTAACATGGAGAAACATGAAGTAACTTGTGTTGCTGTCTAAATATTTTGGAACTAATCAGATTAATAAAGCTGAAGTGGTAGCCAGTAAAATGCCTTCTTGGACCTTTATTACTGTATAAGCTGTCTGAAGTCTATGCAGAAAAAATACATAAAAAGCTTAACTAACACTGATTTTTTTTTTCCTAAAATAATTGGTCGATCAACTCAAGAAGAAAGTAGCTTTAGAAAAGCTGAGAAATGAGCCTGTTGAAAATTTCTATAGCATTTATAGTCTTTTACTTTCAGCCTCTTGCCTTTACTAGAATTATTCATTGTTTATCTCACTGAAAGTAAACTTAAGTCTTAGTTCATGAACTAGTCTTCTAGTAGAGCTAGAAGAACCTCCTACTCTTACTGTTGAGCACAGCTCTGCCAGTAGATAATGAAACCTCAACCACGTAGGCCTTTTTCTGCTGGGGGATGTTCAGCAGCAAATTGAGATTATTGGGTTATTTAGTGCCCTTTCCCCTACAGCCCCAAAAACATGTAGGATACTATGACTGTTCTTCACTGGAGAAATGCTGACGATTAGGATACTTTATCCTTCACCACTAGGAGTTTCTGGGTCAGAAGAGCTAACATATAAAAGTGTAAGCTAAGATAGCACAAGAAAACTTGCTAGACAGAGCCAGTGCTTCTGTCTCCTGGTTGTACAGATGGCATTGGACCACCAAATAACAAAAGCATCATGATGAGTCATTCCAATTCAGGTTAAATGAATAGATAAACCACGTAATGCTGAATAAGACAGCTCTAGAATTTACAATATTCAACTAGTGTCTAGCCCATGGCAATACTATCCGCAATAATTATATGCTACCACCAGCTATCTCAAGGATCAGTTTAGGAAGAGAGCAGTTGCTTTGCCCAGGGAAATTCAGATTAGATGTAAAATTGGATTTTTCATAAGGCCTTGTTTTTACCTAGCTACGAATGTTTCCTTAGCACAAGTGAAAACTTTACACATTTTAGCTCAAACTGTACTCTACTAAGCCTCCCACATTTATACCCATCTTCTTGGCAGTCATCCCAAAATATGTTTGGGTTGAAGCATTACACATTACATTTGGTGAAGCTTTAGCATTCCCTGTTGCTCACATCAATCCTTATTTCTGTTTGCTCTTGTAATTTACAGTTAATGAAAATTCTAAGTTTACCTTTGTTTTTGTTGGCGTCTGTACAAGAGAACCCTTTAGCCTTTTCAGCCTCACATCCAAGTGAAAAGCTGGATCCAAAAGGGAAGGTAAAACCTCTCTGAGTGCTTTCAGTTTAGACAGAAGCCCTTAGCATCATGCATGTCGGCATTGTAACATTACATTTCTGAAGGAACAGCTGAAGAGCCTTGCTCAAGGCTTGACCTGTGCCTGGGCTTGTGAGTGGGCCTGTGAGTAGCAGGTAGAGAAGTGATCCCAGCATGGGAACGCCAGATCTCAATGGCCATCTGGTTAATGGCCTTAACCAGTCCCCTCTCCCTTCCAATTCAGGCAAGATTCTGCCTGAAATTAACAGGAATTTGCCTGATTAGTGGCTAGTAACAAACTCGTACTGGTGACCTTAACACAGCGTAGGCAATATTGACAAAACAAACCATTCTGGAGTTAGTGCCGTCTTTTCTAACGAGCCTGTTAAAAGTTGACTCACAGATTTTCAGTTCAGGAGATACAATTTGTGTTTACCTACGGTACCACCTATGCACTGAGCTGTGTATGTACAAGGTTATAATGTTAAGCAATGAGCTGTAAACAGATGGTACATGAAGAATTTCTGTACATACACACAATTAGATAATGTACGTGATTTGTATTATGCTTTTTAAGACACTTATTTGAAAGACAGTTTTGTGCATTAAAAATTCCTATGCAGCTATCAAATTATTATAAAAGTAAGCTTTAAAATACACCCTTTTCATTTATTTTTGGTGCTCATTACGTGTTCTGAATCATTGCTTGTTCAGAAATGTTACCTCTTAAATTAACAAAATATTTTTGCAGGTGAGAAACACTGACAACTTAAAAAAAAATGTGTAACCAGAATTATAATATGGTTGCATATTTCTAGGAAAAGCCGGTTTCATGAAGACAAACCTGACCAAGCCTTCCTGCTCCTGCTTATAGTGCTATGTACAACCTGTTTTTCACAGGTCATCAAAGTGTTGCATTATCCGTAGGAACTCTGATCGCATTTTGGAAGTTCATTTCCTGCTTTCTGGTTCTTCTTGTGTTGCCGTTGCAGAGGCTGTGCAGTCTGACATGGGAGAAAAGCACTGTTTGCACCTGTTTAAAATCTCCAGTGCTTTGTGTGGTTCCTGGGCAACAGGCAGGAATCCTGAAAAGCTAGGCTGCACTTGCTCAATTGTTGCTGGCAGCTGTGACTTTGAGAAGCACATAGCAGCTCGTTAGCAGGTTGCTTGTGTTATGTGACATGCACCAAGCATGTCAAACTCTGAGCTGAGCTCGCCGCCTTTGCTGCCTGCAGTCGAGGCTGGGCTGCCTGGGGTTGCAGACTTGGCCAAGGAAAGCTTTATAGGGATGTAAGGTGAGTTCCTGGATGGTAAAGGGGCAGGGAGGTGAGGCAAGGAGTTGTGAATCTGTGCTTTCTGATCAGAAGAGGGGAAAGGTGGCACATAGGTTCTCTGCTCCAATGGGTGCTATTTTCCTCCAGCAATTTTGTTCTTTCAGAGTGTGTTTGCAATGGTGGAACATAGAAATGCAGGGGATAAGATAAATTTGAGTGTCAAAGTGTGCACACAGACATGTGCATACATTATATGTGCACTACAGTGGGGAAATACAAGATGACTTCATTGGATAATTTTAAATTTTGTTATGAGCTTTGATTTCTGGGTCTTGTTTACTTTGAGGGATCAGGATCAAATCAATCCTTACCACCTTGATCTTGGCCTATTTAGGCAGCATCCAAGCAGCAGATGCAGTCACACTGTTTGACTGGCAAATTCAGACCATTTTATCTTCATATCTACTCAGTTTGTGCCTCTTGGCTTGATAAAGCATCTCTTTGCTCTTGTAAAAGGAGTTAGTATGTGATAAATCTAGTTAAACAAACCACAAAGCTACAGCATCCTTACAATCTGTTGAAATCTACATCATGAGATGGGAACAGATCTGCCATTGTCTTGAGATCTGTTTACACTCTATGCAGTTTTAACCAAGAAGGAGTGATCTGTAGACTGATCTCTTTTTTCAGCAGCTCCAGAAAATCTCCTTTAGACACATAGTGCTAATATTGACAATGGAAGTCATTATCCCAAGATGAACAAAAAGCAGAAGGTAGTCTGGCTACTAAAGAAATTAGATACACTCATGAAAAAAAAAAAAAAGCTTATCAAGGACCACTTAATGAAAAGATAATGAACAAATATATACACATATATGTATATATGACATATATAACCACTTACTCAGAAAATGCCTGGCCAGTGATTTGCCAGCAACTACAAAGATTTAGTGCAAGGCAGCAAGACTTCTCATTTGTCCTGCCCACTGGTACGGTGAGTAACTGGCCTGGCTAAAGTCAGGGACATGCTCTTGAGCCTGTCTCCTGGTCTGCAGAGGGATGTGATGTGGGCATGGTAGGATTTCATTTGAACCGTGCTCCAGATGCATGCTTCAGTGCTTATCTGTTTTTGTTGTTGTTGTTGTTGTCTTCTTTATCTGAAGATAGAAAGCACTAGTTGTCAGGTACTGAGGGTAAATGTGATAAAATTAACAGAAACCAGAGTATGACATAATCATGTACATTCAGCATGAGTCCCTTGATTTATTTTGTGATCAGAGCTTTTTGTTTCCTCATCTAGAAAATTGTGATAATTGGTGTTTATCTCATATTGCTGTACAAAAGCAGTTATGTTGTAAACTTTCTTTTCATGGTCGTCCCTGTGTTTTTCTGTTGTAATTTCCTTTTCTGTCTTAAACTTGGGTTATAATCTGTCTTGCCATAAAGGGCCTTCTGAATTCATCTTCTGACATTAGTCTGGCTATCAAATCATTGAAGGGAATAAACTGAGATATGTGTGTAGGTCTGTGTGCTGTTTTTGCTGTCATCTGTCATGCACGCAGGACTAAAAAACTTGAAAGTTGATGTCACTTTAGTGGAAACTCTCAGGTTTTATTCAAGAACAAGATACAGGAGTATTATTCTTTAGGAAAGTATTTGTGGTCCCTTTGGTTGGCCTTGTTTAGCACTGTTCTTGATACCATCTCATCACTGCAGTGAGAAAATTGCAGGTTTCCTCCTTCTCTGCAGGTAATTTGGCAACTTCCTTTTAATATGGCTCCACTGTTTCTAAAATTCAAAAAAATGAGATCTGTAGGACTTATTATGTCAGTTTAGAACATGTTGTTAGCTGGCAATAACAACTGTGCTGCACAGCACACACAAGTCAGGGGCTGGATGTTTATGAAACACATGAGAATAGGTGTTGCATTTTCTTATGTACTGCTTCATTTTACATAAACCGTAGAGCGCCAAAAACACCCACTCAAAAATAAAGCGCAATAGAAAAATGGCATTCAAATGTTAAGGATATGACTTAAAGCTCTTGCAGCCAAGTACAATGAAGTTGAGAGACTTATTCCGTTTATAAATCATACTGTTGTCTCAGGTATTCCAGCTGATGCAGTGGAGAGGATAGACCCCAAAAAGAGGATTATGTGAGATGCTACATGTAGGTACAGTAAGATAAACACAATAGCCTAAAATTCTAGTGGAAATACATCTGAGAAGATTCTCTCTTTAATTTCTAACTTGTGGCCACCATGTTTTATTCATTCTGTAAAATTACTCCTACGTTTTTAACATCCCTGGATTCTAACAGTCTGCAAAATAAAATGTCCCCTGTCTGAGAATGGCATCCTTGCTTTGTTGCTATAGATGGTATCTGCAGTCATATGCCATGACACGTGTTTCACTGGTTCCTCATGAATAGAATTGTAGTAAGACGATGTGCTTCACTGGGAGCCTTGCTATACGAGAACAGCTTGGATTGTTCAGGAAATACCAGACAATCTCCTCTTCCATGGGCTCCTTGGTGAGACTTTGGGGCTAGCAGCTACATCTTGAACTAGTCAGGGTGGCAGTAGACGAGTCGGAAGTGGCTGCATTGTAAGCTGAAGACAGAAGAGTTATGGTGACTTCATCTTGGGTCGCATCCAAACACAATTTTAGAGGGAGGAAGAGAAAGAAAGAAGTCTGCCTCTAGGGTTGTGAGCATGGGCAGAACCTCTCCTTTCACCCTGTAGTCTCTCATCTTGTTGGGTTTTGTTGTTGTTAGTGGTGAGCTTTTTGTTTTTTGTTTTGGGAGAAGAGCGAGGGAGAGCTCATTTCCAACACTGCATCTTCCACATGTCTAGACACTGATATGTAAAGACACTTAAAAGGATAGTGTTCCTTCTACTCTGTGGTTCCACCACTGCAGCAGGTAGTGAGTGATACCTGTTCTCATAGCTGCGGTCCTTAAGTTTACTCAGAGCCTAGAAAAGTGCACCTTAACGCTTGGATACAATGCTATCCATCTTTGACTTGTACCTTCTGGCTTGGTTTATTCTAATGCATGTCAAATGGAGGAAGAGGAAGAGAGGCCATAGAAAGAGGAATGTAAAATCATCTAATAAAGCAAAATCAGTACATGATATAAAACTAAAAAATTGATTAAAAGATGAACTTTCCTTCCAAACTACACAGTCCTCTCATCACTGAGTTTCCTTGGCAGTGTTTCAGAGGACGTGCAGCACTAGATAGCATTGTTACTCCACTCTTCTTTGAGTATGGTTCACAGCTTGGCTGTTCTGCCTAGTCAGTGGTGGGTTGTGTCTTCAAATAGTCCATCAGACACGCCTAACTTCAGTAACAGTGCTTTAAAAGATATAATAGCCTTCTTCCCTGCACTGAAATTTCACTTCTGTTACAGAATGTGATCATTCTGTTACAATGATACTGTCTTGGCTAAAATTTACTTGTGTTTGCTGTGTTACCGTACTGCTCCCTTTTTGCTCTGCTGCTGATCTGCATTGAAACTTCATAGCAAAAAGTTCTCTTTAAGAAACCAGACCCTCACAAAACAGATTTGCATGGGGTAATTTTGTTCTTCAGTGGTTGAAGGTCACCTTGCTCAGTCTGTTTGTGGCTTCAGCTTGCTTTTTTTTTTCCAAGCTTAACTAAATTGAAAATTATTTGGAGACGGTGAAGCTAATTGTCCTAATTAATACAAGTGGGCCCAGTTGGGGATAGAACTTGAGACCAGTCAGGTGGTATGGGTAAAAAAACCTCTTCCATTTGGGAGCTAGGTACTGAAATGGAGAAGCTGGGGGTACCTAAGACTGTGATACTCCTGTGGTAAGGTTTTGGGGTTTTTTAGTTTGTATTTAATTTTTGCTTTGATTGTTGTCTAATATGTTGAATGTATGGATTTTTGAATGTGAGAGGCCACATCTGAGAGAGGGAGGTTACCATAAAGAAAAAGCTTCCTTTCAAATAAAGAGCACTGAGTGGTTACTCCAGCTTTGTAGCTTTTCTTGATCCTGAAATAGTTAGTGGTGCATTTCATGCCATGTCAGAATGCGCTAGGTTCATCCAGCAGCTGGAGATGTATGGATTAGCCACCAAGTGAAGAAGTACAAGGGAGAGTGCAGGATTTTGTCTTGTTTGTGCTATGTTGTAATTCTGAAATGAAAACTATGACAATGCTAACAAGGTGCATGAAGGAGTGTCTTTTTTAACAGGAGTTTTTCATAAAAATGGTTAAAAAAACCTTGGAAATCTTTGAAGGTGTAGTTTTTGTGTAAGGAGATGGCAGAATATTATCCTCATCTAACAAGCATCTATCATTTCATTGCTATTTACTCTGCTCCTTGATCATCCCTCTCCATTTCTGAGCTACCTTTATGTCGGTAGCTGTCACTGAAGACTTCTACTTGCTCCCTTGCATCTGACAAAGATTCTAAACAGGGCAGATTCTGGTTGTTGACTTTGAGAGTAGATTTTAGCCCAATTTGCATAGATAAGATTTGGCGTGCTATCCTGTCCCGAGTGTCTGTTCAGTGAAAAACATGCAGCTATCTGTGCCTCTATCATTTTGTTTGCCAGCAACCTGGCAAGAGAAACTCTTTTCAAGTTCTGACCTGGCTGATGGCTATTTGATGGCATAGAAGAAGAGGAAATAAATAGCAGATGAAGTAGTCCAAAACACATTAATTAGGTAAGGATTTAGACTAACATCCTGCATGTCCCTGTCACCTTCAAGAATGCCATTGAACTGTACTTCTAACCATCACACCTTTTCTGTACCTGTGGGCCAAATGCTTTGCCCTTGAGGAAAGTGACTTCCCCAACCCTGGCAATAACATAGTTAAAGGTATGGGAATAGGTCAGCCAGTGCCTGTTATGGTCCTGTAGCCACAAGACAATCCATCTTCCCCTTCATAAGAATCTGGCTGCAGTATTACTGTGTGTAACCCATGCTGATTCTAAAAGTAGTATGAATTGTATACATCTTGCACATCAGCTTCAGTGTCTTAAAAAATGAAGAGCTTTTTTCCTTTTCCCCCTTCCTTTGAAGTTTTAAAGCAGAACTTGCTGGTGACCCACTTTTGCTAACAGTTCTCTTAACTAACCCCTGTACTCACTTATACATTTTTTTTTCTCTTCCACCCACTGTCTGTCTAGCCTGTTTAAAATTTTTATATATGTACTTTTAAAAAATTGATTAGTTGGAGAGCTGCCCGTTCTTCTGCGCTGTATAATAAGGATTTAAAAACTGCACACTGAATTCTGTGTAGTGTAATTAAAACTGACCCAGATTTGGACCTGAGAACACCAGGACTTAGCCAAACTTGCCATGAGCTGAGTTCTGATGGCAGATGGAAGCTAATGAGGACACACTACACTCCAGAATTTCCCAGCTGCTTGGCCCCTTTTTGTACAAACAAGGTTTGGAGTGAAGTCCCAATCCCAAGAGCATGTTTAAGCAAATGTACTGCACCCAGTGTTTTGGGGAGTGAGGCAGTGCTGTCAGACTGCTTCGGGAAAATTTTGAGGCAGTATTTCTAATGGGCTTTTACTTTGTGTATCCCAGTGTCACGAATATGCTGTCTTCCATCTTGTCCTAGTCTGAGTATGATCATATGGTTCAGACCCTATATGAATACTCTCCTCCCATTTCAGTGAAGAGCGTTTCCACTTTAAATTAATGGAGTGTTAAGATCCCAAAGTACCGGCTCTCCCTTGGACCTGTGGTTCCCTTAAGTGGATTCAATGTCCTGGGACTATTCAGGCAGATGTAATTGAATCAGTTTGAAGCAGCTGTAGCTGGCATGTGGTCTCTCAGATTGCTAGCACCTGCTTGGTTGGGTTTTTTTGTTGTTTGTAACTCACTAGAGTGAAAATAGTGCCAAAACCAGCATTGGTCTTGGAGCTGATAAAGCACTCCAGCTCCTATATCCCTTTCCCCTTGTAGCCCAGCCACCTCATTACTGGTGCCTGCAATAATGTTGTTGGTAGTGAGCAGAAACAGGTTTATGCTTCCCCTCCAACTGCCTCCCTCCCCTTGAAGCCACTGCACTGCCAACACTGACTCTCTTCCTCATGAGCAGTAAGACTTAATCGTGCTCAGGTGTGCAGAGCGTCTGTGCCCTCCTTAGAAAATTGGGCAGCCCATGGTTTGCTGTGTCTGATGCAGGCAGCACCAAATTTATCTGCTGCTCTAAACAGCCTCACTGCTGGCACGGCAAAGTTACTGTTCTTCATGAGTAACAAATGACCAAGGAGTCCTGGGAGGTTCTGTTCAATACTTCTGCTCACTTCCTCTGGTGTAGTGTACATAAGTTTTGGTTACTGTGCTCCTACTACAGTCAAACTTTTAATATGGTAAGATTTCAGAAGGGACCGTGAGTCACTTGGTTGCCTCTCTGTATCATGTGAGTTATTGTAATCAAAGTTCAAATTAAACACAGTAGTGCACTTGGCCAAATACAGTAACAACACACAGTGGTGTGGTTTTCAGTGTAATATTACAAGATGGCATATTGCAATGTTAATTTTTTTAATATATCCCTCCACTGACTTCCCCTTAGTTTGTGCATATAGTTTATGTGTCTCCCTTTTTCTTTGTCCCTCTGTGTCCCAGAGATAAAGGATATATCTGGATTTTTAATTCCAGCTGTTTTGATCTTTGGTATTAGTCCCACATCTCACTTCTTGCTCTTTTGCTCTCTCTCTCTCTCTCTCCCCCCCCTTATTTTTTGGGTATTACCACTTATTTCTAGGGTTGAGAGGGTTTTATCCTCAGCTGATGTATGGTACTTGATTGCCTTCTGCAGTAGCTTTAAAAATTCCTATTTTGGGGAATTAAAAGTCAGTTCCACGAAGTGTTCCAGATTCTGAAGCTGTTTCTTTCTTTCTTTCTTTCTTTCTTTCTCTCTCTCCTTTTTATCTATATCTTGCATTTATATCTCATTGTGGAAGGTTTTGATTTGTCTGTAGATACTTGGGATGTAGGCCAAGTCTTTCCTCCCATGGAATATTCCATCTCTGCTCCAGCACATGTGTTAATCCGCAGCTCTCTGTGGTTTCTTGAGCTCAGGCATTTGAAGGGCATTACTGAAGGCAACTTCTATGGGGTTCAAAATACAATTTCAATTCAGTGGAAGTTAAATGCCAGTTTAAACATATAGAATTAATTGGATTTGGGTTTTTGCAGTATACAGGAGATATTTCCCTTTATTTATTTGTTTTCACAGTACAAAATACTCCTGGTTTTACCTTTGGATTTGCATTGTGTGCTTAGATACCCTGATAAACTACCTTGAATAACATGTAATTGTGAAAGTGGTGCAGCAGCTAAACATTTTAATAGTTGTCTGATGGAACTACAAAGGAAAAAAGAAAAATGGAATTACAATTAAGACAGAATTGTTTTTACCAATCCAGTAAGATTATGTCACCACTTGATTTTTCTCTTGTCCTGTTGTGATTTGTAGTATTTTGTTTGTTTGTGGACTTATTTTGTTTTCTTCCAGTCTACACTCTGTCTTTCCTACTCCCTTTTGGTTAGTCTCAAAATGTCTACCAATAAAAACATCCATTTGTAATGATAGCTTTTGCTACTCTTTGTAGTCTGGAAGTGTTGCAGCTGCAGATATCATCTACTGAATAAAATGTCAGCTACCAGCTTTATAGAGAGGAAGCTACTAAGGCTTAAGTTAAGAAATAGCCAAGGACTGTGACTCTCAATTTTTAGATACTATTTTAAAACATTATCGCTATAAGCGACACTTTTTGTGAATTAAATAATGGAGAGTAAATATGGAATATTTTATCTTTTTCAGATGTTTTCAGTACCTAGCATCCTTTGATGAGATCAGTAGGATTATGGAAAGGAAGCTGTTCTTGATACCACAATGAATATAGCACCCATGGATATCTAAATAAATAGCAATAGCAAATTAGAAAATGTTGTTTGTATGCAAAAATACTTGGGGCTATGGGGGGGGAAAACAAGCAAGGAGTAAGTATGCAGGTGTCTATCTTAGGATTTCTTAGTGCCATTTGTAGCCTGCCAGAACAAGAAAGCATCTGCCACTCTTATGGTTGTCTTGAAAATAAATATAGTTTTAGGTCAACAGCAAGTGCTAGCTGATATATTTTATTTCTAGAATGTTTTTTTTTTTCATGTACTAAAGTTTACTTTAGAAATGCAGGCACTAAATAATCGTGAATTCTACACTAGGTACAAGAGGTAGTAGAGAACCAGTAAGATTTATGTTCTCAAGAAGTCTATCTGGCATAAGCGAAGAGAAAAATATATAGGTGTTCCTTTCAGTCTGCTAACATCCTGACAATGAGTTGTGAATGAAGTGGTGTTTGTTGTGCTGAACCATGCTTTGCGTACATTTAATTTGAGGGTATCTGTTCAGAGACTGTACATCTCTTACTTGGATACAGATAACTGATCGATTTTACATGAAGCATGCTAGCTTTTTGTGCCTATGGAGTACAGTGCTTTTCAAACTAAGATATGTCAGTAACTAGCACAGGAGGGTGACAGAAAGGACAACAAAGGAAGTTAATAAATTGATAATGAAGTGGGATTATAGAGGATTGAGCATGGATATTAGAACCATTTCAAACATACTTTTTAATCACTACCACTCTACTCTGATTCTGTCTAGTGGCACCACCCTGAAATGTATTGTTGAGTATTTGGTAAAAGACCATTTTACTTGTCACTTACTGGAAAGCATGTCCACATCCTTGACAGGGGTCAAGAGGTTAAATGAGTGACAGGCAAGATTCTTCTGTTTGCCATGCAGTTGGCCTCTCTAGAAGAGCCTTTACTTACTTAAGTTGACAAAAATATTTGGAAAACTTGCAGTATGGTGTCTGATCTACAAACAAACCTTTTATTGTCTGGGCTTTGCCTCATAAACATAAGAAGTTAGATCAGTGACCAATTTAACACTAAAGTGAATATAAAAGGATACTGTATTGTATTTCTAACTAACAAATAAAACTGCGTAAGCGAATCAAACTAATGCAAAGTACAGAGGAGGAGATGCTAACAAAAATGAAATGGGCTTTAAATCAGAGAGCATTTTCAAGAAGAAATCCCAGCCCAGTTCTTTCTGTTACATTGACCAGGCCATTTCTTGAAAGAAGTATGAGCTGTCTCATACATACTTAGAAGATATAACTCTTGTCCACTTCCCAAAGCTTCAGTTTTTGCTTTTTCCAAAATTTCGTGCTTGACAACTGGACAGAAGGCTATGCTGAATTAAATTTTATTGTTCTGGTGTTCTCCATCCATTTGCAATGCACATAATCAGGAATTCAGCTATGTCCCAAGAAACCCGTTTAACCTAATGAGAGCAAATGGCAATGGGTGTTCCTTACCCGAGACAGCAGTGCCAATGTTTCTGCTTAATTGGGACATATTTGGCTGGTTCTAGTGCTTCAAGTGGTTTTTAAACAGGTGTTTAATGGGTGTGGGATTCTGAACTCTGCCCTTTTGATACAGCAGTTGCCAAATAAAGATTAACAGAAATAAAAAGATCTAATACAGAATAATAATTTTTGTCTTTGTATATTTATTCAGCATAATTTTTACTTCAAGTCGCAGGCGGGTGGGGAGGTGTTTCTTCTCATAATTGAGAAAGTCCATTAAATAGAACAACAGGATGTCTAGCAGGGTGTCCTAATTAAAATTACCCTGTAATTTGAACAAAACATTCATTTGTATGTAGCTAAGGTTGACCTAAACCCCATCTAAATCAGGAAAAATTATTATACAATTTTTTTTTTCTGCTGAAAATGAAACTTAGCATTCTGCCAGCAAACAGCATGGTTCTGTTATTATACAGTATTCAAGAGTAAGGATTTTCTCTTCAGTGTTCAAAAAATAATGTTTTGAGTAAATTTAACAAGAGGTTTCTCTGCTACCTCTACCCCGTGATAGTATTCATTCATGGTTGCGTTTCTGTGGTGTTTGAAAGCAAGGACAATTTTGTTCTGTGCATACTGTAAGCCCATCTGAAGCCTTTGGTCGTGGCCAGTGTACTGGTGAACTAATAAGCAACTGAGATAGCAGCTGCTTAGCAGGGCTGATTGGCTCAGGCTTGACTCTGTTCTCTGCTACTCCACGGTTCCTGACTGGCTTGGAGTGCAAGCCGGGTAATTTTGTTATCTCGGGGAGCGTGGGCCTGCATACATAATCCAGGCTGTCTGCACCACCCAGGAGATCGTACCCGCCGTGTAAAAATGACCTGCTCGTGCTCTAGCTGTCATGCTTTAAAATGCTGCTGAGGCAAATTGTATTTAATACAATTTATCAAATCTAAGTGAATGTTTGAAAGAACTAACTTCAGAAATATTGGTTGTATTTAAAAAGAAACTCGCGGCATCTTTAACTTGACAGAGCTGCGCAAACTGCAGCTTGTGGATGTTGCTTCCAGGACACAAGGTGGGGGAAGTTTATTTATTTATTTATTTATGCCCACTTTCTGGGCAGGTTGGGAATGGGGAGGGTTTTCAAAAATGCTCAAAACTGGTCTGAATGTGCTGCTGATGGATTCAACTTAGACTTCTTCACCATAATTTGAATGAAAAGAGAATCACACCCTTTTTCTTTTGGATAATCCCAGCCATATGTACAAAAAGTAGAGCTTGATAAATGCTGATACTTAATCTGGTGCACTAGGACTTCCCTCCCACTGAATTATTCTTCTGCTTAAACCAGCTTTTACATTTTCATCTCTCAGCTTCAAGAGAGTATATAACAACAAAAGAAAGGAAAGGGAAAAAATCTGATGAACAATTTGCTTAACCTACTTTAAGCTCCAAGAAGAATTGTTAAAAAGAAGATAAAATTTTAGGCTGGTGTTGTGGTAATACACATTTCAACTGATCAAGTGCACTTGAATAGAAAGTATTCAAATGTTGGCATAATTTAAAATTTTAGATTCCTGTCATTGTTTTAAAGACAGTCAAAACTGATGTGGGCACCTGTTGTAATGTGGAATGAGTAAAATTAATTCAATCAAACAGGTATTGGGCCAAGGTGTTTTATATGTGTGTCTGCACATGTATGTTATCATGTGGACATTTAAGTATGCATGCTTTCCAATGGACAGTTATTTTGCATAGAAACTTATTCAGTGACACCACAGGAAAAATATATGCACAAATGGGTTGTACTGGTAACTCTACCTTAAAGGCAGTTGAAGGAAAGTAGGAATCTCCTTTTGGGGAATCCAGCCAAGCCTTGAACATGTGTTTGTGTAACAATCTGTAGAGCTGCCCTTGGTTGATAGAATAACTGCAACCATCTTGAGAGTGTGTAGAAGACTGGAATGAAAAATAGTATTTGTGCTTCAGACTCACATATGCTGGAAAGCATTGTTTTGTTATTGTTGAACAAAAAAAGTCACCAATTCTTATGCCTGGTCTGGTGTCCTGCCCTTGAGGCCTGGCTGTAACTTGGCAATACAAATTCTAGCTGCAGTACTGAAAAGGTGAGTATTGGTTGTTAAGCTGATTCTTTTTCTCAGTTACTTTAATTTCCAAAGATCCTGAATCACCTGTGGGTGCTAACTGGCTAGTGAAACTCTTCCTTAGTGATTCTTCCTCCTGAAGGTACTGTGGATGGTGGTGTCAGTTGATTCCCTACCACCAAAGGATCTTGTAGGATGTAAAATATTCCAATTCACTGGAGCAGGGAAGCAAAAGGAAAGGAACTTCAGTGTCTTCTGTATTCAGCTGAAATCCAGATACTCATCCTGCACTGCTATTTGGATAGAGTGGCTTTAGAACTACTGAGGGTTACAAAGTTAGTTTATAGTCAGGACAGAATTGATGTTTCTTCTCTGGAAAGCAGCAAAAGAGGTGTGTAGTACGGTAACTGCAGAGATGTAAAGGAAAATTCCTGCTCTTTATCTCCAGGTGTGTTTTCTGAAGTTCTTGAAAGATTTTTCAGGAGCTTCACCATGTTCTGGTAACAGTGGTTCTTAATCACGGGCTTTATCATTTGCCTTTGGCAAGAACACTCAATTCTTTCCATTTGAATATGGGACCTTGCCTTACTGCCTCAGGGAAGTGTTACTGTAATGCATGTCACTTGAGGCTAATTCAACCTGCCACTTGGAAAATGCCCTTGGTGCAGATTGTAGCAGTGCACCATTATCTCAAGCTATTTTTCATCAGAGGCAGACTGCATCTGTTCTGTGTGATCTGTGTAGCCCAACAGTTTATTTTAGGTTAGCATGTGAGGTGGGGTCTTTTTTACCTTTAAAGCTATGATTGGTTTGGCAACCAGCTGTGTGATAAGAGTCTTTCTCCCGTGTCATACCAAAGCAGCCCTAGACATCACAAGGTACAGGTCCACAGCAGCTTAAACTAATCAGTGTTGACGCTGCTCTGTTGTTGTTCCTCCACTTGAACAGCTCTGCTGCCTCCCTAGCTCTAACCCCCAAGCGTCCTGCCTGGATCTTGAGCTGCAACCAGGGTTTGATGTGGCTAAAAACACATGGGAAAGAAGCCTTCATTCAGGTGAAAGCTCCCTAAACCAGGCACTTACGCAGTCCTGGCTCTAGGATGGACTTGGGGACATGTGACAAGGAGGGGAAGGAGGTGAGGGAAGGGTGGGATTGTGATAGCTCCAATTAAAATCAGCTTACATCATAACACAGCCATGCTTGTAAGGTTCTGGAAATGATAACCCAGTGGTTTCAGCAAGATACAGCTGTGAGCATAGGATATGATAATCAGGGGAACTCTGGCTTTGGAATTTCCTTCCTCCACTGTTTTCTAATACATCATTTTGGTACACATCAGAAACGCTGAAGATCACACACCTCAACCTTTCCACCCTTGAAAAGGGAAAATGATATGAAGGCTTGATTAATTTCTTTTATGAGGTTTGGTTGCTGTGTGTCATTTGAAGCAGATCAGGCAGAGGAGAAAAAAAGAAAACATTTTTGTAAGCAGTATAGAATTCTTCCCTTTGAAAAAGAGCTAAAACTTCATTAACATTTCAGCCAGCTTTAAATTAAAATTTACATCTGAAAATAATCCATAACGTGTTTTGAGTGCCAGTGAGTCACATCAGGGCAGTACCAGCACAAGTTTCTTTTGTGTACAGCTTGTGATGTGGCTCCGGTACCATCAGTAACAGTGCTACTGCGCCCCTCATGCTGGTGTGAGAATGCCCATGGAATTAACCCTTGGCCTTGTGCTGATCATCCACAGCCAGTGTGTCCCAGGCCACGTGACTGGCTGGGGCAAACTGAAGGGAGCAGATGAGTGCTGGGTCCTGAATTCTACACCTGCTTTGTGTGCAGGCTAACTTGGCCTAGTACTTTTTACCAAGACTAGTCCTATTCCATTCCGTTGCAATAAAAGAGGTTTCTCTTGTAGCTCTGTAATTCTCTAATGTTCTCTTGTACTTTCTGTAGGACAGGCCCTTTGCACATGCCACCAGAGCCAGTGGGTCATCTTCCACCCATCCCTACACCACTGAACGGTGATACTTTAATTTTTTTGCCCTGCTGAGCACAAGTCATTGAGTTTGATGTTGGGAGGAGGAGAGGTCAGAAGTGAAGCTAGCAGCTCTGCTGTGCAGGCAGGACAAATGGGAAGACTGCTCTGTATCCCTAGGTTTTGCACATATGAGAGGATGTAGGCAGCTGCAGCATGCAGCCTGAAATGTTTTTTTTCTGCGAGGTTTTTATGTCAAATCTACATTGGTGAGATTTGTAGCTGTCCTGAGCAATTGGTACCCCAACTGCAGAGCCTTTGGAGAAAAACACTTTGCAGATTGTATCATGCTTTTGGTAGGGCATGTGTTGGAGTTCCTGACAACTGTTTCTAAAGGATTTTCCTTCACGCGAGGTCTTAAAATATAATTTTCTCCTCTTTTTTTCCCCTCTCTCCTCAGGGAACTAGAGGGCTTGACGCATCTTTTACATCCTGCATATACTCTGACCACAGTCCCTCCCTGTTCTCACAAGTGGAGCTCAGCCCTGCTTCCCTTCCTGTTGATTCCCAGTCAGCTACATGGTAAGTTTTCATTATCTCTAGACTTGTTGCCACGAGGTAAAACTCTGGCAGACTCTCTCTAAAATCCATTAACACTGGGCATTGAGGGCAGAGCACTTCGTGCCCATCAGAGATCGTTCAGTTGTATTCCAGGCTGACTGCAAGGAAAGGAAGATAGTATTGAATTAGCATTGGAGCTGAACTTCAGCATAGATTGTTATAGGAATAAAATATGAAGTAAAATATGTGACAGAATTAAATCCATCAGTTCTAATAAAAGAAACAGAAGAAAGCACAGAAATATTGGACCCTTAAATCCCATTAACCAGGCCAGAGAGAGAATGCGTTAAAAGGAAGCTGCACTGTATCTTTTTTCATTGTTTGATGAAATAATCTTTTTCACCCTTTAAGTAGTGTGTTTAAAACTCCTAGTATTTCTGAAACAAAGAGAATATACAGCCACCGAGCTAGCTGGTTTTTATACCTTCCTTTCTGAGTATTGTCCTTCAGTGCAATACAGAGCCATTTCTTTGTTCTCAGAAGCTAGCAGTTAAATTGTATGTAAATGTATGCAAATTAGATGCTGTCTAATAAAGAGAGTCATTAGATGGAAGAAATATTTAGTTTAGGGGGAAAAAAGAGAAGAAAGCAGGTGTATTTTGCAATAGAAAAATGTAAGATTGCAAAAGCCCCTCAAACTTTGGGTGAAGGCTTTTTATAAAGCCATTAAAATATTTTCTAAAAGGCTTGCCCTACTCTTGGTCCTATTTTCTGTGTGGTTTTTTTATGTATGTGCACTTCTGTACGCACTGGCTGTGCTATACGTACAGACATGTAGGTATTGTATTCATAAGTATTTTATTTCTTTAAATCATGTAGCTGTGAATTTACACACATGTACCTTGTACTAGGGTGTGTTTTCTGCTTACTGAATAGATAGAGGTGAAATTCATGTGGCAAATTTTATTTTCATAGATTGATTTATTCATCATGTGCTCTGACTGGATACCTTTTCTCACTAAATCATCTCCCTCCATTTTGTCAACCCTTTCTTCAACAATTTTAAAGCTTTATTTTTTTTCGATTTTATTTATTTACCAGTGCTCAGTGCCAGATGCATTTCCATTCTTTCACTTGCATTTTCTGCCAAGTTATCCCTTTTGAGGTATGGACCTGATTTAAGCCTGCAGCAGCAGTGACCTTTCTAAACATGAAGTTGCAGCTTTACTGTCAGGTGTCATAACACTAAAATGCTCAGAATGTGAAGCTTTGTGTCATCCAAAACCAGAGATTCCACACCCGTGGATGGAGCACTTGTATCCATCTAGGTTCTGAAAGATTTAAAATAGATGAATTTTATTTTCTTACCACTTCTAAGGAGATGAAATTTGAGACTTGTCTCTCTCTACCTTTTGAATTTCTACTCCTGATCTTTCAGCACTTCTGTTTGAGTGGACCAGTATACAAAGGTGATATGGCTCAATTATCTTCAAGTCTTTGTTGTATTTTGTTTCTGATGGTCAGTTAGCATGGTTTCAGGCAGAGACAATAGCTGTATGTCAACTTTCCTGTTTTTTCTGTTGCAGTTTTGCAAGTCTGGAAGTCTAAAGACATATATGTATATGTGTATAAAATATATGTATATAAAAATAATGTTGTTTAAATATTTACATACAAAGCCAAAGGATTGGCTTCCTTCCCAGAATTACTGGAACTACCTTCCCCAGGAACATTTGGACTTGAGAAATCTCTACAGCAACACATTTTTACTGAAACTAAACAACTTGTGAAGTGAGTAACTAGCTCTGCACCCTTCGTTGTTCATATGGGTTCTTTAGCATAGAGTGATGGAGAGACCTCTCTGCATGGCTAGTTAATTTCCAGCTAATTGTGATAAGATTATCTTTTATTGCCATTTATACCCCTCAGTTTCTCATTGGCTTATTTTGTGAGAGAGATGTTACGAGGGAAGCTTGGGCAGAGTGGGAGTATTTTTGCCACAGTTCTAGGACAGGTCCATGCTGTGTGCTGCATCTGAGCAGTGTGTGCAGTCTGGGCACTGCATTCCTTTCTGCACAGCTAAAGAGTAGTCAGACTGATCCCTCAGAACAAGCTGCCCCCCAGCTGCCCAGTGTCCCAACCACCCTGGCCTTAGCAGTCAGCAAAGAAGCCATAAAGTGTCTGCTACCCAGAGGGAAATGTAGGCAGGGTGATTGTAAGGCCATGGTGGAGGTTTGGCAGTGAATATTGCAGGTACTCTTGAAGGCATAATAGAATATGTAAGGTGAAGATTGTGAGGGATGCAAAGGAAATCTGAGCTGTAATATAAGGATGCTAGAGAGAGATGAGGTTAAAGTGAGGAGTAACTCATATGGGTATATGTGATGGGGTACTCATATTGGTGACTAGGAGGGATGAGGCCATGTTAGCGAGCAGAAAATGTTGGTGTTTTACTGACTCGCTTGGGGCACCACTCTTCTAGGCTGTCTGGCATTGAATTTCCAGGAAAACTGAGTCATTAGTGATGCAGGCATTTAACATGGATTTTTACACAGAGTTTGCGATCTAGGTAGGTGTAGTTATGCACATTATTCAGATTTTGGGAGGTGGTGATTAATCCTGAAACCCTAATTGGGAGATTTACACTGGACACGGGACAGGCTAGCAAACAAAATACCTTGTGTCTCTCACATTCTTGATCAAGTTGGAAAAAATATATGTAGATGAGTGATACTCAAATGGAGGAAGAGTGATGTAAGCTTAGGGGCAGGGATCTGATTGATTCCATATTCCTTCCCATGCTTCCTGTGGTCCGGAATAATTGTTCAGGGCAGGAGAGAATTCAGTGCCTACGTACTTCTGAGGATAGGCATCTTGCTACCTTATCCATCTCAACAATAACAATAATACAGCTTTCCTACTCTTGAAGTACATTGCAAACATACATATGCATTAAAAGATGTGAGGGTTCTGTGTCTTGTAATGATGAATCCAATAACAGTACTGTAGACAGATGTGGAAACCAAGCCCCTGGTGCATCTGATCAGGCATTCATCCTGTTAATGTCTTCAGCTTCAGCAGTGGGAGGCACAAGAAATCCTAAGTTGTAATAGTGAAACAACTAATTTTTTTCACTATTGATCTTGATAGTAAATGAGAATTTTTAAAGCTGTACCTCTCAGGAGCTTGTGCAACTCTAAAGAAATAGTTTTGAGAAATAAAATATGCCACACTAAACTAATCCTAGAGCTAACGAACAGGCATTGGGACTAGCAGCTTTTGCTATTACCTACTGCTTATTATTGTTATTATTATTATTTCTTTTTAATTATGCAAAGTGCTAATCAGTTTGATTATGCACAGTGCTAATCAGGTTAATTATGCAAAGTGCTAATCAGTTATTCTCTAAGCACACGAGGAGAGCAGAGGTGCTGGCAGTGAATGGTGGTTCTAGATGGGGGTAGTCACGGCAGTCATTCCTTATTAAAAGAGGAGTAGGTGAGATGATAGGGGTTTTTGCTTCCATTAAAAAGTAAATAATAAAAAAAAAAGAAAGCCGTGAGGGTGATAGTTCTGATGGGGTAATTCTTCTTTCACAGCAAGGCAGACTTTTTTTCCAAGTCAGCTCATGCTGTTGGATAATTTCTGTAGGAGTTTGAATGCACTGATTTGGGCAAATGTATTGCAGGGGAGTCTTTTAATGGCAAGGGTGTAAGGTGTGCCCACTTAATAAGTCAGGGTGCATAACTAGAAAAATCAGAAATTAAGGGAGTCTGGTCAATCTAACAGAGTCACTTTTTAAGCACTGGTGAGTGGGATAGTGATAATGTAACATGGATGGCAGTTGTTCATCTGTTATTATGGCTGAAGATCCTGTATGTGCATACAAAATGTGTTTCTTTCAGTATAATGCCTTTAAAAGCTGTAGGAATGTAGGGTGCCTTATCAGTGGAATATGTTGGGCTGTGTTTCCTCTTCCCATTTAGAACTAAATTAAAAACTAGAATTTTGTATTCCTGTGAAACAAGATCTGTTTTCACTAAGCTATGTTCTCCCATCAATTACAGAGGATTCAGTGTGTCTCTCTTACTATGCTCAGTGTCTAATATCTAACCAGCATTCCTTATTTGATTATGTTTCAGTATTGGTGTGGGATACATAAGCAATACTTTTTTCAGTTAGTAATGAGGATGACATTCCCAGAGCAGAAAGCTACTTGCTAATAAAAGTCCTGGGTAAAGGATCTTAAGAGATTTTTGAAGCCATTGAAACAAGAGACTGCTTCATAAAAGGCCATCAGTACTAGAAGGTTACTGCAGCAGCAGTGCAAGAGAAATTTTCCTTGAAAAATTAAGCATTGAAGGTACTAACTTATGGAGAGTCATTACAAATTTTAAAGTGTATTTACAGTAGGAAGTAAAGCAAGGTATCACTAATATATGGCTTAAATCAGAGCCTGAAAAGTAATATTGCCTTCTTGGCTTTGTGACTACTCCACAAGACATTGATCCTTAAAACAAGTTTACTACCAAATATGTGGTTACAGATGTTCATCTATTCTTATAAGTTCTTTCTGGTGTTAGAAATCTATACAAATCAATGGTCCAGCATCAAGTCTAGTGCTTCTGGAGGAGGGGAGTATGTGATGCAAATAATGTAAGTGAGAGGAGGAGACACCAGACACCAGTGTCCTGAGACTCTGCATGCTTTGCTGTCTGAGCATCCACATCTTTTCAAGTGAGAGTCAAATTCTGAGAAATGAAAACTCAGGTTTCATTTTCCTGTGGATATTTCCCTATAGTATCTAAAAGCTTCTGTAAAGTCAGAAGACCCTTGAAAGGCCAACAGCATAAAATCCACACGGTAGTATTTGCACCTTAGAAATATAAACCTACCTGAGACATAATCATAACTTCTGTTGAATTTCACCATCTCAGATGGCTGTTCTTCTGAGGAATTGGGGAACTAGAAAGGCAAAACTCACATTCTGCTCCTAATCCTACTGCTGTCTTTGTAATGCTGCTAAATTGCTTTACCTTGTTCTGCCTTAGTTTGTCTCGATGGCAAAGTGTGGTTAATGACACAGACCTAACACAGTGGAGCTGGTTTGTGAGGCAAGCTTATTGTTTGCAAAATACTTTGATATCTCTGAACTAAAGGGGTTATAGAAGTCCTGTCCTATGGCGAGTTGTATTATTAAAAAGCATCACCAAATCTTGTGATATTGTGTAAATTAGTGTAAGATGGCACCAAAGTGTATTCCTAAAGAGGGAAATAAGTAGATAGAGAAAACTCAGTTGCATTACATGAAGCTAATGAGTTAGCAACAAATGAGGAAACCCCAATAAGGAAATCTGTGCCTCTTGTGCTTGAAGAAGTGTGCCCTGAGTGAACAGGGAAGTAATTTGCTTGTATGGCAGAAAGCCATTGCTTCAAAACTCCTTTTGCATTTTCTTGAGGACCTGGTGTTCAGAGGTGCAGGCTAACTGCTACTCAGCCCAGTAGGAGCTGAGTCTGCTCATTGCCATTCACACAAATGGGAGCTGGTGGAGAATTCACAACAATAAGATTTTAAACGTTCAGCCTGACCTTTTAAAGTTACTGACCTGCATTCAGGTTACAAACACACAGCAATTTTCTCTTGAGCTGCAAAGATTGTAAATGTTAAATCAGTAATTCAATCAGACTAGAAGCCCTTCTCCTCTCTGTTCTCTCGTGCCCAGCTGCCATGACTGCAGTAAAGGAACAAGAAAACTATCTAAACATATCCATATCTTACTGTGACACCGGTACTTGGAAGAAGCCCCACTGACATAAACTAACACAAAGTGACACATTGTTTAAAAAGTTGTTTCGAATGTCTTCTCCCATTGATCTTTTTTTAAGGGAGATAAATAAACACTGTGTGTGGTGCAGCCAGACTGAGTATTTTTGCTCCTACAAATGTTTATACATTCTTTAGCGGTTGTTTGTAATGGTATTTGTTGACTGTAAATTCCAGACCTTCATGTTTGTAATGTATACATTTTCAGGAGCAGTGCAGTTTGGGGAGTGCAGTCAGGATAGTGCCTCTTATGAACACTACCAGGTGAATAGTGGGTGGTTTGTTTTTCTCCTCCTTCCAAAGTAATGAATTTGTTTTTGTGCTCCCAGTGAAAGAGAGAGCTGTGGTGGCAGGAACAAGGAACTTCATTAAAGCAGGACCTTCAGGTCCATGAGGAAAGCCATATAGGATCTGGTAGGATCAAGTTACTTCAACTTTTCATCTGATTAACAAATAACTCTGTTGCACTGTCAGTTCATTCAGTGGCGATGAGGGTCATGTGTGTTTTCTCTCAGGAGGAAGTGAGTGAGGTTGTTACACATGACAAAATTCCTGTTGGCTGAGACCCCTCCTGCCCCTCTGTTCCTGTTTGACAGTTCTCTCCCTGGTCTTGGGAAAAAATCATCCGTTTCTTACTAATTGTTATTATCGGCATCTTAATCCCCAGGGCAGTGGGACTGTGTAGAAGATTTGGGGAATGATGCAGGCACTTTCTTCTACTAAACTGAATGAGCATAGCTGCCTGAACATAATGTATGTGTAGGAAGAGTTCAGCTTAATCAGTCACCATTTCTCCTATTAGGTGGAATTTCCCTTAAACCCATGCTTCTGTTGTGTTTGTGTAAGTTAAAATTACATGTTTTGGATGTTCCAGCTTGCCTTGCACTTTCCTTTCTGCTCTCTTGTGCACTTTATCTACATTTATTAGACACAGGTTTTGCTGCCTTGCAGTTACCTTCACAGAAACCACTCTCATTTGACCATAAGCTTTATTAACATGTAACAAATTTTAATTAGTTTTAGTTGCTTTAAACATAAGTTTTGGGAGAGCTGCTTCTGCCTCAGGTGGGCTGTTTATAAATCTGCTACTAGAAAAAAACATTTGGTTTTGCCCATGCTAAAATATTCTGATAGCATCTAAGAGTTCTTGTGTCTTCATGGTTTGGAATGAAATCAACTGAATGACCTTTGTGGCAGGGATTTTTTTTTTCTACTTTATGCTTGTGCATCTTGCCACCCTGACAAGTTCTATGAAAATAAGAAGGACCTACTGTGATTATGAGCTTCTTAGTGAAGCCTCTCAAAAGGCAGAGGTCTGTCTGGTGGTCCTGCAGCTTACCATACTGTTGATGGCCACAAAGCACTGATATGTTGGTATGTAGCAGATGCTCTTTTTCACTTGGCTGTTTGGAAATTCAGGGGATTAAATGCATGGGGGGAAAAAAAAAAGGTGAAATAATATTTCATTTATCTAAAGTCACACCTGTGAACACTAGAACTGAAGTTGACAGAGCAACCTTAATTCAACTTTCCTGCGCTTTTCCAGTTTTTATGTGATCACATGCTGGTTTTGGTGGGAACCCGTCTTCTCATAAAACACCTGACGGACCTGGTTTCTCTAGTCTGGTGGAACAGAGATTTTTTAGTAAGAGGCTGTTTTCTTTAGGGCCAGTTGCCTCACTTACTGCAAACACTGGAAATTATATATGAGGCAGAACATAGCAGAAAATGAAAGGGTGCTTTTATTCTCAAGATTACGGTGAGAGCATACATGTGCTTAAAGCAAAAAATGTGCTTGAATTGAGTTGTTTGTAAAATCAGACATCTTTTGGTGGGTTGCACAGCAAGCTAGTATTTCTGCTTTCTCTTACCCATTCACTTACTCGTTTTAACTCTTCACTACTTCTACCTTTTAAAGCATTCTGTTTGATTTCCTTTAAAGAAAAGAAAAGAAGTCAATACCAGTAGTTACAGCCTACCCTGGTCTTGCATCACTTTTCTAGTATGCGAAAGACTTTTTTTTTTCCTTTTTTGTTTTTTTTTTCCTTACTCTCCCTATGAAATTGCAATTTCCAGGATTTTGACTTTCAGTTGGTAGGCAATGCACTATGTTCCACATTTATTCACTGACAAAAGTGCACACAACTCTTTCTGACACTTTGACAGTTTAGTGGGAGATGCTGCTCTAAGTAGAATGTGTCTGTCTGTAGCCAGGTCCGTTTTCTGAGCACTGGGAATTCAGCTGTTTTCTTGAGAATTCTTTTTTTTTCATATTTTATTACTACAGAGAGAATACAAAGAGTGCTTCTTTCTTTCTTTCTTTCTTTCTTTCTTTCTTTCTTTCTTTCTTTTTTTCTCCCTCCAGTTGACACAATCAGTATTATTTGAAGGCAAAAAATTACACACAGAATGGGAAATAGGGTGGGAAAATGTAATAGGAACTGCAAATCTTTTCTGTCTTGTCTGAGTAAATGAGAGCTGATGAGAGATGCAGCACAATGAGGTCTAGGGAATGCTTGCTGAACTGGTATATAAAGATTGTTTCATTTTGCTTCATTTCATTTTACTGTATTGAATTTGAAAGGGAAAATTGCAGCGGACATGAAAGTTTGCTGTAGAAACACCTTTGGTTGCAGTACCCTTGACGTGAACCTGGGCAAGCATGAAAAGGAACGTTAAATAAAGTAGTGTATGAATTGTGTAGGTGTGCTTCAGAAGCTACTTTCTGAAGAGTGCCCTTTCACAAAGAGTGGCCCTGCCCCTCAGGTTATTCTGCTACTTCTGTTTTTAATCTCTTAAGGTGTCATTCTGGGTTGTCTTTTTTTTGTAATTTGGTAGTGGGGGGACAGTGAGTCAAAACCATACTGATTTGCAAGACTATGTGGTAGCATCATTTTTGAATGCCAGTTTTCAAGAAGACGGGAAGAAGATTATTTCTTCCCCCATTTATGCCCAGCCTAAAGGTTCTTCTCCCCTTTTCAAATGAGTATAACTCAGGGGAACTTGTTTCTAGCTGGGATACTACTACAGCAATGCACTCCTCAACAGACAATTTTACCTTCACCTAGCATGTTACAAGCTGCAGTGCTTCTGTCCAGCTGGATTGTCTGTTGGAAGGAGCAGGTGTGAGTCAGGTTAATCTGAATTTTTTTTTTTTGCACTACCTTAGGCATTGTTAATTCTCAAAAAACACAGGATTTTTTATGCCTAAGTCAAAGTCAGTTGAGTATGTCTGAAGTAATGCATCACAAACAGCAAACATTGCTATGTAAAAGCTCTGACAGTGCAGACTGTAAGATTTGACACTCCTGCCAGAGCCATTACCCTTGGGAGAGATCTTTGATGATAAAACATCTAAAAATTAAACTTTTTTTTCTAATCTAAATATGTAAATTGTAATGCTCAGAAGTAAGATTCAGCATCCTTGTCTTCAGAGTCCAGCTGGTGTGTTCTCATGGCAGGTTCGTGTCTCTTCTCCTGGAAAAGTTTTTTACCATCTGGAAACTTCTGGATTTTTTTGAGGTAGGCATGCTTGGCAAGCCTTTGCCTGGAAAGCATTGTGCTTTGTACACACCTTCCCTAATCAAAGTCCCAGAGAGTGAAGAGGTGGGAGTAGCATCGGTGGGCACTGGAAGAGAAACGAAGGGGGGTGGTTTTACTTTTCTCCAAGCAAAGGGGTGGTTTAATGGCGTTGTGTAATGCAGCTCTTCTGCTACTCTGAGGGTTAGGGAACGGCTGGGTAGGTTATTTAATTCCTCCCCCCTCTGCCCCTGCCATTACCACTGCCTCTAAATGGAGACCTGCAAGTGCAAGGGTACCCAGAGGGATGTCAGTGTCTCTGGATGTGATTTATCCAAGGAGCGTCGTTCAGCTCAGTAGCTGAAATCTGGATGTTGCTAAGTGCCATGGATTCATGATCCTAGTTCAAGCACAATCCACTTTTTTCCATGGCTGTGGTTTTGGAAGTGGAAGGGTTCCTCATTGGTTTGTTTTTTCCAGATAAACTTCATAGGCTCAGACAGGGAAATCATGGATAACAGAAGAGAAGTGACAAAACCAAAATGCTTCTCAACCTAGGAGAGGATAGCTCATGGAAAAAGGAGAAAGTTTTCCCAGTGTCATGAGTAGATGTAATGTGTACAGAGCATTAAGAAAAGATCTAAGAATTTAAAAGCTGATTGAAATGCAGAACATGTTGGGATATTTGGGGGGTAGGGTAAGGCAACCACTCTTTTCTGTAAATTTTTCTAGTCCGAGTCTTTATGCTGTGCAGTCTGACTAGCTGTGTTATTTCATGTACAATAGTAATTCAAGGAATATTCTTCTTAGCAGAATAAACAAATTTTTGCTGCTTGACATGTGAAATGTTTGTGCTAGTAAATTCCACAGACAGCCTCTTCCCCCCCAGTATTGTTTTGTCTGATTATACAATCTTGAAAGTTTAGAATTGACTGGTTTACTGTAAGAAGCATTAAGTAAATGCAATCTCCCTATTTTTAATAACAGAAGCTCAAATTTCATGTGAGATCACACCAGTACTCCAGTGTAATTAAGTTTATGGTTTTCTTATGCACTTCAAATGCCTGTGATGTGCAGTTAATAGTATTTTTCAGACAAGTATTAGGACACCTCAGCAGTGATGCTGGTGTGGGATGGTGTCTAACAGCAGCGCAGACACCACAGAACAAAGGAAATTGCAAGACCCTGTTATAATTTGCCTAAAAATATGCATGACAGCAGAGCTCTTTTTTTACCTGAGTTTAGAGACTGATAAGGCTTTAAATTAGAGTGAAGCTTCATAAATGAATCAGGCATGAAACAAGATTTTCCAAGCTTGGCTTTAAGTCCAGTGTGTATTGAGAGTGAAATATGGCTGGATATTAGATCTTTTTCAACTTGGATTTTGTGTAATGGCTGTACCCCAACTCTATTTTCTGCTATGCAGATTTTTACCATAAGCTGATATAAGACTGCATAGGAAGTTTTGGAGAAAAGCTTTGAATGAACTTTGCATCTGTGTACATATATACAGATACATTTTTTGTTTGTTTGCTTGCTTGCTTAAAGGAATCATGATTTTTCAATACAAAAGCATTCTTTTTCTATTTCTAAGGAAAGAAAATAATACTAAAGATGACTAAGAATTCCAGAGAAGTGGGCTGGGATAAGTAAAAAAAAATATTTTATTTAATTTAAACTGCTGGAGATTTTTTTGTTTACTTCAAAGAAGTTTTGATTTTCAAATGTTTTGAAGATGAAGGCCAAAATTTTCAGTTCATGAGGAGGAAGAATGTTTCTGACTTGGCTCCATCTGACATGCTTGTTGAACATTGAAACTTAAAATTGTACTTACTTAGGCTTGGATGTAGAGCTGAATCTGCACATACAGTGTGTGTGACAGCTATGTAAATTAGAATTAGACCTGATTATTCCAGTATCTTGGACTTTCTGGGCCTGAGTCTTCAGCATCAAGATTTTGTGATTCTTGAGGTTGAGCTTGGTTGTGTGTAGAAGTGTTGGAAATGAGCCCCTGATTCCTTTCTGAAACAATTCCCTCTGATACAATAGGACTGTCAGGCTTGCTGACAGCAATGGCAAAGTTCTCACACGTCAGTAAAGCCTCTCCTCGCTTGGAAAGCTGAAGAACAGCTTGCTTTATGTAAGTACTTAGGGACACAGCAAAGACCAGTAGGTGATGTGTGGGCATGTTCTCAGTCACCTTTCCAGCTCCTGAGCTAACTCCTGTGCAGTGCTGAGCTCTGCTGTGGGGACAGCAGATCTGGGAAGTTCCTGGCAGGTAGCCATAGAATAGCCTTTCCCTTACTTTATTGAAACAGCACATGCAAATGCTAACCAAGTGTTTGTTTTGTTCATGCAGATTTTTTCCCATGCAAATTTAGACTGCTGGTTTCCTTCATTACACATAAAGAGGTTGGAAAGTCCTTTTGAATGGGAAGCAATAGCCAGGGTAGTTTAGTAGCACCACTTTTTATTCTGTTTGCTCCTGAATCAAACGAGAACCACACAGACTTCAGTGTGACTGATGGAGCCGGGAGGACTGTGGCGTTTGGCCCCACAGGTATTAACTTGTGTCAATTCTATGGGGAGCTTTTAGGGGGACTGTTGGGGGCAGGAAGCAGCACAGCTGGGACAGGCAGTGTGAGTACCTGCTGTGGCTTCGACTGCCCATTGCTGGCTGGGAAATGCTAATTGACATTTGAGAGAACATACTCTATATGAGAAAGTGATGAGTGAATGGAAATTAAAACAAAAGGGTTGAAAATAGAGCTGTAATCAATCTAGCCCTGTATCTCAATAAGCCAGGGGCAGTATTTCATAGTGAGTTTGGGGCAGATATTGTAGCAAGTGACACAATAGCAGGGGGTCTTCCCCCCACTCCCTCCTCCCCTGCCATTAAATCTACATTTGGAAGGTGGATGGTGCTGAGTCATAAATTAAATTGGGGTAATACATACAGTGTATATATATTTCTGTCACTTTGTCTCAAATTAAACACGAACCTTCTCCCCTGACAAGATGATAGAAAAGTTAATTGCTCGCCCTGGCTTTAAATTGGAATTTGAATTTGCAAAATGCTAAAGGTTTATGAGATCTAAATCATGAGGAGCTTAAATTACATTCCTGTGATAAAATATTAATAAATCAATTAAAACATAAGCCGAGTATAATATTACTTTTTTTGTAGGAACCTTGAACACAATAATTCATTAGAGTGTGCAGTAACAATTATTGTATCTTTTTTAATTTTCTTTTTTATTAGTTTCTCTTTTTTTAAACTGGGGAAAAGGCAACATCAGATGGGAAAACACCACACAATGGTGGAATATTATCCTGGTACCAAATCTAGTCATCTCCTAGTAACGATGCATGTACATACAAAAGCATCTGAACACCCTGAGCTCCACATTGCACCATGGCTCCACAATAACAAGACTCACTCGCTGAAAGCTGGGGGATGTTCTTCCCCTTTTCACCATGGGAAAGAAGAACAGTAGCATGGCAAGAAGGGGAAAAACCTTACTGCTTCTGTTTTGTTTTTTTTTTTTTTTTCTTTTCCAACCTCTTTCCATGCCGTTTTATCCTTTTCTTATTTTTCTTTCTCCCTTCTCTTTATTGGTATAAGATTGGTATGATTTCAGTGTCAAAACTATCAAAAAACTTGCAGATATTTGGGTAAAACTGGCCTGAGTTTTGTGTTGGGGAAACTCAGGTTAGAATTGGATTTCATTCCTAGATTTTTAGTTATGTTTTGAACAACTCTCACGGCTCTAATCTTTACATAACCCATTTCTGTGTACTATATAAAGAGCACTTCAGGCACAGTATGGAACTTAGTTATTATTTGAGGAAGGAGGTGTTATGCTAGCTCAGCATGCATTTCTTATATGCAAACATTAATACACAAGGAATGCAATTATTACATATACCTGCACACCTCTAGTGCCTGTGAAGGTGCAGATTCCTTTGTCAAGTGCTTTTTACCTTCTGTGAAATGACTGGACTGCATGTCTCATACAGCTATGCTTAGTAAAGGGTCTAATTGCTATTATTACATTATTTGTGTTTGAATTCTTGAAAGGTTATTTAGTACAAATTATGTGTTAGTGCCAAATTGGCAGCTCTGGGGAGTGAAGTCTGCTGTACAGATCCATGGGGTAGGTCCCGTGGCTGAGTGCGCTCTGCCCACCCTTCCCTGCACCTCGGAGTCGTGAGCAGCCATCGCTCCTGGCAGCCTTGGAGGGTCCACTTCAGCCTCTCCTGGTTTTGCCATTTGCAGCTGAGACCGTGGCTTGTGCAGATCGGGTGTGCTGCAGCCAAGGGTTTTTGACTAATCTAGAGCATCTACATAGAAGCCCCAGCCTGGTCCCCCTCTCCAGGGACAGGAGGGCTGTGCGGGAGGCAGCAGGGAAGGGGTGCACAGCTGCTTCTCCTGCCTCTCCTGCGAGCAGCCTGCAGCCATCTCCCTCCAGCAGCACAGGGCAGCTGTGTTGGCCAGCTGAAAGCAGCCAGGGCCAGAGTCAGCTGGGGAAAACAGCAACAAGAGATCCAGGAGCAGGTGGTGGCTTGTGCTTCTAACCACCTGTCTGAGTAACGCTTTCCTGGGTTGCCCAGAAGCTATGGTGGGCTCCAGTTTTCCCTGGATATGGGATCACTCATGATGCTCAGGGCCCTCCTCATGGTGAGACCATAAGGAGTTCATTGAAGGATCCTGCTTTACTGTGCTCCTGGCTGTCCTAACTTGGGAGTGACCTCAACTTAAAATTAAATCTTAGTTTTCACAGGCTTTTGCATTTGCTGTCTCTCTGCTGATGAGACCAGGCAGGGTCTGTTGTAGTGATGCAGAATAAAATCAAACTTTGTGTTTCTAAGCACACGTACCATGTCAGTACTGCTAAGCTCCTCATCAATATTTAAGAGTCAGTTGTTAGTTTTTACATGCATTGCTTTTCATTTTCTCCATTTCATGAAGGGAGGATGTGAGAAAAGTCACTTTCCACCAGGTCTCAGTGTCACGTAGCAAACCAGTGGTGGTGATTCAAGTGACTACATGACTACAGCTGCCCACCCTTGCACTGAACCTCACCAAAACTGGAGAAATGCCTGTTCATCAGGAAGTAAATGATCATTGAGCTTGTTTTGTGCAGACTGAGAAGCAGCCATCAGATGCAATTTGCCTCTTGTGGCTACCAAAATGAGGCACATTTAAACAAACAATCTAAAACTGAAGTTTTCATATCACCAACATGGTCTGATCTTCCTTTGTTATGATTGCAATAGATTGTTGAGGGTTGACCCAGTATTATTTATTCATGGCACTTGGTAATTACATTTACTCAATAGATTCCATAGTTCACAATTTCTGTTATAGAATGTGACTGAATCTTTGTGCATTCCTGTAAATAAATTTTTTTAATTGGATCAGTCGAAATTCACATGTGTGTAGGGAGGTGTTCTAGATTTTTCTTGTGTACTGGGATAACTTCCAGCACAAGTGAAGAAAACTTTAATACCAAGTTATTTGTCAGTGTTGCCTTTTGTCGAATCATAGGAGTTACACTGCTGAAGTCATAGAATCATAGAATGGTAAGGAGCTGGAATGGACCTTGAAGATTGTCTGGTCCCAGCTCCTTACCTGCCATGGGCAGGGACACCTCCCATTAGACCAGGCTGCTCAAGGCCTTATCCAGCCTGACTTTGAACCCTGACTGGGTTGGGCCATTCACAACTTCCCTGGGAACCTGTTCCAGCGCTTTCTCTGTGGCATATTGTCCTTGCTGGGAGGTGAAGTAGACTATATGCACAAGAGCATTGTTGACTCCTGCCCTGCGTGGAGATGGAAGATTCTTTTTTAGCCACGGCTGACATCAGGTGCTTGAGGTGGTGAGTTGAGGCTATGTATGGGCTCATAAAAATGGAGAGGAGGATATGGACTGACCAGTGCCAGCACAGGGAGTACCCTACGGTTTTGAGGACCATCCTGTCAAAAACTTTACTTCCCTGTCCCACGTGAGGACCGCCATCTCTTCTTTACTCTGCCCCAGGGAGGCAGCCAGAGGCCGGATGGACAGACAGACGCTGCAGTGAGTGCCCGTTGGGGACACTGAGTTTCTCGCCCATGATGGTAAACATGATTTGGCTCCCGCGCTCTTGTAATCAGGCTTACTCTTGCTGAAACAGAGATTGCTCTAGTGCAGTGCCAGGCCTGTAGCAATACCAACTGTTTAATAATAAACAGGCCCTGGTTGTTGGCAGCAGCTCCCGGCCCCTGGCAGCACGGAGGGCCCGTTCCGTGGGTTTACCTGCCCGCCCGTGCTCTGGAGCGCGGAGCGGCGCCGTGCTCGGTGGAGGCGGAAGCAGCGCAGGGACATCAGTCTCTGTCTAATCTGCTCAGTTCATTCTTCTCCAGGGACCCGGGGTGGTACAGCGAACATGCAGTGCTTTGGCAGCACTAACAATGGCTGGGCTGTCCTTCTAGATAATATTACAGACTTTTGCCTGATGCTTGGGGTATTTTACTGCTCAACTGCCTGTTCTCTAAGGTCTTATTTTGTTTACCTTTATTTTTTTTTTCTTAGAGGGGTAAGGTAGGTGGTGGGAGGGACGAGTTTCCTGTGAATTAAAAAATAAAGCAATGGGCTTAACTAGCTTGTTCTCCTGGTGCCAGAATGGTATTTATTGTTTTATTGTATTAATGACTATTATCAAGCACTTTTCCAGTATTTTATTGTTGGAATGGATGCTGAAATGAAGAGCAATTTTTTTAGTGAATGAAGGGACTTCATTATGGAAGCCGCTCCACCAATGGGGAAAAAATACAACAGCAAATAAGCCTTCACTCTTATCTCCATTTTGACCACTTCTGTAGTTTTCGTTTGATTTTCTTGTTGCTGTGTACAGTGTATGCATGTGGAAACAGTATGTCGTGGTTTATGTAGAAGTGAAGCTCGAGCTTGGAGATCAGTTAGGAAAAATATTGTGATACTGTGAAGAAGAAGAGATTATACTGCACAGTTAAAATGTAACTGCATGAATAGATGCAAGCATACATATTAATTTCCCTTTCCTTCTCCAAACCTTGAGTGGAACACAAGCCAGAATTTTCACTTGGTGGGATAATGATTTTATTTTTAAAATCCATATATGAAATGAATTGTAAGCAAAGATTTTTTTCCATTCCATGCTGCTACAGAGTTCTATATTTGGAGTCAGCTAAACTTTGCAGTATAGACCATTTTGGTCATCTGTAAAGGAAATCACTGAGCTATGGGTTAGCCATGACACAGACAACAGAAAAGATCTTTGTGTTTTTAACAAATATTGTGCTGTAAAATGTGTGGTGTCTTCCAGTGTTCTGGAGGGAATTCTGTCATAAAATTCCCTATCAACTCTACTTGAAACTCCACCCTTTATCATAATTATGGCAGGTGCAAGTATAAGGAAGCAAATGTAATTAGTAATCAGACCTGTGAGTACTGCCCTGTCGCCAGCTTTTTATTTCCTCTATGTAGCTTTGCCATTACCGATCTGAGAACCCTGTAAAGCCCTTGCATAATTAATGTTTAGTTTTTAAACCAAGAAACCCCAGATGGTGAGGTCTGGGGCCTCACTGATGCTGTTTCCTCTAAACATAGAGGGCATTAATATGAGCATATCCATCCATTTTCAATAGGTGAGTCAAGTTAAATACTCCTGAACAAGGTGGGACAACTTGAGCTTGTCTAAATCCTTGGGCCAAATCTCATCACGTGAGGTTTTCAGAACATCTAGATGATGTTAGGAGACATGAGCAGTCTTTGCTTCCCATGCCATTTGTTTTCCTAGCATACTTGAGCACTTCTGAAAATTCTTGTGTGTTTTTTTAATCATCCCTGAAGGCTTTGGCCTGAACAAGCATCTGGCATTTGACGCAGTCTGTGTTGAGATTGCAGAAATGACTTCTTCCCCTGTTTGTCATTTACTTGAGTAGATCTCTACAGACGGTCTTTTGATTTATTCTCAATGGGAACAAGTTGGAGTTCAGTGCTGCTGGATGTCTTCAAAATATGGGAGAAGTACAGACAATGAACTTGTTGGCTAATGTGGTGTTCTTTCTGAAAGTTGTAGAATTGAGGTAGTTTTATACTTTTTTTTAACCTTTTTTTTTTTTTTTATTTCATAAGAATGTTGAAGCGATGCCAACAGATAATTTTCAGGAGTCTTGAGCAGGGCAGCTACAGGTATGCAGGGAGAGGCAGTGCACTCAGGAGATTAATGAAGTACCTTTGCAGCTGCTATTGTAGAAGCTGGAAACCTTGTTTCATTAAGCAGAAAAATAAACTACAGAAACAGAAGACTCCCTCTCCTTCTTTCTAAAAGTGTTTCCTTTCTTAAAATGCACATTTTTAATCCAGTGGGAAGAGTCTTTTCTTACTGCTGACATACTCCTTAAATCATATTGTTTTCAGGCAGTAGGTAGAGTGTGTAGATGACTGACATTTGCTTGTAACTGTAACTAAAACATAGTTTTAGTGACATCAAAAAAATGATTGCATTTATAAGCTGAACCACTTACAGCAGGTAGAAGGAAAATTCAAAGCTAGAGTTAGTAATGGAAAATATCTCTTATCACTTTGAGTGCCTGCAGCTGTGCCATCGTGGGGTGTGATTTATTTAGAGTTGCTGGTCAGTACTTGGTCAAGAGAATCAACAGGAATAACTGGAGGGACCCTTGGGAGCGATTCAGTAGGTGGTGCTGTTCCCTTGAAGCCAGCCCTGATGCTATGCCCAGCAGGATATTTAGGGGGTTGTTAATTTCTTCAGCTCTAGCCTTCAGGTAGGACTTGAAAATTAGCTATTTATTGCCATTAAAAAGATCTCATGAATGCCTTTTTCTTTTTTTTCAGCTGTAGCAGTATTCTTAGACCATATGTGAACTTTTAGTAGCATGGGTGGTGGAAAAATATAGTAGAGGATAAAACATAATGGTTTCAGAGGCATCTCATGTATGCTTGAATCTGAAGCTTGAAGCAAACTTCAGGATCTGTGGATTCCAGGAGTTTTAACTGGAAAAACAGCCCTATGGGAACAAATGGGGACATGGGGTAATGGCTTTAAACTGAAAGAGGGCAGTTTTAGATTAGCTATAAGGAAAAAAACTCTCCTGTGAGGGTGGTGAGACACTGGAACAGGCTGTCCAGAGAAGCCGTGGATGCCCCATCCCTGGAAGTGTTCATGGCCTGGCTGGCTGGGGCTTGGAGCAACCTGCTCTAGAGGAAGGTGTCCCTGCCTATGGCAGGGGGGTGGGACTAGATGATCTTTAAGGTCCCTTACAATTTGGTTCTGTGATTCTATTATTTTTTTTAATGCACTGTGTGGGTAGCAGACCTGACTTGGCTTCCAGCACAAGATGAAGTCAAATCCAGTAGCAGACCTAGAGAGGACTCCAAACATTTCAGCTCTGGGCGTTGCTTGAATGTGAGCTCTCGGTGGTGGCCTTCCACTGAGCTGTATTCTGGTAAAATACAGTCACTCAACTAACAAATAAAGCAACACATATTTTTCAGAGGATAGGAGCAGTGTCTTTCCAGGCTGTCTCCAGATTTCAGAACTCTTCTCAGAAATCTTCAGAAGCAGTGAAACCTTTCCACTGTGCTGGACTTTCTGCTGTGCTGGAGTCCTCTTTTGTGGGCGGACTGCTTGTTATGGTCACTCAGAAGGAAGAATGTTCTTTTTGACTCTGAAGGTCACATGAAACATAATGTCAGAAATTTCTTTTTGTATGGTTTGAGGTCAGAAAGGCCATTCGTGTTTTGAACCCAGTTTTGCACAAACAGATTCTCTCCATCTTGAACCCATCAGGAGGTTAAAGCTCCTCCCTTCCATTGATAGTTTGTTCCACTGGTCAATTCCCTTGCTGTTTAAAAATGGGAGATTTGTTTCTGCTTCGATTTGACTTTCCTTTCTTTCATTCTTGGCTTCACGTTCCAGACTTTGGTTCTTGTTATGCCTTTCTTCACCCAACTGAAGATCCCTTTAGAAAACAATGAAATAGAGAAAAGTAAAAATGCCTTTTCAAGCCTACCCACTACCTCCTGTTTATGCCTCCAGGGATTGCTTTGGCCATCTTTGCCACATTTCACTGCTCGTTCATGTTCAGTTGTTTATTTGTTGTAATCCTTTCCAGAATCTCTGTTTTTCAGAATGCAGCACACCCCACCTGCACCCATGTCCCATCCTATAATACATCATGCGTTCCTTTTTCTTGAAGGCTTGCCCTACTAAAAGTTTTATTTGAAAGAACAGAAGTTTTGAAAAACCTGATTATCCTCCTCATCTCTTGATATCCTGTTCTCCTGATATTTTATCAGTCTTTGCATCACCTGGAAACTTTTATCAGCAGTGATTTTATAACTTATGAGTCATTGATCAAAATGCTGAATAGTGTTGTTGTTATTACTAATTTTACTTGTATCTTCTTCAACCCACCTGTGTTTGAAGACCCCTTAGGGTAAGAGCTTTCTGAGGCTCTTCCATTAGTTAGAAGTTCACACATGCTTTCATTGCTGGAACTAGAATGTTCTGCAGTAGTCCTAAGTCAAATGCCTATAAAACTGTAAGTGTATAAGCTCTTAGGCTTATAAAATACATAACAATGAAATCAAGTTTGTTTGACAAGACCTGTTTTCCGTAAAACTCTGTAAACTAGCATTAATCACTTTCCTACCTTTCAGTTCTTTATCAATAATTTCAGTCAGCATATATCAGTGCAATTTTACTGATGTCAGTAGATTTGTACATTTTGCTCACTTACAGTGTTCCTAATGAGTGTTTAAGATTAGTCAAGAAAGCAAAAACCAAAACAAAAGTCATTGTTAAGGATACTAATGTCCTTGGGCACTTTTTTATTTGGAGAAGCAGTCTGTAACTTCTCTGTGTGGTTGTGGATGGAATGCACTGGTAAGTCCCAGCAGTCCCCATAGGCATTGGGATAGAGTGGACACTGGGGAAGGTCCCTAACTGGAATTTTTATCCATTAAAATGTTTATGGGATTTCTAACAAAAATTTGAATTGTATCTTGAAATCTTTTATCTTGCATCCAGCATATGTATCTCCTTTGTGGGCATGAAGACACTACTCCCATGGTTTTTTCTTGTTTGTACTGAAGCTCAGGGTAAAGCTTGGTTTTCCTGAGCGGATCTCCTCTTCCGTTTCCTGAAGTTCACAAAGGGAATCTAGTGGGGAAATTCTCCAAACATCACAGAGCTGTAGGTACTTGTTGAGATGGCTGTGAAGCAGCTGTGTTCGTGTGGAGGCAGGAGGCTGATGACTCCTGGAAACAGATGGGTCTTCCTTTCAGATAGCTTGAAACATTATTTTCTTTCCTATTAGGTCTTGAGATGCTTTGTGCTTTAAACACCCTGTGTCTAGTAAGCCTGAAATATTTACCATTTACATTAGTCTCCAAATGGAAAATGTTGAAAGGCTATGCAAACAAGATTCCTGGACTACTGCATTTGACTGTCTAGTGTATACAAAATTGCAAGATGGGTTTGAGAGTTGTGTATAACAATATTTGAATTTTGTATAAAATAAATATGTGGATTTTATATTTTCTTGAGGGTGTGAAGACTTGGCCAAAATTGGGTTGGCATGGATGGCAGGAAAAAAAAAGGAATTTAAGTATACCAGAATGACCTTCTTAAAAAAATTAAATTGGAAAGAAGAGTAATGGCTTGTAGCTATGGGATAATGGAATTTGGGACACTTCCCCGTAATCTTGCTTTTAATTGACAACAGGCGTGTTTGTGCTTTATTGTGGAAGGACTTTGTGATCCACATACCATTGCTGCATGAAACACTCCACTTTTTGTGATACTGGTCAGAGAAAACAGTCCAGGATTCCAATCTCCAGGTCTGGGATTTTCATTCAAATCCATTTGCATTGTATTCTGAGGGAGAGTCCCTCAACTATTGAAAAACAAACTCCACCCAGTCTCCTTCTCCCTCAAAAAATCCTCACTTTCTGTCTGAACATTGAAACTTCTTCCTGATCAAAGGATGGCAAAGGATGGCTGGTGTTTCTGGAGAACATAGTGTTAAAAATATTTGGTAGGGAATCCCTATTTCTGTATGGTACAAGGGATTGTTGTTTCTGGTTTGACTCTGGGCATTATTGTGATAGAAATATTTGAATTGCCATAATGTGTAGATTGTAGAAGTTGAAATGGAATGTAACTGATTTCTGTGTTCTAATGATGGATAAAATTCATGAATCTCCAACCTACTCTTTTAGAGTAGACTTATTTTACTCATCTTATGAATATGTAGCCATATTATGAAGCTTCATAAAAGCATTCTGCTTTCAAGCCTTTACAAGGAAGATCACAGTGATAAACCAATTGAAATAGAGTTTTTAACTCATTTTTAACTGAGTTTTCTTACCCAAAAATTTATTATCATTTTCTCATTCTTCTTGATGAAAAAGGCATTTTATGTCTTAGTTTATGTATACATTCAGACCATAAGCCCTCCCCTTAAAAGTTCTCAGTAGATTTGGTGAGATACTATATGCCCTGGGGAGCCTGAATGATTTATTAAAATCTCACCCTTCATCCCCTTCCAAATATGACAGTCAGAATTCAAAGTGAGAATAATTACAGCTGTGCAGTTACAGCAGTTCTGAAAGACAGGGTAATAGGAAGACTCTAGAGGAAATGTTAACAATTCTAATAGTTTTTCGTAAAAGACAGAGAGACACTGTAAAACCAGAGGTTTAAACAAAGAATAGGTTAAAAAAAAACCAAAACAAACTTAAAGGCCATCAAGGACTAGTTGAGCCATGGAGCAGATGATAAGCAAGCAAAAACTTGTTGTCCAAAATATTGATATCTTGCTGGCAAAAGGAGACATGTCTGTTATTTGCCCAACTAGATTAGTCACAGGGAGACACAGGGATGAAATGAATCTCTTTCAGTACCTCTCTCTGAAATACTAAATTAAGGTTAGTGGCTACATTTGACAAAGAAAAAGTGTTTCATCTGTGCTGCGCGTAGTGAACTATTAGTATGACTGCAGCATTTGGACAAATTGAATGGTGTGCTATTGTCCATCATCTTTTTATTCTCCTTTTTTATCCTAATTTTGAATAATTCATAGGAAAAATGATCACTTTGTAATGCCACAAACTCACAGCAGGCAAAACTAATTTTACATGATATGAAAACAGATTTTATTTATTTAAGAGTAATATTTAAAGAAAACAACAACTTTTTTGACACCAGCTGCTGAGAAATAAATAGAATATTTTATGACAGAAAAAAAAAATCCAAATGCGTTAAAAGCTGTTCCTGAGAGATGGATTAAAAAGTAAAATATAGACATTGGGCAGATAAATTTAAACTTGGTGGTCACTGATGTAATTCTGTTCCTTAGGGGGAGTGAAGGATAGTTTTCTGGGGAAAAGGAAACTTCAAAAGAGTGCAAAGTTGTGCTTAAGAACTTGTCTGAATAGCTGATCTCTGTTCTGGTGACTGGGGGCAACTTGGGTAACAAGTCTTTAAGATCTTTTACATTCTCTAGACCAGATGGGTTTTTTTTCCCTCATGTCTGTTGCGTGAGAAGCAAGCCTCCTTTTTTTTCTTTCCCCTTAGTTTTTCCTATCTGACCTCAGCTCTTTAGCAGGAGGAAACTTTGAACCTACAGCTTTTTTGCTGCTAG
>VXAX01006414.1:107721-145132 GCA_013399835.1 Leptocoma aspasia | reverse complement strand
TTTTTTTTTTTCCTTTCCCTTCTTCTTGGAGTGGCTTGATGAGTGCAGCAAGAAGGCAATCTGGAGGGATATTTTATTTTTTTTTTATGAGGCCCTGCCCAAAAGTGGAAGGAGTGAGCGGGTCGATACCCAGTTCTGGTGTCTCAGGATAGGGAGGAGGAGGTGGAGAGCTGGAGGAAAGTTGGACAGCGTTTTAGCACGAGAGCAGTTGGAACAAATGCCATCAGTAATAGAAATGTTGCGTACTGCATTTTCATGTAAAATTGTTTAACTTAAAAACTCTTAGTGACAGAGGGAATGTAAATCTGAGGCTGAGAGCCTGAGTCCCTAGCAGAAGTTTATTATTATGCCTGATAACAGCTGAATTCCAGCCTTTTTGCATGCTATAAAATGGGGCAGTTTTGTCTATTATTGGCGCCGTGTGCACCACACAGTGAAGGGTTTGTCGGCAGTTCAGCTGTAAGCCCCCATTTTCACGGGTTTATAACTCTACTGTTAAAAATTCACTCCAGGCTGGAACTTGGCACACGAGATGGAGTCTCTGCAAGTTATGCTAAAACTTAGGCTGTCCTCAGGCAGCTTCCTGACAGTGTTAAAAGACACAAGGGGTGTGTACGGCTCCTTTCAAAAGAAAAGAGAGAGCAAGGACAAGTCCCACCATTTTGTGCCTTTGATTAAAAATTGTGGTTTTGGATTCTGCCTTGCTTAGAAGGAGCACCCTGATGCCCCTTGGTGTTCTTGCACATGTCTTAAATTTGGAAAGAATTTTATTTAAATTTTTATTTAACTTATCTGTTCTCTTCCTCATTATTTTTACATGGAGAAAAATTGATCAAAGGCTTTGTATACATTTCCTTTAATGGGATTTAAATGCAGTGTTGTTTTGCTGTGTTTTAAGGTTTAAACATTGAATATTTCATTTTAACTAGTTGTCATTAGTTAGTATTTATACATAGCGTTTGGGTGATTATAACAAGCCCTAGGTATATGAAGTGTATTTTATTTAATACTTCCAGTAACAATTTCCAAGAGATGAATTTCCAGACTATAATACAGTTGTAACTTCTGAGTAGTTATCATGATGCAACCTTTGCTTTGACTCAGTCACCTGGTACAAGGCATGCTGTGATCTTGTGAAGACAGCATGGTTTGGTGTATTTGTATAGTTCCATTTATCAAGGTGTGAGGGTCAACTCTTTTTTGAAGAGGCTTTCATTTTTTGAAGCAATTGGATTCTTTTATGGTGTTGTCATCTTGAAAGCAATGCAACACCGGGATACTTTGGGTTTTGTAGCTGGTCATGGTGATCAGTGAGCACCTTCAGTGCTGCAGACCAGCAAGAATCCTTTAAAGAGGGGAAGAGAATGGTAGGAACTCTTCATGAGATTGTACAGATCTGTAAGTAGATCGGTCCAGTTATGAAATCTGAAGTTTATGAAATCTGACCTAGGAAAATGAACCTTTTTGTACATCACAATCAAAAGCATGGGCAAGAAGTTCCAAGAGCAAAGATCTATTTGAGTTGTACCAAGAGGCAAAGGGTAAAAAGAAAAAAAATTCCGTGGGTTAGAATTCAGTCTCTGACATATGTAAAGACAGTGTTTGTTTTGTCGCCACTAATAAATATAAAATATGTATCTGAAAAAAGCTGTGTCCATTCTTTGTTTAGATTTTTTTCAGCATTTGACCCATTAAGTATCTAATTCTTAGCTTACATCCATTGATTAAAGAAGACTAGAAATTAAATTGGCTCAGTGAAACAAATTCTCTTCTCTTACACAGTCATAAATAAGAAGTAATCCTGGATTTTTGTACAAGTGTCAGTATTCTGGATTTACTCTAGCTTATATCTAAAATCAAAATTTGGCCAGTTATTGAAAATTTGGGAGTTTCAGTTTGTGTTGTGAATAGGAGTTAGTTGGCATTGACCTCCTCTTGCTGAGGTCATCTGGCCTGTCCGCCAAAATCCACGTTGCAAAAAAATTTCCATGATATTATAATATGCACCATTCCTGAAGGATGACTCTTGTGCCTAACCTTGATTATCTCTGGAAAAAAAAGTTAAATACAGTCTTCTGGGATTTGCTACCAAATATTTAAACTTCTTATTACACTGGAAATAGAAAATCCATGTAATGAAGTGTAACTAGCAATAAATCTGAGAGGCATCTACTGGAAGTAACTTTTTGCTAAACTTTATCTGTATTCAGACAGTGTTGGCAGAGCAGGTTAAAGGGCTTGAGGTCAAGGGGGTACATAAGTGATAGAGTTTTGTGGGATCAGTCTTGGAGGTCTCAGTCTAAAAAGCATCATTAACTCAGTTTTACCTTTCAGTGCCTTTTTAAAATCTTCATTTTAGACGAGAGGCCTGCGTGCAGAATTTAAGAGGCTTATTTTCTTATACAGAAATAATGCTGCTAAGCTGCTAGAAATCTCAGCAGCTTAATATAAATGTTCAAATAAAAAAGTTAGTATTTTAACTGTATAACCTTCAAATATAATTAATAATGAAATCCTAAGTAGGAGCCTAGGGGAAAGCATTAGGATTTTTTCTATTTGTGGAATAGGTGCAGGTCTCTAGTGTGCAGTTGAAAATAGGGACTAAATATGAGCTGATGATTTGGAAATCACTCATGTGTGCTGCTGAATGCAGTCACAGTTGGGATGTAAAGTAGAGCACAGGAGAAAATGAAAAAAGAGGGACCTGAGCCACCAACTTCACGCTCAGATAAAATACCAAACTTGTGTACTAGATGGGGATATTCAGATACTTTTTTTTTTTTTCATTTGGCCTGAGGATTAAATTAATGTTATCCTGCTAGTGCAGGAGGTAGTATATTATTTTTTTTCTTCACTCTTTTACCAGTGCTACCCAAATTATTATTATGGAGCTTAATTATGGGAAACAAAAATCACAGTAAGAGAATGTGTCATGACTACCTGTGTGATGAGCCTGTTAAGATTTGTAGCACAGCAAGATGCTTTGCAGAAACACTGCTTCCCAGAAAAAGATGTTGTCGAGTGTTAATCCACAGGTGATGTTCATGTTCTGACTCAGGAAAGACAAAAAGAAACTGTTCAGATAATGAAGGGTATTCTCCAACGTGGTTGGAATACCTTGCTCTGTCTGTGCTTACGCTTTTCAGAACCTGTGCACCACTTCCATGCATGAAGGTTGTGTGGAAGGCCAGCAGTTTCTTCTGTGATGAAGTGCTTAAGCTCTGCAATACTGGGTGTAAACAGGAGCTGTGGGATTATGTGCCACAATTTTGGTCTCAGTAATGAAATAAGCAGAGAGGAAAACTGTCTGCAGATACTTCAGTCATAAGGGGTGACCATACAGTACTCTTCCAGAGTGCAAGTGGAAAAGGAAGAAGCCCTGGAAAGGACTGGTTCTTTCTTTTTCATTTTCAGTTCTTTAGGCATCTTGAAGCACATGGTGTAGGTTTGGTTAAGGTATAAATGTGTTGTCAGGTTGGGGGTTGCTGCATTACAGTCCTTTGAGTCACATGATTAGGAAGGAAAGGAAAAGAAAAGAAATATGGAAGTGGAAAGTGAAGTTTGGTGTACACAGCAGTCAGCATTCACACATCACTGTCACACTGTGTGACCTGAGGTATTGCAGTTATTTCCTGTGTAGGTATCAGTTGCCATTTTACTGACAGCTTCTGGAAAAGTGATGGTATTGGCTAATGGAGCAATCATACTGCTTGTCAGAAAGGAAAAATTATTTTTAGGCTTGTCTTTTATAACAACACCCTGAAATGGTTGATGATGCCTAAAAGAGGCAACACAGAAGTCAAACTGTTATTTCACATAGCCTGTTTTTCCAACAGAAATAAGCGAAAAATCTCATAAAATGTGGAAAGGACACTACAGATTCACTCCCAGTCTACTCTTTTAGACCCCCACTGAAAACCTGGTAGCTTCCAGGGCTGCATTTCAACCGTGGGGCACATCCTCCCTTTCAGACCATGGTGTGTTCTACCCTGTCCATTTTCTTACAGTGGCTGCATCACTCTCAACCACTGCTCAGCAGCAATTACTCTTTGATGCAGGAGCTGTAGCCTAGGTTTTTGTGACCATCTGTGATGTTTATAAGGGAATCTCTCGTCTGTGGTGCCTTTTCCATGGGAAAAATTATTTGCTGATTGAGTCAATATTTAGCCCATTGCTAACCAATTCATTAATGCTTTCAGGTTATGGTGAATTCTTCTGCCACCTCAAGCAATTGAAGTATGTACTAATGAGTGGTTGTTTAGCAACTTCAGATTGTTTATGTAGTCTTGAAGTCACTTGCTTAACCTTTCCCTTGTGATGGTGACATCTGAATGTGCCTTGCACTATTGACACTGTTATGTGATTTCTGAAGCCAGCAGCAGACTGGTTTGAAGTTGCAGGAAGAGAAATAATATAGAAATTAACTTTTCCCATTACTTTGGAATCAGAAGGATATTCTGGACATCTTAAGACATCAGTAGGTAAAGTTACTAGGTAGGCAAAATATTAGGAGATTGCTCTAATAACATATTTTTTATGTGTAATGATGTTTCTTGGTGATACATAATCTTTGTTCTACCTTGAGAAGGTAATGAGAAGACTACTTCTCATAGGCTTCATTTTTATCAGGACTGCTGAAGGTTGCAGTAGAGAACAAGAATACACTTCCAGTAATTTTCTAGAAACAGTTAATTAGTTAGCATTGGAATTTAGGTTTTCTATGGATTAGTGTTATGGTTGATTGACTTCTTGACTAGGAAGGTGTGACCTCTCACTGAAGTATTTCCTGGGTTCTGAGGTGTTTATAAATCCAGTTCTGTGGTGCTTAAGGTATGAACTTGCACTGTTGGTTCTGTGTGGGGGAAATTAATATCTCTCTCTACGCCTACTTATTTCCTTATTTTTGTAAAAATTTTACTACGTTTATAGGAATCGGCTTTTTTATTCAGGGTGATAACCCTTGAGCAAATCTGGTTGAAACTGGTAAATTAAGAGTATTTGTGAGAGAATGTATTCAGGAAGCACAAGTCTAGCCTTAAGGAAACCAAGAGAAAAAGCTGGTGTCCAGAGACAGGATATCTTCAGTTATTCCAGGCTCAGCCAATGATTTGCTCTATGACCTTTGGCAAACCACTTGTCTCTTTATGCAGTAAGAAAATACTGATTGATTGAATTGATCTCTGTGGGATGAGGGTAATTTTCAGATTCCTGACTGAGGATCTGAGCGTTCTTTATTGCCAAATACTGAGAAAGTAGAAGGTAGTGGTAAACAGGCTGTCAATATTTTCTGAAGATATGCTGTCATTCACCTTGATAATGATTCATACTGAAAGATTTAGGCGGGTTCTGCTGTCTGAATAATGCAGGTGGAAATGTTTTTCTGATTCAGGGACAGTTTGGGTATGGACCATGCAGCTTGAAGAAAGGAGACCTAAGATGATGTGCGGGATCGAAAGGTTTACCTGAACACTACCTTCCCATAAATAAAATATCCGGAAAATTAGGGGAGATTTGTTTGACTTATCCTGTACTATCTATGACTTACTGAAATTTGCAGTAAGAGAAACAGATTACTTAAGTTTACTTGCTTGGTGATTTTTTTTTGGTCAGACACTGGCCAATTTGTGAAAAGTAAAGCATGAAGGCTTTTTTCATTCCTGCCACCTGTCCGTAATGTGTGCTGGAGCCAGTCCCTCCCTTCTTTTCTTTTTTGATCATGGGGTGCAACGTGTGAGCCATGCACTGAGAAGCTGGGTGTTGGCGTCAGTTACAGCAAACAAGTATTTAGAAGACTGGTAAGTCAAGCCAGCTTAAAGCTTAAAAACAAACCTTTACTAGACTGGCATTCATTGACAATACATATAGCAAATAGTTCTTAATCGTTATTGGCTATTACCACTGCGTATTCAAACAGTTGGTTGTTAACAATTCCATATTTTTCCAAGCACTGCTTAAGAACTTGCATCTAGAAAATTAACAAACAGTATTTTGACCAGCTGGAAGAATAACAATCAATCTGTTTCTTAACACCTTCAAGTTCAGTATTAGATATAATCATCCAGTGTTCTGCACCCACCAAACCAGAAGTTGTCCACAATACCTTCCAATAAAGTAGTATTGTAGCATTCAAATTGCATTGGGACTTAATAAGAGAAAAGAAAAATAAAGATTCCTTGAAATAAAAAATAGTAAAGGAAACTATGACAGTGTTATACTTGTAACCTGAACTGTGTGAATCTTAAGTTTTCTTTTATAAGCCATATCTGATAAAATGAAAACATGAAATTTGCATAAAACGTGACAAAATTTGGGATTGCTACAAATCTTGTTCCTCAGAGATGCCTACAATGTTATGAAAAAAAAGAACACCTGCATTTCTTTTATATATGTGTATATCTATCTATGTGTGTATAAACAAAAACTTCCAAAGCAAAAGTGCAGAAATTTCTTGTCAATCTTTTTCTTGCCCATCCTTATTTTACTTAGTCCTTTCAGACTCTTTTTAAAGAAAACAAAAAAGGCACAGAGTCCAATTTTTTGGGTTGCAAACTGTCTTTGAAGATCCCTTCCACTTTAATATTTCTGGCTTCTGACTTTCAAACAATTGCCATTTTACCCAAAAGGGCAACATGTTTATAGATTATATGTGAAATCACCTTAAAGAGTAATGTGTTTCCTGAACATTTCTATTTTTAGCACAGTGATAGCTCAAAGCTAAGAATCCTTCCTAATTGAAACTGTACTTTCAGTAACTTAAAGATAGGGCTCTTTCTTTTTTCCTGGTGTGGACACATCTTATTGTGGGAAACATCCTAGGAAATGAGAGTCAATTCTCCTCTTTTTCATAGATGTGAGGCTTCTCACCCCTCCAGGTTAGGTGGTGTAGTTTTCTATTCAGGAGCTAACTGGGGTTGCTTCCAGTGCAGAGTTAAATCTTGAATGTGCTTTTAGCTGGTTTTGCAAGGGATTTGTTGTTTTGTATTTATGGGGCATGGGGTGGTGCTGGTGAAGTTGTTTTTAGATGAATTTGGGAACTGGAAATAAGATGAGCCAGAGCAGGGTGACTAATGAGTTTTCTGCAAGCCATCAGCAAGAGTCGCAGCAATGGCATGTGAACTGTCATCCTGCTTTCAGAGAAATGGTGGTAATGCATGGCTCCTCAGAAGTCCTAGAAGTAGTGGTCTGGAACATTTCATTAGGATTTTAAGAACAACAAGGGGATGCAGATTTAATAGGCTAATATGTTTGAGTGGCCTTGGTACCATCTTAAGATGGAATTTTCTGCAGCTTGCTGAGCTAGAAGTAATTCTGTACACATTTACTCTGTAATAGTTCCTTTGTTTGGACTTAATGTGGCTTAGAACTAAGAAAAATACAACTTTTCTCCTGTAATTCACATTAGAGATATATTTATTTGTTTCTATGAACATCAGGGCCCTACTGTACTGGTTTTTTATTGCAGCATATTTAATGCAGATTTCCAGTCAATGAGGACAGAAGGGAGATCGCTGACTACATAAAACCCTAGGCTGGTTTCAGTTATAGCTCAGGAAGTGGAAAGTTTCTTTCTTGCCCAAATATGAGGCTCAGTCAGTCAGAAAATATAGACATTAATGACAGAGGGCATTGTTAAAGAGAAAAAGCTTCAGCTAAAGGAGAGAAATGCGTGAGGGAGAGTTTTGTGTCAGATGGCTACAGCAGAAGATCTGGCAGCTGGACTTCAGAGTTCTGCTCCAGCATCTCCAAATCTGCTGGGGGAATAATGTATCTGTTGCTGGCATCACTGAATCTCTTAATGGAAAAAAAGGCATGTTTGTAAAGAATTTTGAGATTCAAGGAGGAAAGGCTGAATTTGCTTGGAAATTTTTAGCCCTGTTATTGTACTAACTGATTACAGAGACAGTTGACTACATGTAATTAAAACCAAACCTCCATTCACTTAACGTTAAATAATATGGTATTTTACATAATAGTCTCTATTAGTACACACAGATGCATAATGAGAATTTATAGGTAGATGTGACTTCTAGAATGTTTTTCTTTTTATTGTAAAGTATTGCCCTAAATTTTGGCTTCTTACCTTACTTCGTTCTTTTGCTTGCTTGCAGTAGAATAAATAGCCAGCAATCTTTAAAAAGGTAGTACAGAGTGGAGCAGCAGTTGGTGTTTTGTATCCTGGCAGACTTCATGTATTTCACAAGTGCTTTTACTATGGAAGGTACAGGTTCCAATTCTGTTCTTATGCATTGTTTAATGGGGCAGGGTGGCAGTGGAGCATGAGATGGTGCTGGCCTGCATTAATTCAGAAAGAGTTCCTCAGCACATGGAAAGAAAGTAAGCAGTTCCTCTCTGATAGACCCACTTCCTTTCTATAGTTTTTTGTAGAGAAAATTCTTGGAGAGCGCTAGGTTTTTTTCCTGTGGGAGGTGAAGAGGAGGGAAAAAGAAGAGTTTTAGCTCTTCCATACAAATTACAGGTGGGTGCATCTTTGGTAAATGTGGTAAATGTAGATGGATCTCAGTTATGACAGCAAAGGTCCTGAAGCATCTATCCTTTTAATTCTTTCAAGGCATATTGAAGAAACAAAAAATTTAGTTGTATAATATGTAAATGATCCTTTTTTATTTATGAATATTATTTTCACTGTCTCAGCAATTGGGCCTGAAATATTTTTCTGGGCTTTGTTGCAACATAAAGGCATTAGATCAAGAATGTTCCAAAATTCAGATTGGCTGGTATTTGCTTATATCACCATGACTGAATGTTACCAGTTTTAAAATGCTTTTTTTGTTGTTCAGGAAATTTTAAAACAGCTTTGATTTCAAACACAAAACTTGGCAAGTGACTGGTCCATAATGTGTTCTAATCACTTCTGGTATTTTGGAAAAGACTTGAAAAAGATTGAAGTTGTTATTTTATTAGAAATTTAGTTGCCATTTGCATATCTGAACTTCTCATCTTCTGTACCTGGAATGCAATTAGCATACGGTCTTGTAGACTTTACCCAGCATTAGTGTTAACATGATGGAACTTAATTTTGTGTTTTTCTGTACATGGATTTTTGTTAGAATTTATTTTACTGTTAAAATATTATATACCAGTTTTAATTCTGTAGTTTGGTTGATGACCTGGAGGATACATTTGATCTCATCTGTTTAAACATAGATTAGGGAACAAATTGAATACCCAAACTTTCTTTTTGCTAATAATAACATTCTGTTGTATGTTAGGTGTGTTTTGGTTTTTTGTAGGGCAAATGGAGCCAGAGTGCATTTTAGTCTTGGAACTTTGAGCAATTCAATTGTTGCAGAAGCCCCACGAACCTGTGCTCATACCATGTACTCTTCATCTTAAGCATCTTGAGCAAAGATAAATATTACATAGATTTAAGTGTGTGCACTCCATATCTCAAGGTCCCTGAAATAACTACAAATATAATTTGTATTGGACCAGGCCAACGGGATGCTGAGGTCTCTGAATCCAGTCCCGCAATGTATTTAGATATACTTTGTCTTCATAAAATAGTAGCCATTCTTTTTAAAAATCCATTTTAAACTTATCTAGTCATTATGCTGTTGCTTTATTAGCTAGATTTTGCAGGATATGGCTGACAGTATAAAAATCTTTTTCTTGTTTTTACTAATATTGAAAGTAAATGGAAGATTGTTTTCTCCTTTTTTCTTCCAGATATTATTTCCTGTCCTGACACAGTGATCAGTTCAAATCATTGCTGATATGGTCTCTTTTTTTTTCTGCATTGTTTCTGGGGAAAAAATTACAATAGAGCTTTGCCAAATCACAGTGCAGGAACTGAACTTCCCTGAACTTTTATATAGTTCCAGCTGGGTTCGAATTTCTCTTCTTGTAGGATGATGTCTAATTAAACAAGAATTACATATATGGACTTTATTGGGAGATATTTGAGAGCTTGCATCAATGTTACATTAAAAGTTTAAGCAGCAGATTTGTAGTACAGTCCAAAGGTCTCAAAGTCCTCTGGTATTAAATTTGCAAAGATTTCTGAGATGAATGAAATTGGAGGGGGTTGGTAGCATTGTCCCTGTAATATTGAATCTCAATAGCCTGTACAATAAGATATTGTTCAGTATCCTCCTTGGGCCTTGAGCTTAATATGGCAGTTACATAAACTGAAATAATGTGAAACTTCTGGGCATGGTTTGTGCATGACATTGTGCAAGATGGAGCTGGTTTTGTGCTTCAGGTTAATGGCCTTCTGGCAAAAGCATAAATAATGTGCTGAAGTAAAAGACTGCATTGATTTGTGCTTCTGCATGTGGTGGAATAAAATCTGTCCATGTGTAATCTGAAAGAGTCCTGATACCACTTGGGACACACCTGCTTGTATGAAGTCCAAACCTAGCCTGTAGTCCTGGCTTTGCTTTTTATTAATTTTATTTACTCTTAAAAGATAGCATGCCCCTTCTTACACATCAGAATTCCCAAGTTCCTCCCAAGATAGGCCTGTAGAGATTAGGCTTCTGCTTAGGGCAGCATGACAGTGATGGACCTACTGTCCACCTAAAGTCTGTCAGAGTCACAGAAGCCACACTTGCACTTGCTGCTCCAGAGACCTGAAGTGGATATTGCCACCTCTGATTCTTTCCACTTCTCTGACATGAGACCCACAAATTCATGCCTCTCTGCTAATACACTTCCCTCACTGTCTCTTTCTCCTGTGAAGGAAGGGTTCTACCTTCATCCTATTCCCTACTCTGCCTGCAGCAAGCAGAGGAAATGGAAGCTTTGCAGTGTGATCAAGGCAGATTCTCACAGTGAAGACAGAGGGAAGCAGCTGCTGGTCAGGGAGAGGAAATGGGCTTAGGCTGCTGTGTGAAGGTAGAAGAAATAGTGGAGATCTTGGGAGAAAATCAAAGGTCTCAGAACCATAGATGATGGATTTCATAGGTGATTGAGATTACCAGGTACAGTCTCCTGATGTCACATGTCAAGACAATGACCATGAGTAACAAGTCAAGAGGAAGAGTTGTGACAACTTTCCTAGATTTCTTACAGTTGAAAATGTGTAGCTTTCACTCACTCACTCAGTTTTGCTGTCTCAAGAAAGAGAGCATTAAAAGTTATTTTGGCCTTATTCTTGAAGTGGCACAAGTAAGTAGAGGCTGTGGTGCTGGGGGTGCGTTCTCCACACAAGGAGAGAGAAAGAGGCAGGATATAATGACCTCCACATCCTCCTGATACTGATGAGTTTATCTTGGAAATAGTCAACTGCTATGTTTAATTGTTCAACACTTTGGAATGTCTACACTTCCAAACAAAGGTTTATCACTTCGACCTTCTCTGCCATATGTCTCGTGAGATTTATGTGCATTGCCCTGGGGTTTTTCATTTCACCTAAGTACATTACCTTTCATCCAGGATCTTGCCCTTTCACAGGTAAGGGTCAGGCTGAATTTTTTGGAGCAGATCTGTGAAGGGAGTGGAGAGGTAATACCCATTAAACTTTGAATGTACACAGTGCCTCTGTGGGGATAGCTCAATGTCGTCTCCTGTACCAGAAATCAGCAACAAAATGGCTTTAGCTGTGCAGGGCAGTGGAAATTCAGGAACTACAACTAAAAGAGTACCCTGTTTCCAAAGAAGAATTTAAGGATGTCACATGTGATTACTCTAAACTTTAAAATTTTAATCATTAGTACTGATATTCTAAGAAAATAGGCCAGATGATTGTCCCTTACCACAGTGACTGAAATATTTTATTTTATTTTGCTTTCTGAGGGAGCCAGTTTCACAACTAGGCCGTACCAGTGCATAGTAACATGATGAAGTCAAGCAAACAGTGAAAACTTTCTATTTCTGAGTTTGAAACAGAATTCTGTATTGGTTTTTGAGAACTTTTTTTACGTTTTGAGATATATTAAATACCACATTGTTCTGGCTTGTGCACCTCTCCATTATTTGGATCTTACAATTTTGGTACCGTTCACATTTGATAAATTTCTTTTTTCTGAATCATCTGTTTTGGATGCTGTCAATATTTACATTCTTTCTCTCATCTTTAATGAATCTATGTAGTGATAATAATCTTAGCACCTCTTGCTCAGCATCAGAGTAGATTCTTCTTTCTATTCTTTTGTAATACCATTGATTAATAACTCATTGCTTCCTATCTGTCAGACAGTTTTTATCCACCTTATTGTAATAGTATTCAGACCATAATTCACTAGTGCCTCTATGAGCTTCCTGTGTGGTACTGTGTCAAAGGCCTTGCTAGAATCCAAACAAATTGTATCCACCACATTTCCTTTATCCGCCCAGTTTGTCACCGCACTGAAATACCCAGCACAATGAAACATTTATTGATGTAAGTTTCTCTGTTAAACCAGAATAAATGTGAAGGTTCTGCTGTGATTATGTGATAGAGCCTGCTTCTTAACAGGTATTATCGTTTTATGCACTAAAGATAATATGAGCCATGGGAGATGATACCATTCAGCAGGAGCAGTGAGGCTGTGAAGATCAAAGCATTATGAACCTTGAAAAGAAGTGGGAGAAGCTTATATGCTACAATAGCTTGTAAAGGGCATAAGTAAAGTCTTCAAGCTGTATTCCAGGAGATGCTCAGTGAATATCAGCTTCAGAGATGCTTCACAAAAAAACTGTATCTTTAGAGAAAGAATTGTTTGGGCAAGGCCTCGTGAAAGCTGCATGCTGTCACTGTTCCTGTTCCTTGGGAACATAAACAGGATCTAGGGACAGCTTGTGCAAGAAAACAGTTGGAATAAGGAATATCATGGTTTTCAGCAGCCAACTTGATTACCATCATCGCCCCTGCGTAGGAGGAAAGCTTCAAGAGGTATTTAGAAGGATGCTGGGTCCCACCTAACTATAACAGAACTAGCCATTAAACTCCTAAACATTAGGAGTCCAGGTCAGATCCTAAGTGCAGTTATAGACACCAACTTTTCTGGGGGTTGAGAAGTTCAGCTTCTCATGTGCTTGCACAGCTGGGCTTCTCAAGTGCTTGTTGCTTACTCTGTTAGCAGTAGGAATAAATGAGGGGAGTGGGCTGTGCTGTTAAGGGATCCAACATTGTTTAACAGGTTTGAGGGCCCTTGTGGTGAAATTGCATCCAGCACCTGTTTCCAAGTGACCATTAGAGTGGGTTATGCATTGCAGCTTTTATACGGTTGATTGTTTCTAACTTTCTGAAACTGAGATTTCAAGGAGTCTAAGTCTTCACCCAAAGGCAGGTTTTATCATACCTGAACAAAAATAGCTCAAATACTGTTGGGGGGTGTGGGGTGTGTGCGAATTGTAGCCAAAAATACACCTTTTTCCTGATTAAAATGCTTGTCCAGCTGAAACAGCCATGGTTTGGAAATTAAAATTTGTAATGGATGTCATCTTCATTGGGAAAGTAAACTCAAAGGATGAATGCCATGAGGAAGACAAAATCTCTGTGGGTGCTCATCTTTGCAGTGGACCAATAACAGATGGAGATTTACCATTTTGACAAAGAAATCTTCAATCTCCTGTTGTCCATTCCTGCAGTGGGAGGAACCCTTGATCCCAGCACAATGCTGTAGGTTGTCCTCTGCTCCCATTCTGCCAAATTACAAAGCCCCCCACGTTTCTCCCATCAGCAGCCCTGTGACTCTGGTTTGAGCCACAAATGGCTATGATTTCGAAGGTAGAGCTGGACATAACCTAAATTCCTGCATATTTTTTAAAGGGTAGTATGAGTTCAAATTCAAACTTTTTGGGAGGATTTTTCAAGCACTGGCGTTACTCTTTTTTTTCTTTTTTATTCTGTCCACTCAGGACAAGAAACAGGTGACAAAAGTAAAGTTGTTTATAGAGCGCTAATACCAACTAAAGTGCATTCACCTAAAAAAAGAAGTAAAGTAATGCTCTATGTGTATTAGTAAGATTTGTTCTTTTGTTTGACCAGTGAACCTGAACAGAGCTTTGTGCTGATGTGTCTATACTGGTTCCAATTTCAGAGTTTGTATATTTGTTGTTAGATGAGGAACCTTTGACTTTCCTTTTTCGTTTCTGTGACACAATTATTCTGGGCCGTATTCTAAGTAATTATTTAGATTCTGAAGTTGGATTGAGGTCTCTTACCTGGCTCATGAGCATTTTTGACTATTCTCTTGAAGGTAAAGGACTTGGTTTTTTGTTTGCGTGTGTCCATTTGTCTTCCAGTGACCTCCTTTTCCCTCATTCCCTGGTTGTTGAAGATGAGTTCCTTAATATTATCAATGAAGTTTTTTTCTTGAGTAAGGACATCAGTATTTTACCTTCTTTGAATAGTTACTTGTGGCAGTGGCTTCATTGTTGATTTCCAGTTCAAGAAGTGAACTTGAAAAAGATCAATTGACTGAAGTTGTAATGTCTATATCTAGAAATTTCTAAAGATATCAAAAAGTATTGTACTGTATTATCCTCTAGTCTTCCTTCTCCTTGTAACTAATCAGTTATATATGACTTTGACCTGCTCCAGCTGACTTAAGGTACACAAGGAAAGTCAAAGCTTTACATATATGGAACTTCTTTATTGCTAAGAGTTTGCAGAAGGCTGACATCTTCTGAAATGTTTCCCGATAAAAAATTACACATTTTTTTTTTCCTTCTCTTTAATTTTTTAGGTTGAATGAATCTGATTCTTATCAAAGTGGGGAATTAACCATGAGTCAGGCAAAGTAGAGTCAGGGGCCCATGCAAGTCGTGGAATATTGTTAATGAACTTCAGTCATTGTAGAGTTGGTAGCTGTCTTCTCACAGTTTTCAGACTCTGCATAAGCTTTATGGCAAGAAGGAATTGTGAGAAAGCAAAGTGAAACCTGTTTACCTTCTGATATTTGTTTTTAAAGTCTTTAGTAAGAGGTAACGCTTGGTCTGTTGTTAAGGCTTTACTCATGTGCCTCATTCCTGACCTGCCATACTCCTCATTCTTGCAATTCCAGCTCTTGGGCTTCTCTGAAGCAGAAGTTCATTGACTGTTCTTGAGTCATGTCTCTTTCTTTCCACAAGGGGATTAGGGCACCCCTAATTTCACTTAACAATCATGGTCTCCTGCCCCACAAGTGATAAGCATCCTCACCTGTGCACAGGAGGGCAAGCTCTTTTTCCTAGGCTCCATTTCTTGTATTAGAAGAATCACAGTAAGAGGAGATTACTGCCTTGAGGATCTTGAGGGATCCTGCCTTGAGGAGAGGGACCACTTTATCTGCAGGCACTGTGTCCTCAGGCTAATTTACAGAGTAATGCCAAATGCTGCATTCCCTCCTTTCCCTTTCCAACCAGAAGAATGTGGGCAAAGCACAAAAGACTTCAGGTTAAAACTGCTAGGAAGATGCACTGAAGAGCAGTTGTCAGGATTGTGCCCAGCATGGGAAGGAGGTGCTATGCCTTCATGCTTTGACAGAAGAGGGCCATGTGTTCCTCATTCTCTACAACAAAATGGGGATTTTGGACAAAATTTGCTGTGCTGAAGTCCATGCACCAATTTATTCCTATTTAGGTCATTGGAATAGGACTACAGTGGTGCAGTCTCTGTGCTGGCTCTATACACAGGGATACATTTCACCCTCAGTGAATGCCCTTTGTTTTCTCAGTTGAGGTCAGTTTTTCACTGCATTAATTAGAAGAAATAGCTTTGGATTTTAAATACTGCTGCCACTCTCCTTCCCTGCCAGCAAGCCAGCATTACAGTGCTGGAGATGTTAGAAAAGGGGTAAATTTGGAAGGGGAAGAAAGTGAAAGAAATGGAAGTTCAGAGGCTGAAACTGTTATCACATATGTGGCAGTTGTGCTGTTGCCTGCTGCTGCTGGACTTAGCAGGTTTTTTTCTGGATTTCTTCACTGTTTGCCTACCTTATTAGATGTCAATCAGAAGAAAGAAGGAAAGTTGTTTGATACTAGGTTGTCTAAAGGAAGAGGAACAGAGGAGCATGTGTGTCAGATGGTTCCTTCAGGAAAAATCTCATCCAAGCCTATAAAAGGTTATCTTGTGGCAGCATCATCCTAGTGCCTCTATCAGGGGGCTCCTGTTCCTCCAAATGCTCAGGAATTGTTTCTGACTCTTCCTGTGCTGTCCCCTTCCATGCTCTCTGCTTTGCCTCCTGCTCTTCAATACCTCTGATCTTGACAGAGTGGAAAACTTAAACCTACAAATAAGTTTGTGAGCTCATTTTTGTTTGTGGTATTGATGTGTGTATGAACATGTTTGTGTGACAGTACATTGTCTGGTATGGTGTGTTTTATTTTAAACATCCATGAGGATGGATTGAGAAGCCTCATATAACACTGACGTCTGAGGAACTGGATTTTTACTTATGGGAAAACAAAGTAAAATTACACTTAGGAATTGCTCACAGCCTGTGGTACATCTAAAAACAGTATTAGATTTGCATCCAGGATTTATTTGACCGTCTCTGTGAGTGTGCTGCTGGTGAGGAGAATAGCTGTGACTTTGAATGGGGTAAATTAGGCAGTTCTGCTGTCACCTTTTAAAAACAAAATCTAATGAAGTTTTGATTTGTTCCTTTAATGAGTCATTGGTACATTGTATGTGTCTGTGTATATTGCTGTATGGTTTGTTATTACGAGGCCAAATCCTGACAACTTATTGCAAAATTGTTTTAATTTATTATTAATATTTTTTTGTTTTTCTCATTTCTCCTGGTTTTGGATCCCTTATAATTAGATATAATTAAAACCACAGGTTTTAAACTCCATTCTAGCATTTAAACTCATATTTATGGTACAACCCCTGGAGTTTTATTGTCATTCCAACTACTTCAACTGCATTTTGAAAAAAAAAATTTTTGCATCTGTTCAAATGCTGTGTCTACAGCTACCACTTCTTAATCATCTGGTTTGCACAGTAATGTGACATTTATTTTACATGATAAGAAACCGTGCAGTTTTATAGATGAACTATTTCATATCCCTTTACAAAAGGTTGCAAGGGACCTTTTGCCTTGTACACTTTAAAAACAGCATTCCTCTTTTTGAACTTGTCTTCCTCTGCTCCTCCATGCAATAGTCTGAAAGTGCTGCATGCTGTAGAACGAATTTGTAAAAAATGTTGTTGGCTGGCATTATGTAAAACCATATTTTCCCTTTTGGTGCGTATGTTCTGGTCCTAGCAATGTCCTTGTTTTGCTGAAATTAACATTTTTATCCTCACAGTCTTTGGTATGTGGTAGTGTTTTTCTGTCTTTTTTAATTGTGTGTTTTTTTTTTTTTAATTAGTATAAGGTTGATTGTTAAAATTAAGTGGCAGAAGGCTTCTTTCCAAATTATTCAGAGATCTTTTGCTGAAGAAATATATTTTGCTACTCTCAATTGCCTTTTTCCCTTTTTCTTTCATTGCAAACTACTCTGGGAAGAGCCTCTTTTAACAAAAAAAAAAAGGCTACGCTTGACTGATAATGCATTGCTTTGGATGGTGAAACATTATGAAAGTTTAATTTTTAATTAAATCTGAAATACCAATTATAACTGAAAGAGATTTTAACCTGTTTCTTTTCAGACTGCCTGAAGTTACATTGTAGATGCTGAAATCACTGCACCTTAAAAACAAAAAGATTAAGCCACACTGCATTCCTGTAAGTAAAAGCTTTTCCGGTACCTTTTGTCTGTATTTTTCCTCTATATGCATCCAAAGTGTTAGCACAGTAGCTGGTCCTGGATAAAGGTCAGAGTCCCCTTGAATGGGATTTAGAAGTTCAAAGGATGTTTTATTTAAAAATTAAAAGGGAACTTCCATCTTGCAGATCTTTAATTTCAGAGCACTGAATAGATCATTCTTTCCTGCTTTGTTTTGAACAGTATTAGGAGTACTGTGCATCTCTGTTTGTTGACTTACAGTTGCTGTCGCTTTGTCAGAGAGGATTTCTGCACGTTGGTGCAGAGATAACAGAAAGTAGCAGAAGATTCCTTATAGCACAAAATACAGTTTGTTCTCTTCTCATGATGTCGTAACAAATTCTTTTCCTTTGTATGAGGAAAAAACAAACAACTTTCTGATGACATCACAGGGGACTTCAGCTGCTCTAGGGTGCAGATGAAGGCAGAAATGCCTAATTCATCTCCGCTGTGACACAACAAAACAGTCAAAATAACATCTACGTCTCAGCAAGAAAGGAGTCTTTTTCTAAGAGCATAGTATAAGAGCATAGTTATTCCATAAATGCAAGTCAGATTGCACATCACTCTGATCTACCCTTATTTAGAATCTGTTTATTGAATGTATTTGGGTTAATAATTAAGATTTGGAACTTCAGTGACTGAACAACAGGCATGCAAAAGAGGATTGAAAAACATAGCAGATTCAGATACTCTTAATCAAATTAAATAATATATGAAAAAAAATCCAGAAGCTTATAGAAAGAAGGAAAAAGATTGATTTCAGTTGAACAGTACAAAGCTGTGGAATATTACAAAGCAAAGTCAGGTTTTTTTCTTGTTTAAGATCAAAATGTGCATTCTATAATGAAATCTAGAGCCTTCTTCCAAAGTGGTACTTTTGTACTTCAGTTTTAAAATATTTTAACTATTAGAGAGGATTTATCATGCCTTTACCACCACCCCCCAGTCCCTTTTTTTTAATATATTTTAATGTTTTATTGTAAACCAGCTGGAGGGTACAGTTACACTGTGGGCAGCTAAAGCCTTCGCCTCCAGCACACAGCGCCAAGCATGACTCAGACAGGCAGATTGTGCCATTCTGGCTCTCCTCCACTGTGTTTTTACATTACTGGCAAGGGCCATGCCATTGTGTTGTTTAAATATTGTGTATTAACTGCAGGCTGTGGCCAGTGAATGGTATTTAACATTTTCTGCTCTTCATTGCTGAACGTGAGCAGCTTCCTTGGCCATCAGAGGTTAACCTTGCAATTACACTGGTGAGCCGAGTTGAAAACAGTTGTGGATTTGCTGGGTCCAGCAGCAATTTAAAGGGAGGTGTTCAGGGAAAAATGGGGGAACTCTTCTGAATCTGTGAGTACCAAATTTCATGCTTGTCTTGCAATTTAGTGTGAACAACGAGAAAAATTTTTGTTGGAAAGCAGGAGTAATTCTCTTTCCAAAATGCAGCAGCAGCGTAAGAGTGAACTAAGGCAAGTTGTTTGAATCCTTAGGATCCAGATGGTCGCTAAGTCCTGCATGAACAGCCCAAGACAAAGTAAGAGTAGCAATTGGTGCTGGCTGAGATGAGCTTTTTTTAGTTATATGAGACTCTAGATTTTGAAGGGGAAATAAATACACAAGTGTAAAACTCAGGTTTAGGAAATATTTTTGGTTTCCTATTTTTATCAAGAGTGTCAAGTGCATCCACACAGAGATGTTGAGCAGCTTTCTCAAGGTCCAAGTAATCAGTAGTCAAACTGGGAATGGAGTGTGGGATTATGACTCCTAAGACTGTTCTGCCTAGGTCTTTCTATTCCATGAAGTAAAGTGCCGTATTTTTAATCCTTGAGTTTCTTGTACTAATGGCTTAAAAAACCCACAAACAAATAAACAAAACTACAAAAACAACAAAAACATGAACACCCCCACTTTTAAACTTGTAGCTGCTTTTAAGTTCTGTACCCTTGGCATAGCCTGTCTCTGGAATACAGAAGAACAAGATGAGGAAAGTTTTAGCATATATATCCTGTAAAAGCACATGTATCCTGTAAAAGCACATATATCCTGTAAAATGAGAATGTGGTTCTTGCTATACATCTTGTCCATGTAAATAGTTGCACTAAAAATAGTGGCACTTTTTACAAAGCAAGGTATGCTTTAAGGATTTCTTTTGTTTCCTGTGTTTACTGTAATCAGGTGTTTTTAATTGTAAGATCCTTAAAACGGTGAACTTGCCATTTGGGCTTTCCTGTATTAACCCAAAAACAGCAAAAAGAAAAGGCAAGCTGTATTCTGGTAGTTTTGTAATTTATTTCGTTAATTAAAGGGTGGAAATCTTGCTTTAATGCAGGGATGTCCCTAAAGTGAGTGATTAATAGAAGATGAGCCAAATTTTGTCTAATAAAAAATACTTGGTACATGGCATTAGAAGAAACATTAAGATACACATCACCTGAACATCTGTCAGACAGTTGCATGAAAAACTCCACTTGCTGAATGTGGTACAGATAACCTCCTAATGCAAAGGGTCTGTGGGCTGGATTCTTGCTATGTTGGGTTCTCTGAACTAAAGTCATGTGGGTTGATAGGCAAGCAGATCTTTTGAGGTCAATGGGACTACTCAAATACTTAACTTTGAGGATGTGGCTTAGTACTTTGCTGTTTGCAACTAACCCCAAACAGGATTAAGTCCAGTGTGAGGAGGTACCTCTGCTCATGCTCAGTCTGCATGATTTTGGAATGAGACAATGGCAGCACACGTATTGTGTGTGGAAGAAAAAGATGTGTTTTCAAAGCAATAGCTTTAGTTATGTTGCCATGGGCTGAGGGCAATAAGGAGTATATGCCATGTTATTTTTTTTAAGAAAGAGGTTGGTTAATCAAGGTTTCAGCTTTCCACAGCCTGATGTGATCAGTGACCAAGAGATCTGGTGTTCTAATCTTTATGGACACTGGATCAACAAGTGGCATTGGACAAGTCATCTAACTTCACTGTGCCTTGTTCAGCAGATCACTCTTTCAATCTGGTTCAAACTGATACAGCTCTGTGAACATTACTGAATTTGTGAATTTATGTTTGCAGAGATCTTAGGGGATAAATAGGAACCATTGTTATTATAAGTAAGTATGTTGTGTAGACAAATCATGAGGAATGGTGATACAGCCACTCTTGGAGGTGATCTTTCACAAGTTGCTTGTGCCTTTGTTTAATCCCATCACTTAAAAGTAGCAAGGCCAACTCCAATTTACAGAAGTATTTCTCATGTCACTCTCCCCACTTTTAAGCATTTTATTGTTCATGTTCTCTCTATGTTTCTTTGCTACTTTCCTCCATGCTGAGTTAACCTTGCATACCAAACTTTATTCCTTTTTTTTTTTTTTGCATTATACAGCAGAGGCATTTGTGTAACCTCCGAATTACAGAGAGCAAATTAATTTTGTCTAGTGATTGTTTGCTGATGATGTATGAAACAGACAGAAGACAGTTTGAATTTTCATAAGTTCAATTGAGCTTGCAGGCATAAGGAAAGGAAGAGGCAGAACCCAAGCCAATGTGACACAGTAAGCTGGCATCCCAGAGTGCAGGCTGCATGTGTAGCGTCAGGATGTCAGGGCTGGGGAGGCCTTCGTCCATCACAGCACTGCTTTTAGATGAAGGAAGAGTTTTGAAGCCAAAAGCAAGCACTACATGCACTACCATGTTCTTTACAGTGCAAGAATCCTCATGATTCTTGATGGATTTGGGACATGTCCTTTCCTCCTATAAGTTGCTGTTTTAGCTAGAATTCCAGGTGGGCTACGATGGGCTTTGAGTCCATTCCCAGTTACTGGTCCTCTGACAAAAGGCAGACTCTCATGAGCTTAAGCCTTTTTTTTTTTTTTTTTTTTCTGATGCAGATATTGGCTTGTAGAAGCTGTGCTGCAAAAGTGAAATGAGTATGGAAGTGTGCTTGCTTTGAACAAAGATCAATGTCTTGGGGCCAACTATCCCTGAGGAATAGCGTTAGCACTAACAAAGAGAATTAATTTTGCCTTTTCCCCTTCCTTTACCAAGGCATTAATCCAGAAACTCATGGGGATAAATTCTGCCCTGATTTCTACCTATGGAACCCCAGTGGAAATGTGGAGAGGTCAAAAATGTTTGTCAAGGCAGAAAATGTCCTAGAGTTAAAATTGTGGAGAAAGCAGAAACTGGTTGATTGTTATCTGGTCCAGGGGCAAGATATGTAGGAGTCCTACCTGGCATTATGGGCTTCTGAAAGTGTTGCTTTTGTTGTACCTTAAGGAGAATATACTAAAAAAAAAAAAATCTAGTGAGTGAAAATTTATAACCAAGAGCACAGTGATTAATTGTTCTTCATGTCCACTGGGAGAAAGGCCTAAAGAAATCCATTCAATGAGCAGTGAAAATTACCAAGTTAGACATTAGGAGCCACATTCTGACTGTATGGGTTGTGAAGTGCTGGAACACACAACCTATGCATACTATGGAAGCAAGGGAGGTTTCTTTCTTAAGGAATGGCTTGGAAAACCACCTCCCAGAGTGTGCTGGAGCTTCCCATAAGACAGAAGACCAAACTGGATGGGTTCTGTTCCTCCCTGGCATTTATCTGATTCAGTGTACCATTTGGGAATGTTGGTATGTGGCGAGTACATTCCTGATTAATAAAGCCTAATGTTCCCAAAAGATCTCCAGGGTTCTCATTTTTCCATCCTCTCATAACTGGAAAGCACACTGTGTCTTCAAAGATTTCATTGGTTTGCCAGCATTTTGCTTTGACCCTTCTTATTTTAGAGAAGGATAGAGGAGGAAGTCGTATAGACACAGAAAGACATTTTCAGTCATGGTGAGTCTGCAGGGGTTTCTTTCCAGTCAGTGCACAAATACTGATTTGTTTCAGTTACTGGTTTTTAAAATTTGGATTAATGGAGACACTCCAGGTATTGCCTGATACAAGCTCCTCTGATAAAGAACATGGAGACAGTTGAAAGTTGCAAATAGGATTGATGATCAGAGCAAATATATAATGAGGCTGGAGTACAAAAGCCTGCTACAGAAAGGTAAATGTCTCAGGAGATTAGGAGCTTTGTAATTGTCTCTCTTTTCTTATGATTGCCTCTGTTTTCTGAATTTTCATGCAAACATCCTAGAAAGATGTTTTCACTTAATGAAACCGCAAATCTCAAAATGCAGTTGGCCAAGAACTAAGAAAATTTTCTTAGTTCTCAGGTTGATTTTAATCAGTCTCATTCACAACTTAGCACAGAAAAGGAGCTGGGAATTATTTTTTCTTAAATATCTCATGCTTTTTTTTCTTTGTTTTCTTACAAATGTTTAAGGGGTTTTTTTAGGAGGTGGAGGGGTTGTGTGGGGCTTTGTTTGTATGTTGTAGGTCTGGAGGTTAAGGGCATCAGCTGTAGTGTACAAATGGGTAGAATCATTACTTTTTTCACAGATGGAAGCTCTTGTTTTTGCAGAATAGTGGCCACAATAGATGAGAATAGGAAAATGGCTCTCTGGTGTGTGGTTGTTTTAGTATATAAAGGAGTATGGGCTGTGATTCACTCATGTTAAAAAGGCATGGGAATATAAGCATTGATTCCCTTCATAGCACTGCTGTAGCAAGTTGCAGTAAAACACTCCAGCATTTCAGCACCTGAAGTTGTTGTGGTGAAAGTGGAAATCTTTCATTCCATTTATCAAAGCATTTGCTACTCTACTTCAAGATAAAATAAAGATTAAATAATATTGAGCAAGGAAGGTTATCTCAGAGCAGAGATGTCATTAGATAATCTATGAAAGGAAAAAATGCAACACAGACCTGGCCTTTTCCATAGTACTCCTATTTTGTTCTATCTGGAATTAAATGGTTTAGCTAAACCAGTGTATAATGGGAGGGCTCCAGAGAAAGGCATTGTGGTTATTCTATATTTACATCAGTATCCCTGAGGACACTCTTGCTGAATCATTTCAGATTCCAGAGTCTGATGTAGGGCAGTCTGATGAATGTAAGTTACCCAAATTTTCTGGTCTGTTTTCTTCACTAGGCTAAATTGTCTAGCTCTGAATTTTACTATAGAGGATCTCATTCTTACTGCACTCTTTCCTGCCATTGCCCCTGAAGTATCTAGATAATAGATTAGGAAGAGATTTTAATCTGCTGTGCCAAAGTTGGTCTGTTGTTTTTAACAGTTTCCACTGGCATGAAAGAGATCAGAATATTTGTTTTATTTGTTTATTTTTAAATAATAACCAAAAAGAAGTATTTGACTGTGCAAAATGTTTTGGTGTCAGCAATAACTGAAGGCATCTCTGAGTCAAAACCTGCATTAACAATTTTTTGAACCTGTTGCTTTCTTTGGCAGATTTTTTTTTCATCATATTTCCTTAAAAATTTCATTCTAGTTCATGCAGTGTTCTTATTGAAATTTTGAATCATTAAAATCTTTTATAGAATGGAAGAGTGTTATCTCATTTCTTCCAAGATTTGCAGCAAGTAATCAAGAATATGACTCTTACCTGTTGGGTTCTTCAACTGTTTCCCCAACTCGGGAGGGAACTTACCCCCAGGGCCCTTTGGAGGCAGTTCCCCCTGAGTTCTCTGGCAAGGGTGAAAAACGAGCAAGACTCTGGATTTTCTCTGTTCCCGNACCAGCAGAACCTTTTCAAGAAATAAGGTGTCTATATCTCAACAGCAATGATAGCAGTTTACACCAGATCACTGCATGTCTTCTCTGAATACAAACCAGATTAGATCATGACCATGCAGCCCCAGTTCATTTGGGTGGGGTATAGTGGCACAGTTCCTATGTATAGAGTTTGTAAGATCCGACCATCAATGGAAAAATCGGAGTCAGAGACAGATGGATTCTCATCTCTTCCCAGTTCTTTTTTCCATTCATTAGGGTTTCAAGTGAAGAGGATAATCTGTTTTGTCATGTCTGTTGCCCTGTTTTAATACACGACTAACCTTCTTATGTCTGAGTGGCTGTCACTTCCCCAGAACAAGTGATACTGGATTCCTGAAGCAAACAGCTCTAAAATGATCATCCTTTGGAGTGAATTTAGGGCCTTACTGACAGCTTTAGCCTGCATGTTGTTAGCAACCAGAGGGAAATTCCAGTGGTCAGGGCATCACAAAAGCCTAAGGAATGCAGAGAGAGGGTGCTGAGGGACCCAGGAACCAGGTGACCAAGAAGGTATAGAATTAAATCAGTCTATCAACTTGACTGGAAGTATAGCATGACTAGAAGTGAAAAATTCCTGAGTCAATAGGCAAGGTTGCTATAGGTAGTGATGCTCATGGATGGCACCTGAATGTAAAAGTTTTGATTCCTCATAACTGTTTCAATCCTGCAGGAAGGAAAGGATTATTCTTTTTACTTTTGTAAGGACTTCAGTGCTATTTAATTTGTCTTGGTGCCTCTTGGCCATGTGACATCACTGCAGAAACGATCCCATTTGTGGTTTCTTCCTGTGTCAGAAATTGGGTATTACTCTTCTCAGCTTCTTTGTGTGTGTGTGTGGCTTAGAAAATACTGCTCTTCTACAGCTACATCTGCCCTTCCTCTGATCATGCTTGCCATTCAAGAACACATTCATCATGGCAAACTCTTGTTCACTTTAGCAGTCTTTGTTATGCTGTGGTGTCCCTGTGCCTACGTGCTGATACTCATGGCTCCAGAATGGCACTGAAGAGAACGTTCAGATAATACTACAGCTCTAGATGTCTAGCAAAGACTTACTTTCTTCAGGATACCAGTCATGGTCACCTCAAGTGTTTTCTTGCCCTGTCCAGGGAACTGTCCTTTGGCAAGAGTTCAGGAAAATGTATAGTGTAGGAAGGTAATCCCAACTAATAGTTATGATTATAATCTACAACAAATATAAATAGATGTTTTTGGACTGGTATTGAGCCAAAGCTTTGCATTCAGATAGTCCCTGGACTTCTGTGATGCTCAAAACATCATTCTCTTCTCATATGTAAATCTCAGACTATTGCAAAGATATGGAAATAGGTGGTGAGAGGATACTGTGCTACCAGGTCCAAAGCTAGATGCAGTAACATTTAGGTTCAAGTCTCCAAATGGAATTCAAACCTTGGAGTTAGGGACTTGTCCAGTACTTGGGATGTATTAAGGGCAAAGGGAAGCATCTTGTTGGATGATGTTCAGCCTAGAGGCAACCAGAGGGAAGCTCTAGAGACTAAAGGCTTGGTAATTCTCCCATGGAGAGAATTTCTTACCAGAAAGATATTTTTCCTTATTGCAATTTATTAATGTCCTAGAGAATTCCAAATGTGCTGGATACATTTTACTTGTATCCATTTATGAATGCATTTTCTACCGCCTTATAGAATTTGCCTTTCATCAACATTAGATAGAATTTTCCTGTGCCTTAGAATGGTGGAAAACAATTCTGATGTCCCTGCATTGTCAGACTGTCAGCGGCACAGTTTTTTATGTGATTGTCTTCATTATGACTTAATTACATTTAAAAGCATCTAATTTCTAAAAATCTCTTGCACTATCTCTGTCATAATGTTTAGAATTTATCTATATCATATAGTAGATATTCTTTAAGCTCCCTATGCTTCTATTTCTTGTAGAAGAAATATACTGTATAACAAAATAGGATTTCTTTATTTAATGCTGAGCTAATTCTCAAAGCTGTGTTGTGATTATTCATGGGTGCACTGGTGGAAGTTTGGAAGGGGCAGTAGGCTTTTCTCGCTTTTTCTTTGTTGACATGGTGGGAAGCCTGAATATCCATGTTATGAAACATTTAAGTCTCACTTCTACTGCTGCCAGTACTTTGTCCCACTGTCTGAATGGGATAGGACTTTGTAATTCCCCTCTGCTGCTTCCTAGGGCTGGGAACTCAGTGCTGTGGAACTGGGAGAAATTCAGGGCTGCAGGTAAGCAATGTGACAAAGCCAGTGTTCTTTGTAGCCCTGAGAGGTTCTGCAAACACAATTATCACCTGTGATCCCTGCCAGATCTCTGCACACCATTTCTGGATGAAGTGCTGCCATTTTCCAATCACTTATTTTACAGATAAAGGGGAAATCCTGGCCCAAAAAAAGTCCCTGGGATTCTTCCACATTCCTTTCAGTAGAGACAGGAATCATTGCAAACATATATGCTTGAGCTAGGCCTTTACATGGATTGGGTTATGGTATGTCTGATGGATTTATGTATTCATCTTTTCCCCCCTCTCCAAAAGTCCTGACCCAGGTGAGGGGCAGACACCAACTGCTCTGGCTGATGTTCTGCTGGAAATGCAGGACTTCCCTTAACTGATGGAAAGGAAAAGGTTTTACCTTTTGGTAAAAAAATTGGGCAAGTAAATACATCCTGCTTTCTTTAGAGAGCCCTTTTTCTTTTTTCTTGAAACAACTAGATTTATCCTGTTTTAATACCAAAGTGACATAAAATTTGTCACATGTGTGTTTGTGCCCAGTAGTGGTTAAATGTTTATTTTTGATTTATTCCTATTTTTAGGTGGTTTGGAGTTCTTTTGTGAAAGGTTACAAGTCTATATTGGTTAGAAATTATTCCCTTCCCCCATTTTACCTAGCTCAATTTTAATACTAACTTAAAAACCAATTCTTCAGTTTGTGGAGTTGATGAGGAACTGGCAAATTTCATATACAATTCAGACAAACTGGTTCTTCACTGAACTGGGTCTGGGCTCTTGCTTGTCCTGAATCCAGGTGTAGAAGTCCCAGTCTCTGTCCCAGTTTGGCCTTTTTATTCCTCTGCATCCCTGACTGATATGCAAGTGGAAACTCCTGCACCAGTCTTTCTCAGTATTGAGAGCTTTCAGAACCCAGTGTTTCAGAACCAGCATTTGTCCTGTGTTTCTTTAAATACAGAAAGAGATAATGGATCCTGTTCTGCACTTTTGAAATCTCAATCTTCTCACTTAAAGCTAGGTCAAATATTCTGTGTATTTGGAAGTGTAGCACAAATTCATTTGGCTGAATGGATAGCAGTGGGGGTGGTGCTGTTGCCCTTTAAATAGGGACTCCATTTACTTTAGTGGGATTTTCACCAGTTTCAGTGCTTGGAATGTCAGGTTTTCTTTTTCTTCACCACTTTGCCAATATAGCACTATTGTTATAATTCCTCCCCAGTTCATCCTTAATGGCCACATCATTAGGACTTTTAGGTTCTAGTAAGACATTATTGGTGTGGAGGGCAAGAAATAGTAAGAACCTTAAGAAGAAATTCTAGTGCAAATCTTACCAAACACAAATTATAGAAACAAGCACCACACATAAGGGCATATAGTGGCTGCTCAGTGTAGTACCAGTCCAAATTAAAATGTGCTCTTCTCTGCCCAGTAGATCTAAACCAGGAGAGATGAAAAGAAATTGTGTCCCCTCTTCTCCCAGCCTCCCCAGTTCATAACTACAATCCCAATTATCTTGTCAAAGTGAAGTTTTTTTATGGGAAAAAGTAACATATCACCACAATAACTTCTGAACATAGCTCATGCCTCAGGACTTGGTGTACCACAGAAGGTCTTATTTCACCTCTAGGTCCTGTAGAAATAGAAATGCCTTGAACAATGAGCCAGCCAAATGTGAAACTAGACAGGGGCAAATGTACATCTATTTTATGTATAGTCACATTAATCAGACATATCATTTTTCTTTGCAAGTGACTGTTTCAACAAAAGCAAAATTATAGCAATTAAAAATGTAAGGAGGAAAATAATAGTATTGATTTTTTGTGTGTGGTTTTGTTTTTCTTTTTTGCTTAATTTTGTGATAAGTAAGTAGTAATGCATATCTTATTGCACGTCAATCTGTTTGTTAGACTGCAAGAGGCACTTAGATTTCAGAAAGGTGAAGGTTCAGTAAGAACTAAGCTAATGCCTAGTGACTTTTTTCATTGCACGAAACACTGCTAGTTTTTCTACAGCGCTGTGCAATAATGCAAATAGAGAAATAGCAAAAAAATTAAAGGGCTTACTTGGAAATTCTAATACACAGAACTTTCAAAACAAATTTATTTTTGGCTTTTTAATTATGTGGAAAGGTTCAGTATCACTTATTTTTGAATCCTGATTTCAAAAGGAAATGAGAAGTCAAATTTTCTCCCTTTACTTATAGCTTTAAAATGCCTCAAAAGGCCTAGTAGCTCACTAGCAAAAGTAGTCATAGAATCATAGACTGTCTGTCGTGAGTTGGAAGGGACCCACAAGGATCATCAAGTTCAACTCCTGGTCCTGCACAGGACACCCCAGATCACACCATGTGCCTGAGAGCGTTGTCCAAACACTTGCTGAACTCTGTCAGGGTGGGTGCTGTGACCATTTCCCTGGGGAGCCTGTTCCAGGGCCCAACCACCCTCTGGATGAAGAACCTGCTCCTAATGTCCAACCTAAACCTCCCCTGACACAACTTCAGGCCATTCCCTTGAGTTTCGTCACATTCCCTCGAGTTCGGTCACCACAGAGAAGAGATCAGTGCCTGCCCCTCCTCTCACCCCCACAAGGCAGCTGTAACTGCAGTGAGGTCTGTCCTCAGTCTCCTCCAGGCTGAACAGAGCCAGTGACCTCAGCCCCTCCTCACACGGCTTCCCCTCAAGGCCCTTCTCCATCCTCATTACCCTACTCTGGACACTCTCTAATAGCTTTATCCCCTTCTCATGTTGTAACTAAAACTATACACAATATTCCAGGTGAGGCCGCCCCAGCTCAGAGCAGAGCAGGACAATCCCCTCCCCTGCCCGGCTGTGCTGCTGTCCCTGATGCCGCCAGGACAGGGTTGGCCCTCCTGGCTCCAGGGCACTGCTGGCTCAGGTTCAACTTTCCATTGACCAGGACCCTCCCCTGAGGCACAAGAAAAAAGATCTGGGATCTGCTGCTTTTTGAAATTCTTTAGGGATGTTGTTCAGAGAAGCTGTGTATCGTTGTGGTCTATACATTGAAGAAAAGACTCTTGACAATAAATTTAGAAGGCTAATATGATTTATTAAAATGACTCTATAATTCTAGTATTTTTCTATATCTGCTCAGCAGAGAGCATTCTCCATGCTCCTGCTGCTGCTTCATCTAGGGAATGTGTCTGAATAGTTTACAATATCAGAAAGATAAAGTAGTTTCAGCTCCTACTCCTCATAGGTAGGAGGAGACCAACCAATTCCATGTCCTTGAAGAACAGACACAGATATTTTGTTTACAGAAAGCTTATACAGAGTAAAAGACAGCAAAAGTATGTTTTCCCATGAGAAATGATCAGAAGGCTTACACACAGAGAAACTTATAATATGTTCATAGCAACAGCTGTGGATGCCCCATCCCTGGAAGTGTTTTAAGGACAGGCTGGAAGGGCTTTGAGCAACCTGCATTAGTGGAAGGTATTGCTGCCCATTGCAGGGGGAAAAAGATGGAACAATATGATCCTGAAAGTCGCTTCCAACCCAAAACATTTCATAGGTTTGAAATTTCATTTCTACGATTTTATTAATTTCTAATGTTCTTTGTGATGCTACAAACTGCACATCTCTCTCTCTCCAATTTTCCACCATCGTTCTTGTGTCTAGGTACATATAATTCCTTCTAATAGAAGAATCAGGGTGTCAACCTCTGTTTTTGCTGACAAAGGCTACTGTAATAGATAGTTGAGTATTTCTTGTGGATGCCAGGAGGAATGACTATTTTGTGGACAGATATTGTAGTAGACAGAAGTATTGATTTGGTTTCATTGTAATAAACACTGCCAGATGTTATCTCAGTGTGTACTGTTTGCATTAGTAAATAAATAAATTCTCCAGAGCACAATTATTCCCTAGAATGTTTTTTCAAAAGCTCACTGTTGTCTTACTATTGAGCTTCCTCTGCTTTCTGTGCAGCTTGAGAAGCTAATTGGAACATGTGAAGCTAATTGTAAAATTCAAATCTTGCTGTAGGTTCACATACCATGTCAAGGCCAAATCTGGCATGTATAAGCGACAGCATCTTCACTTGAGGTCGTCTTTCTTCACCTGAGACTTTCTCCTGTAGAAAATAACTGGACAGGTTTTATTTGCTGTTGTGTTATTATTCTCCATACTGGTGAACATGTTGTCATGGGAATGTCACAGTAAACGTCTGTGTCCTCTGACTCTTGGTAGAGGCTCTCAGCTTGCAGGTCACTTGGTACAAAGTGATGGTCTGGTTCCAGCCTACGTGCTGTCACTGAAGGTGTTGGTTAAATGCCAGTGCTAGAAGCCCAGCATGTCACCTAGCAAGATAAACCAGCTCTGAGCAAGAATCTGACCTTCCACAGAGACCAGCAATTCCAAGAGTCCAGATTCAGGGATCAAAATGACCAATCACATAAAATCAGTTTGAAAGGCACGCTGGTGCACAGCACATCATCACAGTGCTCAGCTTGTCAGTGTGGGCCTGTGTGCAGCTCCTGCACCTGAGCTTGCCTAGTGCCACCTTTTTTCTCACCATAGGCAAGGCACATTGAAGCAGACTTAGATCTGAGTTCTCTCTGATTCCTGCTGCTTTCAGCTTTCCTGAAAACACTGAGCAAGTTCCACAAGTGGTTTCCTGAAATGTAGTCAGTGTCCATAAAAACTCATGTTAAATGAGAGCTGAAGTTGTGTACTGCATATTCTGAAAATTATTTCTTTTTATTTTCAGTGAAGCCATACCTGTTCCCTGAAATAGTGGTTCCTTGCTCTGCTGGACTAATGCACCTTGTAATTTATGATTTTGAGTCATGTACTGAACAATGGCTTTCACTCAGATACAGGTTCCCTTGACAAGTTGGCTCATTCCAGAGCCTCCCTAAAACATACTCAAAACAATTTAAAAGGTTTAGGAAAATGCAGTGTGTATTTGAATTCTCTGCCAGTGAATCAGCATTATTAACCTTACGACTCCTAAATTAAATCAACATTCTCCGTGTCACATCCTAAGTTTAAATTCATATAAAAGATGTGATTTTTTTCCAAATTCTTAATAGTTTTACTATTGTTTGTCTGCTTCTTCCAGTTTGGCAGCTGAATTTTTAACTGTACTTAGTCTGTCTGCTTAGGTATATTTAGAATTTTTATGCATTTTACTGGGACTCTATGTAATAGGAGGATTTACATGTGTATGTTTTTACAGCTATACTTTACAATCTGTAAGGCTGCTCCTTCTCAAAAAAATTTTTTTTGAACGAGGATCATCAAATCAATACTTTTTTTTCCCCATTTGTCAGTGTCTTCCTTTTTCTTCTTGACAAAAAGGGAAAAGGAAAAATTAATGAAGAACAAGGGAAGGTGAAAATGGGAGACCTTCCCACCAACTTTTTCTTTCTGTGCACATGGATACTTTCAGTAATGTCTCTGGAAAACTTTGAAAATAACTACTTGCTCCCAAAACTGCCCATGTAAAATTGGCAATATTTGGCCATTTAAAAGGCAGCTCTTTTTCTCATCTCACTTCCCTTTGAATAGTCAAGTGCATGTGCAAGCTACAGCCACTGAAGAACAATTCCAAGCTGCATACAAACATGGTGTGTCAGCTGTGCATTTTCCCTGTATCTAAGGAATAAAGATCACAAAAGTGAAATGAAATATAACAGAGAGGTACCTGAGTGCAGATCTGAAGGTAGAATCTGTGTTGGCTCGATTTCAGCACAGACAGGGGGAAAACTTAAATCTACTCGTGAGTCCTGAGATCTTTACCTCTGTCAGGTTAGCAAATGTACCTAAGGGAGGGAGCAGGAATAGCTAATTCCCAAGTGATTTTAATGATTCATGCTCCTTAAAAGAAGGAGCCATGGAAATATGCCTGAGCATCACTATTTTGTTGTGTGCTAGAGGATGTTTGTTTAGTGAAATGGTTTTGCTAATAGATTTGTTAATCAGTCATGTCCCAAATAAAATAAAAAGTGCAACACAGCCCTTCTTAGGTTTGGTATTCTGGAAAATTAAATGCCTCATTTGTGTCTTTGATCTAGGCAGGGAAAATGGACCAAATAATGACCAAAGCCTTCAGTAGCTCTGAGGGTCTTTTGAGCTTGTGCTTCTTCTTCAGGGCTTATGATAGAAAACCTTTGCTGTATTCTCTCCTCCTGCCCTCCCTGTCTCTCAGCTCTCAAGTGATGCAGGGCCACAACATAAGACACCTCAGGTAAATGTTGCAACAACCAGCTGATGTGACTACAGGGGGTATTTTCTGTCTGGTAGGTAGATATACACATTCCCTTTGCTCTACTGCTCCACATTTGTGTGGAACAAAATACCCTGCTTTTAATGATTGTTTCCTAGGATAAGGTTGGAAGTTTGTCCCCAGAACCAGTTTGGTTTTTGGCATCTCCCTTGTTGCTGTGTGCAGTGGTGCTGCTTAATGCTCATTCAGGCAGTGGATTTACGATTCTGGTTCTTGGCCTAAAGTGGATTGAGATTCATAAAAAATAATCTCAAATCACAAAGCCACCATGGGAGGCTTCTAGCTTCTGTGACTTTCTCACTTGGGCTAGATTTGAATCAGCAATCAGGAGGTGAATGGTTTTGTTCTTATCCCACTGCCAATTTGCTGAACTAACATAAACTGAGTGTGTGTCACAAAATTTTATTTTCTAATTGAATGTATGCATCCTTTAAAAACAGGTTAAAAAATAAGAGACAAAACGTAAAGGAAATTTAGCATCCAAAAATACTCAGTGCTCAGGACTTTAAAATATATGTAAACATCAGTTCCTGCCAAGTTAGTCATTACTAAGAGTTGTTAACACAGGGGATTGATTGAGAGAATGATTGTTGCTGTAGAATGATGATTTAATAAGAGAAAAATCTGATAGATTTGACATGCTACATAAAATGTGCAGAATGGTTATTCTTTGGTAAATTGCAACTTTCGGTTGTTCCCTGTACAGATGTGTTTGTTCTGTGCCTTGCCACATTCCCCCCTTTTTTTTCCTGTTATTCTCTTTAATTGCTACAAAGCATTGGTATTCACCATTGTTACACGTCACCCAGAAAAACATACACACATTTTCCTTTCTCTTGTTGCCTTCTCTCACCCCTTTGGCTGGCCTGTGCTCACCTACCTCCTCTGGTGTTCATTAGAGCACTGCAAAATGTCCTGCTCTCCATCTTTAGAAGGTGTCAACCAGGAGCTTGGCTTTATTTGCTCTTTGGTAGCACTGCCTTCACATGCACTGTTCTGGCTGATGGTTATTTATCTGCTACTTAGTCCTAACAAAATGCTTAGTGCTTTATAAGCCAGAAAATGAAGGCTGTCTCAGCTCAAGGAAGTTGTACAGGACAAGATGAAACAGCCCTTTAATTATTCCCATCTTTACTGACAGGCTGTACTCTGTCCTATTATTTTTCAGCAATAATTTATGAAAAGTTGGTTTGGCTTTTTTAAATCTGAAATGACCAGTGCCTCTGTGAAGATCCTATTACAAGTGTTGTTGGTGTCTTTGGTCTTCTGTAAAGCCTGGTGGTTCATGCAGGCCATGCCCAAATAATAGTGATTAGCTTGATGTGAGCTGCTGCTGGCCCCTTCTTCTGCAGACAGGGGAGGCTGGTGCCAGAGGCTGGCCAGAAATGACCTTTGGCTTGGCTTGAGAAAATGTAGGGCTAGCCCTGGTGCTTGTACCCTATGAATATGAATAGTAATAATAATAATAAAAAAGAATCCTAGAGTCTGATTACAACAAATAAATTCCATAACACCCTCTGCACTATATTGGCTGTGCCAAAGAGCGTAACATAAAATGACTGAGAACAACAGCAATTCAAAACAGCAGCACACAATGGTGTAATTGGACCCTAAGCACATAAAAATAATGGTTTTAAAGAAAGGAAAAAAAGGCAAACATGGGACCATGGAGTGGTATCAGGGACACTGTCATGAATCTTTGGTAAGATGCATGAGCCTAGTAGAAAGAAAAAGAGGGGGTGGGGGGTGAGTTACTTATGAATCAGTACAACTGTGCTTTGTTCTGCTTGAGTGTTTTAATAGAGCAAGTGTAATATAAGGATCAGGTGGGCTCGTGGGAATGGAACAAAAGGTTTTGTAAAATTAAAGCAAAATAATTATAGCTCTAGGTGTAGAGTGAGCACACTCCAGCAGTTGATAGCAGGAACCTGCTCAGAATGGAGAAGGAAAGAGGGAGGAAGATGCAGTTGAAATGTTTTTTGGTTTGTTTTTTTTTTAATCCATGCACACGCATGCACATGTACATACATACATGTGCACATATAGTGCAAACAGATTCATACATGTATGGTAACAAAGTCTTTAAATCAGTGACAGTTTTATGCAGGTTTAGAAGTCACTAATAGACCCCCACAAAAAATGCATTAAAATGAAAATTTTAGGAATAGTCTCAAATGAATTAATTAACAACAAAAAAAAGGGGAGAAATAGCAGCAGAACATTGCTTTCTGAAGGAATAAAGGACTAAAGTCTAAAACAGAGACTGTCATATGACATGGGAGATGTTCTTGCTGTAAAAGCCCAGTGATGAATATGTGCAGAGTGCCCAGTATACTAATAAAGCCAACTCAAAGTCCCAGCAATGAATGTGATCATAGGGGGCTCACAAGAAAGCTGTCAGCAATGCTTTGTGTTACAGAAACTCCCATATTTGGGCAGAGCATTCTGCTGTGCTCTCATGCAGAAAAAGCTGTTTCCTACCTGAATTTCAGAGTAGTTTTATGGGCAAGGTGAGAGCTTGGTTGATCACCAGGAGGCCTCCCTGTGTCTAGTTGTGTGCTTTTTCTTTACTGCATGTATATGTATCAAAGTGCACGTGGATTCTATATAAAAGTAGAAAACAAAAACCTGAAAGAGTCCTGACCACCATGCACTTTCTCTCTAAGTTGCTGATTGTCCTCAAAATGTAATTAAAGAGGATATGTCCAGGATCCAGGAATGGAGAAAGCCTGTACTCAGGTGTGCATTCTTCTCCTTCTGTTATGTTGGTCTCACAGTGTTCAGAATGTGCTCCTATTTTGGGCAGTGACTTCCAAATAAATAAATTCTTTTTATTTGTAGATACGCTGAAAGAGAAAGAAGTAGTGAATTTTAACACCAGCCTCATTGACTCCCCATAGCACCTGGGGGTTAGGGTGAGTTTCCTTCCACTTATGCACTGGTGCATGGAATGTTAAAAGGAGTATGAGCAACCACCAGTGATAAAATGAACATAAAGTGAGAAACTGGTTTTGTTACAGTGCTCAAACCACTTCCCTTCCATGGTGGATGGTGTCTGATGGGCAAGATGATTGCACCTCGTTGTGGTGCAGTTTGTGGAAAGGAGGTTCAGCGTAGCCCACAGAACTGTAGTTGCAGGCATAGCTACTACAGATGGCTGGCGTGCAAGATAAGGTCTTGGCAAGGGAGGGGGACAATTAGCCTGCCTCCCACCACATTTCCCCTTATTCTGTAGTCAGATTTCCCTTATTCAGAGTTTGTTCAGGGTAATTGTTCACAGACAATATATTTTTGTGCTCACGGTGCAATCAGAGGCTGTTCTCACTTGAAGCAGAGCACATCTCTTAGGTAGTGCTTTCTGCCAGAATGTGGAGGCTGAGATCAGAGTGAAGCTTTATGAGCTCCATTTGGTGCTTTTTACTTCCGTCTTGTTTCTCTCTCTGCAGGGGATGTGAAACTAGATTTGTCCTGTTTCCACAGCAGGGTTTTGGTTTATTTTGTTTTTCCAAAGCATTTCATTCGGTGGCGCAAATCCAGAGGAGAGTGTGTTGCAGAGATGGATTTGAATGTCAGACAGAAAGAGTTGTGTTTAATAAACTCTTTGTTGTAAACTATAGAAACTTGAGAGCAGGAGGCCCCTGTTTAATACAAACACTCTGTGGCTAAATTATCACTCTAAGTATTTGCCCTGAAATTTAAAGAGCAGTGAGACAAGGTAACTTTGCTGAAATTGATGTTTATGAGGTCTGAAGCTCAAATTTGAAATTCTTTGGTTCTGGTTCTCCTCTCAAACTCTTTCCACCTTCCAGCTGCCTTTGTCTTTTGACTCAGAGGTGGCTGCCTAATAGAACTGAGTGGAATATAGGACTAGTTAAAATGAAATTTGAAAAACAAAACCAACAAAAAGCCCCAGCAAAAACAAAATTAAAAGAAAAAAAAAAAAACAACCAAAGTTTTATAGGCTTTTAGAGAAAAAAAAAAGGAAAAAGATACTTTAATAATATGATGCAGTACTTGAAGATGATAGCTCTACATGCAAACAGCTGAACATGTAGCTCCCATTATGTATGCCACTACTGCCTATCTCCTCTGCTCCCCTGCTTTTGAAAACTCTTTTCTGTATCACAGCGCAAGCTACCTATCTGTGTTGATCTCATTTTGAAGTGTTTTGTCAACATGAGCCTATTATGAAATTAAAGGTCAGGAAAAGGCCAGGCATTCGTTGGGGTAAGCACTGCACGCTGGAAAGGGAGGGGTCAAGAACGCCTAATCGCATCCCAGGCTTTCAGATGTGCCTCGTGAGCTGTGCGTATTCCTGCTTGGGAACAGAGACACTGTAAAGCTTCAGTCGACCCCTCATTCACAGCAAGACACAATATGCCAGTATCTGTCACATTCCAAGTCCTTGAAACACTATTGAAGTCAGAGAATTCAAAGTCCCAGATTCTTGGCTTCTTTTGAGATCGCCTCATTTCCTTCCTTGCCATTCTAGTAAATCCGACATACATACATGCACATGCATACCTGTGTAGATGTACTGACATCTTTCCAGAGCATGAAATTCAAAAAAGGGAACAAAAGCATGGGTTTTTCCCCTTGTCCTGTCACTTTCTGACAAAA
>VXAX01006414.1:41661-107698 GCA_013399835.1 Leptocoma aspasia | reverse complement strand
AAAAAAAAAAAAGAAGAAAAAAACCCACAAAAAAACCTTCTTAAGTTGTTTATATTCCAGCTTTATTTTCTTCCATTCGCTCTTTGCCGGGAGCAAAAGCATGAAGTATTAAGACAAAAGCAGCCCTGTGTATTTGTATATTATATTTACATATAATGTACATTATTTAGATAATAAAACCTGTTCTAAATTGTCCTGAAAAAAAGTAGTATTTCCACTTTTGCTCAGAAAGAACTTGTGCAGCACTGCTCACATTTCCCTGCTTTTCCTCCATCTATTTTGGAATTTGATGAGCAATAGCATATAGGCATCAGTAAAGTCTGCAGTCCCTCCCTTTGCTCTTTTGTCTGATTATCCTTTTCCTAGTCTGTAGGAAAATGAGGCTAATCTGGCTGGAGAATTTGCACCCTGATTTTCTCATACGGCACATGAAGTTTTTTAGATAACAGTAGGGACAATTTCTGGTCTCATTGAAGTTGTTGGCAGTTCTCCAGATGATTTGTTATAAGATTTGGCCTTGAGAAAAAGGATCAGTCACACTCATCTCCTTTTAATTCTGAACTAAAATGACCCGTATCACTGCCCACTGATGGCTGCCTAGGATACTAGCAGTGAAATTTTGGAAAACGATCAAAAGTTCAAATATATGCAAGAATGCATGAAACCCGCTGTCTAAGAGACCAGGGAGAATACAGTTTGCCACAGCAAAATATGTGTTTAAATGGAACCAAATAAAACTGAAAGCTTGATATGAAAGAGATCTATGTCCATTTTATTATTTTTCTATATAGTGTCAATTTAGGATGAGGTCTGGAACAGTTCTCTCATCTTATGTATGTGTTTTTCTGTTTTTTCTAAAACCTTTTGATTGCACAGCACTATAAATGGTGCAAAACAAAGTGTCTTTTCCAAGTTCCCTGCAGTGAGCAACTTAAGAGCATTTAGTTTTAGAGTGTATTAGGACTTGGTGTCCTCAGATAACAGATCCTGCCCCTTTGATCTCTAGATATAAAAATCACTGTTTCCCAGTGGTTACAGAAGATCACTGGGGCCCCAGAAAAGTGCCATGAAGATGCAGAATGAGGACCTCACAGCTCCAGTCCATTTCCAGCATTGCTGTTGCTTCTTGTATGTTTTGAAAAAAAAAGCATTAGTGATCTCCAGTAATCCCCGTTTCTGAAATTGATTTAAAGCTACTTATATAACTTAGCAACATGCACTAGGGAAGGGAAAAATAATTTTAAAGAAATAGTCATACTCTCTAACTTTATCATAATTTCTTTTATGTGTTTATGTGTGCAGGTAGTCTGCAAAATAAATTTACAGGAATGTAATTCTGTATGTCTGTATCCTATGCAGTGGCCCTTCCCATGGGAAAGGAATTGATCTAAACCAATATTCAAATCCAACAGTTTTCTGTGTCTTTTGGAGGGAAGGTGAGGTAGGGAGTCAAAATATAAGATTTCATTACAACACAGCTCTGTCTGCAGCTGAAGGCATTTCTCTACCTGCTTGCTATCTGGAGTTTTCCCTTTCAAAATTTCTTGTAGGAGGTGAATTTTCCAGTTGGTTGACTCTGCTGGTAAAAAAGCCAAGCTGATTTTTTATTTTCTTTGATTAAGTGAATAACATGTTAAGGGTAATTAAGCCAAGAAGAGTTTTAAATCTTGTTGATTTTTTTTTTTCCTCAGTTCCTAACCTGGTAAACAAACTGCTTGTATCCATCTTTGCAGAGATAATTTAAAACCAATGTGCTGAAAGCATAGTGTAAAAACACCAGTTCTCACTTCAGAGACAAAACCACTCCGATGACCTTCAAACCTCATGTGTTAAACTTGCAAGTAAAAATCATGTTTTTCATTATTTGTGTTACCTCAAGGTTACTTCAGGGCTAAGGTTTCCTGTGAAGATCAAACAAGGGGTTTTTTCCTGTCTCGCACATCCCTACGTATGCCCAGATTGTGCCCTCTGTGAAAATACTGAACCGCAGACGTTGTGGCCTTGCAGCTGGAGGGGAGGATTGCTTGGTGTTATTAAGGCTCTGATCAGCAGACCAGACCAAGATCCGGCTGCTCCTGTCTGGCTCCGTAACCTTGGAAAAGTCAATAATATGCTTGTGCCTACATTCCCCAGCTGTAAAAGGAAGGGGATGCTCTTTCCCTGCTGCAGAGGTACTTTGGAGATAAAGCTGCTCTCTGAAACTGGTGCTGAGTACGGAAAATGCGCGTGTGCATGGGGATCCCAGCCCGCGCCACACTGCTGGGTTTTCCTGACAGCTCATGGTCCTGAAGATCCCCCAGAACATTATCCACACTTCCAGGCAATTGCAGCAGGCCTCTCCACTCCTTCCCGAGCACACCTTGTGAGCAGCTGCTTTGGGAAATGTCCCCATCTCCCTCCCTGTTGCATAGGGCTCTTGGCACAGAGGAGAGTTGTGCGTGCTGCTCTCAGCCCGTGTGCTCCTTGCAGGATAGTGAGTGAGCTTGCCCAGCCTGGCTCAGCTGGAGCTTTTGATAACCTTTGCAGAGTGAAAGTGGTTGTTTCAGAGCAGCAGCGTAGAGCTGCTTCTGTGATACATTGTGTCCCTGATACATTTCTTTTTACATGTTTTGCTGTAACCTTATGCACATAGGCTGATCGTATGTGCCCCAGATACAAAGAGGAAGACAAAGTTTCCAGTTCCATCTGCTGCAGTCTAGAACGATTTTATCCACCATTCACTGGGGGAAAGCAATTCTGATTTAAATGGCACATAAGCTGTGCATTATTAGTCCGATAGGATAAAGTATTACAGGTTTTTTCCTAGTGGGTTTTTATATTTGAACTGGAAATAACTGTGCTGCATGAACTCTAAGTGGAGATGTATAAAACAAACAAAAAAAATACTTGTGAAATAGCAGAGGCTGGAACTTTACGGCAGTGATGTCTGCTTGTTAAATCTCCCCAGAATGATTCTTCCACCAAAATACCTGAACCAAATCTTCTCCAGCAACTTTCAGCAGAGTTAGGCAGGAAATCCCATCAAAAAACAAACAAACAAAACAAAACAAACAAAAAAACCCAGCCAAAAAAAAAGAAATGCAACTCCCTTGGAGCCACCGCTGTTTGGAAATGAACAGTTAACAAATGCAACCTTTTCACTGATGCCCTAAATTCCTTTGTCACTTAGTAACAGCCTCTACAAACTACGCCTCCATGCCTGACCTAAGTTACATCATATTGCCATGTTGTGGAATAATCTATTGTTGAATGTGCACAGAAAATTGGTTATAAGATCCATGATATTATAATGAATAATTATAATTTTTTACTAAATAGATGACAAGGTTTATTTAGTGAAAATATCATGTCAGTGCAGAGAGCAAAATAAAAAATAAGGTCACGTGCTGTACTTGGATTGCGAGGCATGTCACTGTGTACCTTCTTAGCTTCTTAACACTGCTAATGGGAATAGTGACAACCTTTATCTCCCCACTCGGCTGCAGGAGACCTTGGTGTCTGCCAGGAGACAGCTTTCCAGTGGAAAGCTTTCTACAGCAAGCTGGTTCTTACTAATCATCTTGTCAGTCCTCCCTTAGGCATCACCGCCTTGGGGCAGGTTTGGGACATGATCACACCTTTCTAAGTCTGTGGGATTTTAGTAGAAGTAGCTCAGGTTTGTATCAGTGTTACTGTCCAGAAACTTGTCTCTTGATTTCAGTAGGAATTTACCTGGAAAAAAAAAGTATCATTGAGCAGCTGAATTTTAACTGTTCATGACCAGCTGAATCCTTTACATTACCAGGTTAGCATACCTAAACATGGGCTTAATTTGCTTTTCTCTTTTCCTCAAAATTAATGATTTCTTTAAGTTTATTTTTCGGAGTTCTGCTTTCTTCATTTCTAAGTAGGTAAAGACACTTATCTGTGTCTAGTGTTGTGGTACACATTACATAGATAATGCTGAGAGTTAATCCAATGTGGAGGTGGGAGCCTTTGTGACACAGAAGGAAAACCACTAAGTTGTTCCGAGAGAGATTTTCCCTGCTAGAAGAAGCACTGCAGAACGCCTGTCCAGCTTCGGGTAATAAAAGTACCTTTGAAAGTGAAACCAAATAGGTGCTGCAAGAGGGGGGGAAAAAACGCGAGGTTCAAACGGCGGAGTGGCCACGCAGCCGGGTTTGTGTCCCTGGGAGGGATTCCTGCCCGCAGAGGCGCGGTGGGACGGGGCCGGGACGGGGCTCCGGGCGAGCGGGGAGCGCTGGGCTGGGCTGCGCTGGGCTGCGCTGGCAGCCCCGGGGGACCAGCGTGAAGGAAGGAAGGAAGCGGATCAGAGCGTATGAAGTCTGAGAAGTGACAGCGTTTTGCACTGGAGGCAGCTGTGTGAGGTTACCTGAGGACAATGTCTGGCTCTACTGGCTGATTGCTTAGAGCATTAAAAAAAAAAAATCCAATTAACGGGGGCACCTCCTAAACAAACCAGATATCCCTTTCACCATGCAGTCCCTGTTGAGAAGAGTATAATTTAACATTAACTACACTGGATAAGTAAGAATTTGTTATGTTCTGACTTTATCCAGGAAATTCCCTTTTAACCCAATTGTCCCTATTAAGTGTGTCAGCTCTTCTTTCAAAAGCTCTGCTCTGCAAAGGCAAATTAGTATATTAATGTGGAAGCACGTAATTTTACGACAACAAAAAATTGGGAAGCCCTTGTCCATTTTTTCAGGAAGAGTTATTTATTACAAAATATTGCAACAAACTCTGCTTGCTTATAGTTATTTATAAAAATTAAATTTATTTTTGTTTATGTTTATTCTTCACTTTTAAACCTTAACAGCAGAATTATACTTGCCACTTTCATTTTCTCTAATGTACTTTAATTTTGTTTAGAGTTGATTTAAAGTTTCATTTTCAGATTCTCATCTAAACATTGAAAATCTAACCTGAAAGTACCTCCTAAGACTGATCTACTCTTCTTTGCCCTCTTCTTAAATTATGCATAACATAAATTTGACAATAGTCAGGTTTAATTCTGAAACGCTTTATTTATGTCAGTGTAATTCAAAGCCTAAGGGAAAACAGTTAATCTTATGTACAATTAGCATGTAGCTCTTTAGCTGAAGTTCAGTGTATTTCCCTCACAAATGAGCATTGGTGAACAGGTCCACTGCTGGCTTCTTGAATCCACTGTTGGCTACTTCAAAGCATCCAGGATGGGCCCTACCCGGGCTCTTGGAAGTTCTCCTATTTCCAAGGCACTTGTGTGGGTAGGTATGTTAGCCATGGGATGTATCATTTATGCACTGTTTTTAGAGCTGTCAGAGGAAAATCAGTTTTAGAGGAGAAGGGAGCAGAGTTCTTCAAGTGGGGTTTTCACCTTTCACATGCTGTTAGTTTCCCCATCCTGTTCTGGATTTTGAGAGTGCTGTCTTTTGTGGAGGAGATGGTCAGGGCCCCAGAAAAATGAGCCCTGTGAGTGCTGGCGTTCAGTTGCTGTTTGATTGAGGTGTTTGGGGAGAAAAGTGAAATAATTTTTAACATGAACTCACAATCAGTTTGGGCGTATGGCGCTGTAGGAGAGTATGTACAATTTGTGTGTGTGTGTATGCAATATTCTTAAAGATGATTGAGTGGTTTCAGTATGTTTCTAACTTGCCTGCTTCTTGGCAGTAGATATATAGGATGTACATAACATAAATGCATTTTATTAGGGGTTGTTTGATGCCTCTGATGTAGTTTGTGCTCTGAACGTGTTGTTTTGAAATGCTTATTTGTATGTGAGGAATTGTTAACACATTTTATCATACTGTGGTGTGGATTTGTGGGAATTCCATGGTTTTCTGCAATATCACTGCATCATATAAAATGCACACAGTCCTTCTAAATGCAGTGAAGCATTTATGATGTGATGTTAATCTTCAATTTGGGGCCCAAAAGTTGTTTTCACTCGTGTAAGAAGTAGCCAGACCTAAGGTGATTTTAACAGATGATGCATTTCTATCCTAAAATGGATTCAAAAGGATTCTTTATCATACTGTTCAATCCCAGGTGTGTCATTTTTTTTTCTTCTGCTCCCAATATGGGTGTTCCTGTTTTGTATTTTAGAACCTTGATTTTCATTTAGCAATTAATGTGCATGATTCAAGTCACTCCTTCTGTATTTTATGAATTTTTTCCAAATATAGTATTTCTCTGCCTACTGTTGATTGAGCAGAATGGGACTTGCCTACACAAAATTTCTTAGGAAATACAATTTGCACATCCAGATTTCTGACTACACCCACTCTCCCCATTATTGCAAGGTGTTAATCTACTTGTATGATGGTGCTTGCACAGATGCATACATACATACCCTTTTTAAAAATAGGCTGTGTGCCTAAATCCTTATGGGAGAGCTAGGTCTGTATGCTCACTGAATATTTAGCCCTTGTGGTTACTGCAACAGGGTTTTTGTGAAGAGTCTTCCATATTTTTAGAAGGTGCTTTTAGTAAGCAGTTTAATCCTAAGTAACAACTGAGTTTTTTGCAGCAAATTTTAATTTAAAACTCATTTTAAAATTACACGTATCCTTTTTAACGGTATTTTGGATTTGAGCAGTTCCTTTCCAGAAACCTACCCTGGAGAAAATGTTTTTAATCAGGTTAAAATGGAGGCAAGATAGAAAAAAAAAATGTTTGCTGTGGCGTGACTGGAGCAGTGCTAATGAGCTCTGCTCTAATACATGAAGGAACATATGGCCCCCATCTGAATACAAACTGGACACAAAGCAGTAATTCAGCTGAGATGTCCTGAATATTGTAAACTGGGTGAATGTGGTTGAAGGTGTTTATAAATGGTGGCTGAATCCCACACACTGACTCACTGCCTTCTAATGTCCGAGGCTCAAGGTGCTATTTGTAAGAGTATAGAAAATGACCAGTAGAGGGAATTCTTAATTAATGCTAACAAAATAGCAAACTGAAGTGTTATGCTATGAAGAAAAGACTTCTTGTGCTCATGACGCAGCAAGAGACGGATTATGGAGAGGGCGAGTTAGGAGAAGAAAAATCACAGGACAAGCAAATTGAGTATTTACTGGCAAATAATTGCTCTCTTAAGCTGTGGCTCTCTTCCTAAATTCTTGGCATTCCTGAGCACTAGAACCATTTTCAAAAAATGCATCGTTACAGAGTAGATGTAAAAAAACCTCTCAAAGGCTGACGGGGCAGACTTGTGCAGGTAAGAATGTGTGCATTACTGCCTGTATTTCTTCTAAAGCTTTAGATTGCATCGTTTACAGGACTGCTACTTTTCTCTGTCTCCGACAGGACTGGTGTTTTGGTTTCACAGCTATATTTCGTCTGAAAGTTGGGGAAGTGAGGACAGTCTTTTAGGCAGGCTACAGTGTGTGCTTTTCTGTCAGCACAGAGGTATCGACCGACAAGGAAACAAAACAAGCTGGGAAAAAGTATATGGCCCGGTTTTATTTTGTTTAAATGGGTGCTGGCTTTTACGGAGGTGCCTACTTTAAAAGAGTACACATCAGCTTAATGTGGGGCAGGAACTTACTGCCTGTATGTGCTTGTATTGCTACGCTGATTTCACTGGAGGAAGGCTGGTGAGATGCTGCAGGGAAGGAACTTTTTGTAAGGGTCTGCTAGGGACTGCCTGCATCCCCAGGGCTTCCCTAGGTGTGGCTCCCCAGGGAAATGAGATGTTTGGGAACCCACTCTGTTTCCGCCTGCCTACAGTTTGCCTATCTGTTTCCTACTCCTTTCCCTCCCAAATTTCACCACTTTTAGCCAAGTTTAATGGGTGAAAGTTTCCAATATACCTGAGCTTCCACATTTTTTAAAGTAGACAGCTGTTTAAAGGGGAAAAGTTGTTTTAACAGCCTCTCTGTGGGACAGGAGGCCTCATAATTAACCCCAAAATTATACATCAGATACAAAACTCTTGACAGAAATCCATAACACAGGAGGCTCATTTGACTCTTCAGGAGCTGGCTCAAATGTACAGAGGATTTTATTTTTGTTTATTCCACATGCAAACTTCATTTTCTAATACTAAAAAAGGGCATGGATATGTATAGGTGGTTAAGAATACTTCGTCTTAAAATATGACTCTTACTCACATCTTAATCATCAAATAAAACTGTAACACTGCCATTTTTTATCAAACCTACAGAATGCTGCCCCTCATTTCTTCTCCCCACTTTATCATGTGCATTAAAAGTAATGGCTAAAACAATCTCTCTTCTCACAAGTTAATGAAAACAGCACGTACTCCTGAAGAGCAGACATGTTCCCTTGATTTTACAGGGGGTTTATTTTGATTGTACTGACCGTGTTAAGGAGTGGTGAACAAGCTGAACACTTGATTGATGGGGGCATGTGTGTGGTGGAGACACAGCTCTGGAAAGCCACACAACCCAGTATCAGATCCTCCAGAAAAAAGTGCCAAGTTCCCCATAAAAAATAATGGTGGTTTAACTTTGAACACAGGGGTAACTTCTCATTAATAGGTATCAAATAAAAATTGACTTATGTCTTTAAACTTGGGCAGTTTTCAGTCCTCATAGTTTATTGTACCATAATTGTGGATATTTTGTTTATTCAGTATTATGCTAACTATTTCTGTAATTATATCATATTTATTATTATAAAGGCCTTTCTTATTATTATTGCAATAATTAGTCCTTTTTAAATTGACAAAATCTTGGCCCATCTGGGGTTTTGGGTACAGAGTAGTGCAAGTTTATTATATAGCACGTGAATGAAAAGTAAAAATCCTTTTATTTGTTTTAGTGTTCTGCCCTTTAATGACAGTCCCCTCTTTTCTTGGGAAGTCAGATTTATTTTCTCTGTGCAGTTATATTTATATTACTTCCACTACATTCATTCTTTGTTTTCTTTGTCATTTTGACGCTTTCTGAACTTTTCTCATACAAAAAGCTCTTGCGGGTTTTAATGAGTCTTTTACTCTCTGAACCCTTTTTGTTTCTCCTCTGTCCTATTTGAGACGGGGTGATCAGCACTGACTGCAAAACCAAAAAGCAATGGCATGACAGCAGCTTATATAACCACATTATGGAAGACTCAGAAGTATTTCCTTTGGACCCCCTGTTGTTCAGTGTGAAGCCCAGAACAGCCCCACTAAATCCCTCCATTTCCTTTCCTGTGTTGACTTCTGTGAACTTATCGAGCTACTGGAGATGGAAGCAGTGTAAATTATTTCTTTATTTCTGCGAATGGAAAGGCTAGCTACAGAATGCTATCAAAAGTGGGGGTTTTTGAAGTCAAAGGAGGTATCTGTGGAGAAGTATCCTCGTACCTTGTGTGCAGCAAACTGGAAGGATTCCATAAGACAGAGATGGCTGACATGGAAAGGAAGTACAGCTTGTTCTGTGGCTTCTAGACCATCTGCAAGTGACTTGAAAGAGATGAGAGGGTGCCAAATAACAGCACAATTGTGATATAATGGAGGTATGAATCAGTCATTGGTCTACTCTTACTGAAAAAAGCATGCAAAACCCAGGACTGTTCCTTGGGTGGTACTAGGATACTTCATTCTTTTAAAATATGTGTTCCAAGCCCTAACTCCAGACCAGCAGTCACTTAAAAGTATCTGCAAAAAAAAGCTTTTTTCTGTTTAGATTGTCAAATCTTATCTTTTTATTTCTCCAGCTATATAGAGGCATGTTATAGGAATATGTAATACAAAGTCGCTGGGTCACAGTAAAGCATATCAAGTTGACTTTTGCTGGAAGCAAGTGAGTTTTATTCCTGTTCTTCTCCTCTCAGTACACCCCCTTTCACTCTTCTTTTACCTCCTCTTTTTGCCTCTCCCTGCCTTCTACCAGAAATTTTCTTCTTTTTTCCTTAGTCAAAATTCTACCTGGCATGGTATATTTTTCTAGTGTAAATGATCACTTTCAGCATTGAGGTGATAAAACATATTTTATGCCTTCTTGGTTGCCCAAGAGAGAACAAATAGATTTTGAAAAGCAGATGGTTGACTAGAGAGCCCTAAGGTATCACAGAGCTAACAGGTGCAGCTCCCTATTCAGACTCTGCAAAGCAAAAAAAATCCTGTTTCCCAGACAAACCAGAAAAAAGCAGGAAAAACAGCAAAAATATGGACTTTAGAGTCCAAACACATATATATTTTTAATCATGTTTATGGTAGGTTGAGCAGGGACAGTGCATGTATGCTGGAAGTAGCCATCCCTTATGAAGAGCAAGGCAAGCTTCACAGCTAAAGCAGCTGCAAGGTAGAGCTGCACTGAATTCCATCACGGCCATTGATGAGCTGTGCGATTTGCAAAACTCTTTTCATGTCTGCTTCCCACACAAAAGCAGGACAGTAGCAGAGGAATAGCTATTGTGTCCTTCTACAGATGGTTGTGAACCCTGTATGGGAAAGGCTAAGGAAAGAAAAGTGTATCATAGTGTTGAAATGCTAGATACTGAGTCAACTCAGTGCATCTTTCCGAAATACAGAGAGTAAATTGTTGATTACCTCTAGCAAAATAACACATGTAGGTCATCAACAAAGAAAGAAAAATCATATCATCACCATTACCTGTTTCTAGTCACATCTGTGCTGTCTTACACATTTATTATGGAGTAGACAAAGAATCTAGTCAGCCTTCCAGTGGTGAAGGAGATATGTCTGCACTTTTTCACTTCTTCTGCAGCTATTGATAACTTCAGATGTAATTTATACTGGGTTTTGCTCACACTGCCATAAATCCTAATTCAGAATGAGAAGGAGAATATCAATGCTTCATTATTAATAACATCATTAGGCCCTAATTTTGTGATCTTAAGCTTGAGCCATCCAACTGAAAATCCCTGGGGTGTGCTTACTGAATCCATGCTGGGAGCACTTCATTGTTGTAGGTGCTCTTAAGCACATTTGGTCTTGGTATAACAGAGGACTATGAAGTGGTGTCTAGAGGTCTGAAGAGTTATCCTTGCAGGAGCAAGTGACTTATACCAGTCAACAAAATAAGGGTTTTTTGCATTACCAGGGGTGGAAAAAACAGAGACACTGACTTCTTGCCTTGTAATTTGAGTACTGGAGTACTGGTCTCCTATTTCAGGGCAAAATAAAGGAAAAGGAAATCAGGAGGATGACTAATCAGAATTTTAGCAAGTAGAAAGAAACAAGGAAAGGGCATGTAATGAACATGACTCTTTTTGCCCAAGCATTAAATATTAACATCTTTTAAGTCTAGATTGGAGGTAAAGTGTTTTCCGTGTGTTTAGTCCAATTAGAAAACAGATTCATAACCATAATCACATTTTAAAATTAATGAATACAGGAACAAGAAAGTAATAGAAATCAATAATCTTATGTAAAAGTTTTTCTGGTAGTTATGGAATCTGGTGCATCATGCTCTCAATTTTTCCGTAAAAACATTTTTCCATTAGTCATCAGGTTGGAGCAAAGTTTATAAAAATTGGAAAAACAAGTCATAAGAGCTAAAACACATTTTGAAAAGTTAAAATGAAGAGATTAATAGGATGGAAAACTTTTTGAGGACTTGGGAGAAAAGAAGGTAATAGGGAGATTTTTTTCTGCTTTTGTTTAAAAGATGGGGTCTTGCTGGAGAATTAAGTTGTAAGAATACTGTAGCCAACTGTGAATATCTGTGATACTGTTAGAGGAAAGATTGCTCCTGTTTTCAGGCAAATTGTCTTAGTTGTCCTGGTCCTTCTGTTCCACATAATTATCAGCTGAGTTGAACGAGATCTCCCTACAGCTGTGAGTAGTAATGAGGCTTTAGCATTTCTTTGCACATCACTACTAGGATGTGACCTCTCTCCCTAGAAGGCTCACCTTTTCATTATAAAGGTGTTACTTCTTTTCTGCATGTTTAAGGCATCACTCAGGTGATATAATCCCTTCCCTCTGCAGATGCAGAAAATGCAAACAAACAGAAGTTCCAGAGAGCTTCTTTAACCTTGGATGTGAAAGGTGATCAGGGATGGAGGTTTCAGATTATTGGGGCAGGAGTTTGGAGGGAGAGCAAAAGAATGGATACACTTAGGATTGTACTTAGCATTATTGCATAAATGATGCAGGAAATGCAGAGAAATGCCACAAACATCTCCACATAGGGAGGTGTCAGAGATAGAATGACAGCAGCCATTCAAAACTCTGATGACATCCGAAATGCAAGGCAGTGATGGTGTGTCCTTTTGTGAAGGCATTTGTTCTTTCCGTGATGATCTTCCCCCTCACACTGGTTCACCTACTCTCCTGTGATGCAGAATTGATGTGACATCGTGAAATTCCAAGAGTAGAAATCAGACAAAATGGATGCTTCTACAAAGGGCAGATTATCCTGTCTGTTTAGAAATAAAGGAAGTTGTGGTGTGAGTCAGTCCTCAGAAAATGATGTTTGTAGTGAGATGTATAAAAGGTGCAGGAGTACAGAAGCTCAAGTATTGTAGGTAGGTGATACTGTGTGGCAGATCTACCTGGGATTTGTGTGCTGGCAGGAGGACAGGTGTTGGGGGTAGGAAGGCTTTTTATGATCAAGCAGAGTAGCTCAAAGCAGCACTGGTTTTATGTGTGTGAATGATAGACAGTAGTGAAACAGAGTACAGCAGAATCCTAAGGCAAGGGATGGTGAGTGGGCAAATCATAGGGGGGATTTATGCTCTATGCAGGTATGGCTCAGATGATTTAGCTATGCTTTTTCTTTTCCTCACACTTTCCCCAATTTATTTTGTATTATGTATCATGCCTGTAATTGTTTTCTCTTGTTGTTTCTCTCCTGACACGTTTAATCCCACAACACAGTCTAGTCTTGATGTTTTCCTTCTCCTTCAAAGAGTCCCAAGAGAGAGAAGCAAGGAAGGTAGATGTATTTGACTTTGGAAAATGATTTGATGCCACTTGCAAAGGAAATAAAATATATCACAGGGGTCTGCTGCGGGGCGTGGAGTGAAAATATTGCTTGTTTGTGACAAAAGATTGCCTTGAAGACTGCGTCGGCTTGATCAGTCTGAAACCCATGTCTCACTGTTTCCATTACAAAAACTTTAATGTTCCTGTTTCTTTTGGAAAAGGACTTCATCTATTTTGAAATAAATCCAAGGCTCCCCAAATGTACTGTTTGCTTTCAGGCCCAGCACACCAGAGCTGTGCATCAGGGTCACATTGCAGAGGGGTCAGGAGAACGTTCACTCTTCGGGTCGTGAGCCAGGTTAGCCAAGGAGTCTGCGTGGGACCAGCCCCATGGCAGCAGAGCGCTGCAATGTGGGGACATTTGGGCAGCACAGCTGTCCTGCAGTGCAGGGCCATGGCTTCTCCCCAGCCCAGGGCCACCAGGGATCCTGCACAGGTGGTGCTGTGCTGCACTGGGGGTCTGCAGGGCTGCCCTAGGAGGAGGAGATCTCTATCTGACCAAGTGAAACTGAATATTATCTTTATTTCCCGTGGGGCTCATCTGGTTTGCATGTAGAAGGCAGGACTTCAAAACCTGTGTTATGCATGAAGGCAGAGTAATATTTGTATGATGCCCTCTTGCTTTCAGGTCTGTAACTCAGTGCTAATCATTCCTTCAGTGAATCTCAGACTGGATATATTCACTGGAGTTGATCATTACAGAGGCTTAGTACATTAATTCAAGTTCTCAGCAAACAGTGGCTCAATATTCTCCCCAAACTCCCAGTGGCTTCCTGTCCTGAAGGCATAGCACATCTGACATGTTTTTTTTCTTTCTCTAATCCTGAGATATGCCTAATCTCTTCCATCTTCAATCCCCATTCTTCTAGTTGGCAGCAGAGAACTATTTCAGGGCATACCTTTGGAGCTCATTCCCAACTTATCATTTTTATATTATTAGTTTCACCTAGTGTTAAAATACTTCTACAGTTCTAATATGTTGAAAGAAAGAAAGTAAATATACCCTCTGAAAGGGACAATACAGCCTTTAAATTTGTGATAGGCATCTCTCATGGTGTATCCCTGGTGATACGTTTAAAGTTCAAGGATTTTTATTTTTGTTTTTCTTTCTTTAGTGTGTTTCTGTATTTGCATCAACTGCTGATGCTTTTACATTAGATGTTTTTGTTTAGAAATCTTACAAAGTTTTCATTTTTAGTTTCTGTTCTTCTAATTCAGCTTTTAAAAGAAATTCTAAAAAAAATCATGTAAAACGAGCTCAAGTGAGCTGCTACCAGCTGGAAATTTCTTTGTACGTTAAGTGAGCTTAGTATTTCTCATGGGCTAGCCACTGTGGCTTGAAAAAACTTGTTATACCAATCCATGAATCCAGAAAAATACAAGTAAAGGTGACAGGGGCAGTAATAACTGGGAAGACTAGGGATATCATGGCCAGAATATCAGGGAGGAAGAGACCCCAAATCTAAAGGAAACCAAGCCTCACTGGTGCTGTTACTTGTGGGATGACTTGCTTAATTCGCATAACCTCTTGCCTGTCACCATCTGCAGAGCTACTTCAACAAAGAAACTCTGTTTTGAGATTAAAGAGGAGTTGGAGGGGAAAAGACACAAGCTCTGGTCTTCAGATAATACACATGAACTTGACAAACTGATTGCAATGTCTGTGTCTTGAATTCTTTATCTCCGAGTGAAGGATTAAAATCCGTGTGCTTCAGAGGGGAGCTGTGATACTTCATCCATTTGGAAATTATTTTTCTCCTTTAGGAGACAGATGCTTTACCTTTTCCATGAAAAGTTGTAAATGTTTCAGAAACAATTAATGAAGCTTCCTGACATCCTCTTGGGTGAGGAAATATGATTGCTGTGGGAAAACTGAGGCAAAAATCTGTCATGTGAATATTTTATTTTAATAGTTAATGAACAGGGAAAAAAGAAAGTATTACTGTAAAACACATGAGCAAGATTGTGGAAAAAACTTTGGCAAAGAAAGGTTCTGAGACAAATTTTTCTTGATTGGCATCTCTTGAAGGTCAAAGCACCTACTCAGTGTATAAGGCACGATTAAATTTGGCTGATGGTATAAATATAATCAGGAGATTTACCTCTTAGTATACTTAATTTCAAAATGTACATGCTGCATAAGGCAGGCTTGTAGAGCAGAAGTAAATACTTTGAAAAGTGACTACAGGAAAAGATAAACTTCCTTTGGTTCCATGACAGCAGTAGTGCCATTATTTTTTACATGAAAACCACCAGTCTCTTCAGTCAATGGCAAAAGAACTTCAGTAAAATGCACCACACCATCTCAAGGCATTGCTGTTTGTGTACAAATTAACAATTTCTATTTAAGGATTTGGAGATTGAGACACAGAAGTGTAGCAGGCCACACAGCAAGTACTTTATATTCATGGAAGCAATGAGTGGTTTACCATGGACTTTAGATGAAACAGACCAGTATTCCACATTGTGAAAATCTCACCCCTAAATAAAGCCAGGTTCATAGGAAAAAAAAACCCGACAACAACTGAATAACTGATACACACCTTTGCTTTTGTGCTCCTGAATAAGATATGAAAAGACAATGAACAGAAATGGGCATTATTTCATACCCAGCGAGAGCTGGTGCTTTCCAGCACATTAGCCTTATTTAAAAATTGCTTGATTTTTTGCAGCCCACCTCATCTGTGGAGGATTTTTCTCTGGCCTTTTAAAATCCACAAAGTTGCTGGGAATACTAGACAAGAATGCTCTTCTCTTTCTACTTGCTTATGCAATTCCTAACTGGTAACACAAAAAGAAATAAAAGATAATTCTGTGAGGTTCTTCTGGGAGAGGAAGGTTGATGAGGGGAGCACTTGACTTCTGAGATCAGAAATCACAGACTAATTACCCAGCAGTGTAACAAGTTTTGGGCTGCTCAGTTGCTTTCCCTGGATAAGGGCAACACCCTCCAGGACAACGTTCTCCAATTCTTGGGTTGTCTAGATGCCATATGTGCCTGAGTCCTGATTATGCAGTGGGGTTAGTTATGATAACTGAGATTTATCTTGATTTTACTGTACTTCTGTTGTCCAAAGTGTGTTAAATGGCCGTGGTTTCCTCTGGCACTCAAAATCTGAATGGTCCCTTAGGTGGTAGAGAGGGGAAATTCACTGGTGGTGTTCATGACAAATATGTGAACTGACCACTTCCATTATGGCCACACTGGAGTCTGGACTCTCTAATAACTGTATCAAAAGAAGGCATAAGATGAGGAGATCTGGTTACCAACTGGTCTTTAAGCATAAGAAATAGATGTTTGCATTCTTTGTCCCTGAGCTGTAAATCAGGAGGGACAATCCTCACTTTGAATGCCATGCTTATTCTCAGCATGATGTGTATGGTGAAGGAGGCATTGAAAGAAAGCATTAAGACTAGGATAACATCAAACAAAATGCTTGAGTTTTTATTCTCCCTTCCATAGTGTATAAATTAAAACAGAATGAAACACCAGCAATCTTGAAAATAAAAGCAAATGTGTGTGTGTGGACTGTGACAGTTTATTCTGAAAATCAAAGTAAATTCTTTCCCCTTCCAAGCCATTGTTCTAATGACAAAATTCTCTAACACCCTAATCCTCTACCTTGCTTTCTTTGATGTGCCTCCTCAAATTCACTGGCCAGCCTATACGGTGGCTTTGAGCTTTTTGATGTCCTCTTGCTCGGTTGGCTTTCAGAGCTACAGAGGTAACTCTGCTGATATTACATTGTGCTTGGAACAGGATGTAAAGGGATGTCACCTTATTGCACCAACAGTCTCAGCAGCCATTGAAATAAAAAGTTCAAACACACCCCCACTGACAACACATGGTGGTTACTATAGAAAAATGGGAAGTAGGAGCTTTTCAGGAAGAAGGATTCTTAAGCAGACAACCTCAGTCTACACCCTCCTTTGAATTAGAAGTCACATGGCACAGTAGCCTTTTTATAAAAAAAAAAAAGTGTCTAATCCCTTTTTTCCTCCCCTATGACTTTGTGCTTTATTTTATTTTACAATAATTACACCCTGTATGGCAATATCCTTCTAGCAGGCAAACATTTCTGTGGAATACAATCCCAAGTTCTACCAAACCATTCCCACAGTCCAGACAGGGCTGCCTCCTGCCTCGGGACACACCAAGGCAGTCACAACAGTGAGTTCCATTCAGCTGGAACTAAGAGACACTTTTACCATTTGACAAAAATAAATCCAGAGAGAAATTAAATGAGTTCTCAAGTAGCAGTCGAGGTAAAATATGTGTGCATGAAAGGGGTGTAGAAGTCAAATTCTAAGTGTGTAACATAGAAGCCAATTGTAATCAACAGCTTACTTCTCACATGTTCAGTGAGGAAGCATTTAATTGTTTTCCCAGCTGTATGAGGGAAGGTGCCTCCTGATGCATTTCCCCCCTGCATTCTGCCACAAGGGGTTTCCCATGTGTTATGTGGCAAGGGGGGGCTGAAGCCAGCATTGTGCCACTGAATTCCTCTCTGTCTCGGGCGAGTTAGTGATTCTGTTTGGGATTTGTGAGCTGAAAAGAGTAGGAATGTTTCTGCCGTAAACAACTTGTGAGAATTGTTGATACATTAGGGGACAAAGAACATTGATCTTAGTAATACATTTTTCTGAATAAGCACATCAGTACTTGGCACATTGTTATTAACACCTTTGTGCACTCCTTTTCTTCCTCAAAGACAATGTGCATGCATACAAATAAACCTACATTTTCAACTTTTATGTTAGTGCATGACTGTGGGGACAGAGGAGAGACATCCAGCTGCACAAATATACTAGATATGTCCTCCATTATTTGTGGCAAAATTAGTTTTTTGGGCCCTACTGATTAGAAAAAGACACGTAGTTATTACTGAGGATATCAGCTGTAGGAAAGAAACACTGTCTCATCTTTATACCACATATCCCATTCTTTTGTCAGCTTACATTATAAATAAATAACAAAGCAATTTGACACATGCCCATTGATTAAAAATAAAAGTTGTCAGAGTGAGAGGAGAAAGACAAAAATATGAATTATTAATAACAATATTAAGCAATGCAAAAAAGATGCTTAACATGCAGGAAAGTCCTGGAAAAGTCACTTAGTGAAGGGGAAAGAAAGGACAGCAGTGAAGACCTTCCCTCTACTACTACTTTGTCTTTTCTTTGCTACTTTGGCCCTTGGAGGTCGGGGTGACATGTAAAAGAGAAGGATGATTCTGTTAATTTGTGTTATCTTGTTTACCTCATCTCTGGTATTTCCAACATGTGCTGCATGCAAACACAGAAGTATCACACAACGAATGGAGTTAAAGTGACTGTGTGGTGTCATGATTTGGTTTGGCCATTTTATATCACTGAGCAATCTTCCTGGCAGTGGTTTGAATGATCAATTGACACAATGACCCTGGCACATCATTTGGAGAAGCTAATTTATACTCTGTCTAAATTTTGTGTATCACACATACCTGTGATTTGATATGCAGATATTAAGGTATACAAAAATTGCAGTAATAATTTGTCTTCTGTACTTTGTAATGCTCCAAAGGAGGAAACATAAACAGTACCCTAGTAGCTGGCTTAATTATGCATTTCTTTTCCCACCTTCTGTCGCTTATTTTGGTTGCAACTATTTAAATGCTTTCATTTATCAGACCAGTTTGAATGGCTGTTGGGTATATTGACCATCCTGGCAATACTTTAGTTTCCATCTGTGAAGATCAGATTTCTTTTTTCACTGAAGAGGAAAGGAAGAAAAAGTACACTGGTGAAGAGGAAAAAGAGACAATTGCAAAATTTTCACAAAAGCTGAAGGAAACCCCTCGGTGATAATCCTGTTTGCTGAAGAAGGCTCTTGCCCTAAAGCAGGTACAGAGTGTGCTATCACAGCAGAATAGCTAATCAGAAAGTTTTTTTCTGGTAGCACCAGAAGTCCATTGTGGCTGAAGTCATGCTGTCTCTAGAGGGGTATTTTATATTAGACTTCCTCATGGCCAGTCTGAGCGTTGTATTATTTGTAGCTGGGGAGATGACATCATCTTAAAAAAAAATACAAACCTGCAGGAGCAGTAAGGCTCCTACCCTGTTCTTATGATGTTGATGTTTTGAATTAACAAACTGTTAATGAATTCACAACATGGTCTCCCAATTATTGTGTGCTACTTCTGGAAAGCTTCTTTTTATGCATCTTTGGTTCACATAAGAGCTAGCTCTTGTAGGTTCTATGGATTTCAGGAAATTCCAGAAATGCTCAGAGCTTCTGAAAACCAGGGTTAAAGGATTTCCTCGCTGGCATTTAGGTAACCTGTGGTGCAGGTACCTCCATCCTCGTTTGGGCTCCCTTTGCAGTCAGCTGAAGAATATTAGCCACTTAGAGGTGTCATTTGGCCTGTCACAAAGAAAGGCATCTGAAATACTTCCTTATATAAGGGGTCACTTCTGTTCATAGGTCATAAAGTCTGTATGAAGACTGTAAGCAGTTCAAAAGTTATCTGAAATTCTTCTATGCATGTTGTCACAAGCTTAGTAACCAAAATGAGGGAGTTGCCCTTAAAATGTCAGTCTTCACTTTTCTGTTTCAGTGTGTACAATGGGGGCACTGTGCAGGTTTGCAGGTTATGAGAAGATGGACTTCTCTGGGTACATAATTGTAATGATGCAACTACGTATTAGGCCCTAAATGGTTTGCATTTACATTTTATGAGCTCTTTTCAGTTCCTACATACATAATGTGTAAAAGATTAGCACTGAGTGGATATGTCTCAGCATGGGTACCTTACACTGTTTCTGAATTTGGCTGTATATGAAATTATTGGTCTTAAATATTAATTGATGTAGCTTGACTCCCCTTAGTACTTCTAATCTGCTGTATCTGACCCCAAAGGTTTTGGTGAACATTAATTTGTGCATTAAAAGACTGAATTTAAGTTAATTTCCTTGGTTTGGAAAAGTCACACGTGCCAATACTTGCTTGAGAGAGCTCAAGTACAGACCAAACCAAGTGGAAGGGAACAGCTCCTGGGACAGGATTGAGATGACAGAGAGGGAGACAGCTGCCCTTTGTCACATACCCAGATCTATAAACTAAAGTCAGAAAAAAACATGCAAAGAGGTGCTAGCATAATATGCTACTCTATGTTGGAACTTAAAGGCAATAATTTCTTAAATTGTTTTTGTCTACTTGCACTATATGTAGCCTTATTCCAAAGTCTTGTACTAATGTCTGCAAGGAAATCTTTAGACAGTTAAATTTTTTTTCATTTGGAAAGGAGATTCTTAAGAAAGTGAGTAGGCTTTAAAACTCAGCAAGGCAGGTTAAGACAACCTTTGATAAGGAATTTTAAAAATCTGGGAGAAAGCACTTTCATAATACCATTATGGTACTTTTCATCAGCCTTACTGCACCCATGTGCAGTATTTCAGCTCTGTAAACTGAAGCTTATTTATGCTAAATGATTTGCCCAATATCTTATCATGGGTAAGTGGCAGGCCAGGAATGGAACCCAGGAGTCCTAATTTGATTTCTTGTTGAATTCAGAGACAGTATAATGCTCCTGAAAGAAAAACACTCAAGAATTTAACAGGAGCCCTCTGCTTGAGGAGTCTTCCATTTCAATAACCGTGTGGTTATAGCGTGTCTGTGCTCCACTGACCGAGGTCCCCGAGGCTGCTTTCCATCCAAACCCACGTCTCCTCTGTGGGTGCCCACTGCCCTGCCGAGTGCTTCAGTGCCCTAAACAAAAAGTCTTGTTCTTAATGGCCATACTGGGGAAAATGCAGCCATCCAAAAGTGCCACCACTGCCAGCGGAAAAAGCAATACGGGTGAAATAAAAGGAAACCGTAGAGTCATAAGAATATAGGCTGCATTTTGAATGCTTCTACCAATGTTGGGCTTCTTCTTTTAGAGTAGTGAAGATGAGACAGGAGATGATATTATTTACCTTCAAATCCCTGTCTAATCATATTTACCATCTCTGTGAGACCTTGAATAAATATGGATAAGTCACTGTGTTTTTAAATTCAAATTTTGAAATCTGACAATGCATTGTGTGAGCTTTACAGGGAGGTATTTTGGGTTTTCGAGAGAAGCCTCTTCATGTCAGCTTGTCTTCTTGGTAACTTTCACAGTGTGTGAAGAAGGAAGGTAAGAACTAGGGCAAATAATACCTCCTTCCTGCAGCATCTGGGCAAACATTTGAAATCAGTGGGTTAAATCTGTTGGCTGCTAAAAGAGACTAGACTTTGGATGTAGCCTGGAAAATTCAATCACATAATCTTGAAAGGAAAATTCAAGAGTCAGGGGAAATGCAGTCCAACATAATTTGTCCAGTCAGGACTTCGTTTGTGAATTCCTGTCAGGATTGACCTCGGTGTATTTATAAAACTTAAAAGGGATGTTCTTTCTTACAATTCCAAATTTTCCCTTATTCAGAGGAAATTTTGCATACGTTACAGCTAGTTTAATTTGTAGAGACAGAGTATGAATTTTCTCAACTACGACATGGAGGACATAACATTAAGTTTTGTGAGCAGAGTTTTTCATTAATGTCTTTTTTTATGTTTAGCTAGAGAAGAAGCAATCTGACTTTTGGAAGTCAGAAGCAATCTGACTTTTTTACGTTTTTGCTGAGGATAAGAAGTTCTGAAAGCAATGAGTAGATGGAAAGTTAGCCATGCACTAGGTGCACAATAAAGGCTCAGGCGTGGGTGTTTGTTACCATGTGAGATGCTGTAGGATACACTACCTGGCCTTCAGCTGCTTTTCCCAAAAGACATTTATCTCACAAGTGCTAAGTCCTCTCTGCTAGCCATGTCCAGGTGTGATTAAACCAAAGTGCTTTTCTGATGGCACTTGAAAGCTACGTTTAAGCAAATGCTTTGAGCCCTAAGCCCCAAACTTTACATACTTGAAACCACATCTAGGGTATGATTTACTGATGATAATCCTACCATAGAGTGTTTTAGGACAAATCCTTTTAAAGCAGTTATTAGATGAAATGTTGGACTCTGTTAAAATAGTGTATAATATAAAGAATACTCGATTTCATTAATGCTGATTTGATAACATCAGTTACCCTCTGGCAATTTAGGTGAGCCCATAGGCCAAAATTTTTACCTTTAAATGCTCTTTCTACTTGTACCATGTACTGAGGGTGTGATGGGCACTTAAGAATAATTAGCATATGGTTTATACCTGACAGTATAAAAGCTCCCTCAGAACATTTGTTGAGTGTTATGAATATGACTTGAGTTCCCAGATTGGCATGACTGCATGCCTACTGGTCATAGAAAAGTTTCTTGGAAGTGGAGCTGTTTTGTTTAACCTCTGTATTAATTGTTAGGCATATCAAACAAAAGTAAAAAACAATTTACATCCATATTACTGAAATCTGTGCAGGATACGAGAGGGAAATATCTGCAGTTTGGTAAAATCTGAAGTACAAAGTAAAAATATGTATCATCTGAAGTTACTCGGGAAGGATAGCATATGTTTTAAACAGTTGGATTAAAATTCTAAATAGTGTATAGCGTGAGTTGATTTTGTCCTAGTCCATGGGCATTATTTTTTCTAAGCTGGGAACATAAGGTTATATATCAGCTAAGCAGATATGATCAGTCTGATCTGCTGTGTCTTCTTTTTGAAGACATAATCCTTATTAAAAGCAACACTGTTAAGTTTGAACCTTTTTCTTCCACATCAGGCACAGATATTGTTCTGCAGCTATTTTTTTACTGTAAAAACAATATCTTTTGCAAACTCTTTTCTCAGACCTTATTCTAGCAAAGGTCCCACTGACTTCAGATTCTTTTCCTAAGTAAAAACCAAGTCAAAAGTTAGCAAAGATTATGAGCTCTATTTAGAGGGAATTGAAGTAATAGATTTATTTGGTGGTGAAATCCGAGGAGCTTTTAAATATGGCCAGTCCTGTTTAAACCTTTTGCAGAAACCTATATTTTGTTGACAGTCATCACTGATGGGTTTAGTTTCATGAAACTCCATCCTAGAACTGAACTTAGAAGTTAGCAAGGTCATTTTATTTATTTTATTCTCCAATTTTTGTCTTTTTGGTCTTCCACAATGGGCAGTCTCATTTGTTGCCTGTAAGCATAGCACAGGAGAGAGGGAATGTTAACCTGCCTAATGATCATGAATGGAATAAGTAACTGTTATCCTGGCAAACTTGATGTTAATTTAGGAAGCTGCAAGCTGGGCAGTTTTTCTTTCTTTAATTTTTGATAGTTCTGTTTTTCCTGTGGTCTACCTTGGTAAAGGCAAAGTTTTATGATCTCTGCTTACTCTGACAGATTTGCTTTGATTGTGCTAAGTACTTGGTGAATTTGGGGAAGCCATCATTACTGGGTGTTTTTACTTGGTGATTTGTCTTCTGGTTAAAGCTTGGTTTGGGAGATAGGAAAATCAGGATCACATCTCCAGCTATCATCCAGGGTCATTAAGTGGACACCAGCCAACTATTTCCAGTGCACAGGTGGTGGTAGCATTGATTAATTCATGATCACAAAGTGCTTTGGTCTGCTGGCATAAAAAGCAGAATAGAAGTGCAAAGTGTTATTAATGGAATGACTGCTTGACATACTTAAAGTATGATGTTAAATATCTTCTGAGGCTAGATACATTATGAGTGTGAGTGACTCCACTGAAAGTAGTTGTGGCTATTTCTTTCATTGAGAAAAACAGATCCTTACGGAGTGCATCACAGTTTCAGCCCCCGTGGTAACCTCCTGGTTAGGATTATGGGTCGATTTGGTTCATCTTACTAACATATGGCCTAGGAACAGGATGCTGGCAGCATCTTTAGAGTTTGGGGAAAAAATGCAGTCACTTTTTGTGTTGATGGCTGGGAATTTCTCTTCCTCTCCTAACTAGACTTATCCAAGCTTTCGGCTGTGATTTCATTTCGAAAAACATCGTGCTGCAAGACATGTATTTCTCCTTTTTCCAGGTGGAAGAAATTTGTAGTTGTTTAGGAACTCTGTAAAACATAACATTAATTCTGGTTGTGTTTACACTGGGACAGATCTTACCCTGGTTTATGTTAATATGAAATGTACCACTCTGTTACCAAAGCTAGGGTTTGGCATATAAGAGTCCTTTCCTGTTTAGTGGGAAGCACTTGCTGATTGACCACTTTGTGAAGTCATGGATGTGTTACACCATCCAGCTTTTCTCCAGAGCAACACACAGCTACAAGGCTCTTTTTGTGGAATTTCAGTGTTTACGCATGATGTGAAAACCAGAAGGATGTGCACACCTAGATTAATGTTTCACTTTGCTGGCAGTGGTTGCAGTTTTACTGCAAGTGTCATAATAGCTGATGTTTTTCTTAAAGATTGTACTCTTGAAGTAAACAGATAATGTCAAGTTCTTTGTTTTTTGTTTATAAAATAAGTTTCTAGTCCTCGTGATTGGAGGGAAGATACTGAATTTATGATCAAAGCATAATACAAAGACTCAGAAATGAAAAAATATAAATATAAAGGCTGGTGCTTATTTGATTGTTTAATATTTTTAAAACTTTAGAATTTTCAGAGGAAAAATGGGGAAAATTCTGAAAGGCAGGAGGGAAACAGCATGAGCTCAGGATCTGCAGTAGTTCATTTGCATTTTGTTTTCAGCTTGGTCTGAGGAATAGTTTAGTGGTCTGAATACTAGCTTTGAAATCCCTATGCAAGTTGAATCTGTATCTACAGTATCAGCAGCAGGACTAGGAATAAAATTCACACCTTCACACCTCTACAAAGAACAAGTATAGCAGTGAGAATTTATTACATATTTAGCTAGCCATTTAAACAAAGATTACTGAGACTGTTCTGTCTGGTAATACTTATCTGTGTCTTTATTAGCTGACCAAGAAATGCACTGTTTGTCATTCATCTGTGTGATGTTTCTCTGTCTCTGCCTGCTTGCTTACCTAGATTTCCTCTTCTTTCCCCACTTGTAAGTGTTTGGGCAGAGAAAGTACTTACTAAAACAAATTTCCAAGGTATTTTTTGTTCTTCTGTTGGTTTAATTCCTTACATTAGGATCATCACTGTTAGTAAATGTTATGTGCCCATACACACTAGTCATTAGAATTGCTATGGGAATTGCTGGGTGGAATTGTAAGTTCTTTATTGTGTGGGAATCAGGCTGCATGATACTCAGGGTCTTCTAGGACTCCAAAAGCTCTGAAATAGCTTTCAAAACTTAAAATGAATGGTTATGAATAATTTGGCTTTTTTTCTCTGTAAATTCCATCACAAAAATAACAATAACAATAAAACTGCAAATAAAATACTTCGTTTGCCTAGGGAATTGTTTAGTTTGTTATTTGGATTGTGGTACTACCCAGTCCCCAAACAGAATTAGGGTCTGTCTCTAATAAACGTTTGGGTAGAAATTAAGAGTTTGCCCCTGCTTTAGATCTTCATAGTCTACATCAGAGATTCATACAAATGAAAAGAAACATTGCTATAGGCAAAATATCAAAGGACATTGTGGCAATTATACTTTTGTACAGATGGGCCAAGTAATTCTGATTTGTATAGAACGTGGTGGGCACAGGACTATTCTGTGGATTAAACAAAACAGTGTAAATTGTGACTTTTCTTTTTTTTGAAGCCTAAAAATTTTAAAGAAACTATGCTGAAAATTGACCTCAGATAGAATACTTTTGATTTTCAGCTTCTTTCCACAAAAAAAAACCTTTTAATTTTCAGTAAAAGTATTTGTCTTTCAAAAACCTCATTCAGCTGCAAATAAAATTTTTATTGATGTTTTCACAAATACATTTCTTTTTTTATCAGCCTTTGTTGGGGAAAAGTTGGAACCCAGTAATAGTGGCCTGTGAGACGTCAGTTTTTGTGACTGCCATGGCTTGTAAACTTGTTGAAAGGAACCTAAAAATGTATATGACTTCCTAAAGACAAATGCCAAACCACTCCCATACACTTTTGGAATCAGCTGAGATTCTTACCAGGATATTCTCCATAGAGTGTAATTCAAAACAGCATTGACTGCAAGAGATTTTAGGTAGAGAATTTTAAGTCAATTCCTAACTGTGTTTTGTTGATAGGAGGGCAAAGTAGTGTTTTGCCTTGTCTTACCTTGATTTTTCTGTTTCTGAAACAGAATGACTACTTGCAGTAGAAAATAAAAAGAGATACCCATTGCTTTTCCCTGCCTTACTCCACTTGTAGAAATTCTCCTTCCTCTAGTGAGTAAATCAGGGCAGGTGCCAGGAGTGCTGCTTCCCCAGCCAGCAGCATAAGGAAACTGTCTGGCTGTACTGAGAAAGTTTTCCCAGCTCTGTGTTTATTAGTCTTGTGAGGAGAAGCAAGAGCATTGAAAGCTTTTTGGAAACTTACGGGGGGAAAAAAAAAAGCATTAGCTGGCATTTTATGCTAGAGAATTTATACAAAGTTGACAAAAAACCAAATTCTTAAGACTCCATTTTCATCCAGTAAATCTTTGGAGTACCTTGAAAGCTTGAAACTTCCTTTGCTAGACCACGTTAGAGCAGCTAGAAAGTTATTGTATGTAAAATTTGTACCGTTTAGTTTCTGACAATCAGGTGAGTTTTCCTGGACCGTGAAGAATAAATTTAAAGGTACAGAGAAAACTGTGAGTCTGTTTGCTAGATACAATGCAGTTTAGGGTGGGGGCAGGGTTATATGTTAGCAGGTTTTAAATGGAAATCTTTGTGCTACCACAGAAAGCCAAAGGACACAGTAATATTTAAATCAATCTGAGTTTCCTCCAAGTAGAAATAAAATAAAGGAAATGGTGCGACTTGGCAAATAGATCTTGACCTCATGCTATTTTTACAAGTCAGACAGATGTGCAGTCTCTGATAAGCTGGTACCCAGGATGAGCTATCAAATCAGAAATCTGTGGAGTCACTCTTCAAATCCCAGCACTAATCGCAACGATAAAGAGCTACCTTTCGATTAATCCTGTCCTGGACTTCAGACGAAAGATACTGCGGTTTAATTACTGAGTGAAATCCACTTTGTCTGATCTGCCAGTCTGCACTGTAATGTCATAATATAATCAGCTTCACCCCTGTCTGAAGCTCTAGGGCTGTGAAGTCCAAGGACTTGTTTGATTGGAAGAAATAAAACGATGTTCAAACAACCACCAGCCACAGGGCTGTAATTACCAAAATCTTGTTTGCATCTGTCTGTCATTTTCACCATTGGTTTTTTTATGACACGAAGAAGCAAGGAGAGATCATGGTGGATAAGAACAGCAACCTGACAGGTGACAAATCAAGATGTGGCATGGCTTTCTTGTAGAAAATAATAATTGTAAAATATTCAGGCTAATTAAACTGGGTCTCTTTCTTACATATTTCCCATCAGCTTTGGTGACACATGCTGGTTCAAGCAAAGCCAGCCATTGGTATTGTCATTTCATAATTAAAACCTGTAACTGAGCTGGGAGTGCCTCCACGAGAGGTTCCAGCGCGGGGATGGAGTCGTGTGAGTGTGAGAAACTGTATTTCTACTTATGTGAGAGAGGCAGCAGGTCTGCCACAGTAGGAGATGTTTCCTCCCACCCCTCTTAGCAGATTTAGCCATGATTTGTGGGGAGTGTTTCTTCACACAAAGAAAGAGGCCATGGCTTGCTATAACACATTACTTAGCGTGCCTTGTACAGGTGCCTGGCTCACCCCCACAGCTGTGTGGCAGCTCATTGCACCAACTCACACTTAAAGCAGTGGGAGAATTTAGGATGCTCCTGATCCTTTGATGTCAGGCCTTCTTCCCCTCCACCTCCTTTATCAAGGGTACAACCAGGGGGTGTTGGTAGAATTTCTTTTAAATGTACCATGAAGACTGTTGTTCTGGAAAAGTTCATTGCCTTTCATTGCCTACCATTCCAGGCTCATTTGACAGAGCTGACTGAGCAGTGGTGACTTCCTCTCACTTCTGACCTCGGCAGAGCTGGATTGTTACCAAGAGGTGAAGAGATCCGAAGTTTTGAGTACATGTTTTGTTTAGTTATTTTTCTGTCCATGCCAGGGAGGTTGCAGTTGTGGTGTGGAAAGAATAGCTGACAAAGCTCTCAAAAGTGGTTTGTTCTCAAGTTATTGCTAGACATAGATGCCAAGAGGCCAGAAAAGGAAACACACCTTTTATCTAGCTCCATCTTTTAGAGAGGGCATTCCTAACCTGTGGTTGGGTTAAGTGTGGTTGGATTTGCTGACATCTTTTCATTGCTTAGGTTTTCTTCCCCCAACTACTTCAAAATCCTCATTTATCTCACATTATTTTCTTATCATTTAGTTTTCTCTAATCTTATCTTTATCTAAAGATATTAGTTTTCTCTAAATCTTATCTTTAGCTTTTTCCTTTGCATCTTCTTTGGCCATTTCCACACAGATCTTCCTTTTTCTTCTTACATAGTATAGTCACTCAACTCCTTACCATCTCAGTTACACTTTGGACTCTCTATTCCACACATCTAGAATGGAGTTCTTACAGTGTCACTTTCTCACAGCTCTTCTGCCCTAAAAGCACTCCTGGTTTCCATTTGTTTTTGTAGAGTTTGACAATAATACCCATGCTGCTTCCTCCTCACAGAATGGGCTCGTTCAGCACCTGTAACTGAAGGGGCCAAGCACAGGGTGGGATGAATGCTCTCTGGGTGCTCTCTGGGTGTCCTTGAGCCCTAGCCTGTGGGCAGATTTCTGTGCACAGACCAGTTCTCTGTACTGCAAAATCAGAGCAATGTCTTGGGGCAGAGGCTGGGGGTGAGGAGGGATATCAGACAGCAGCTGTTAGCAGTACGTGTCTGTGCCTTAAACTTGCAGTACATTTACTTTCTTCCTCTTCCTTTTGTAGCCTGTGGCTGACAGCAATGCCTGGCATTGCCTGTCAGCAGGGATGGCATGCAGGGTGTTTTGCAATGGAAATCTGGCTTTAAACCTAACTGGGTTTGTCACTACTGTTTTAACTTCCGAATGGTATTTAAACATTACAGTCTGCAGATTCTGTTCTGGCAGGATCTATCCGGAGGAGGCTGTCTAGAGAATCTCCTCTGAAGCAGCTCTGACCAGCAGCAATGGCCCTAACATGTTATTTGTGTACTTTCACCCTCCATCTAATCCTTTCCCTTAGAAACAGAAATGTCAGAAGGAAGATGTGCACAGCTTCTTTTAAACCCCAAGAGTATTTTTCAGCATGAAGTCCATCTAGTTACATGGTCTTGCAACAACCACTGGTGTCCTGCTTCCCAAGGGAAAAGTATCAGGGAAACCTGAGCAATAGTTGTATGGCCAGTTGCTACAGGAATTATTTCTTTTCCAAATGCGAGGATAAAGGAGGGCAGAGGGTAGCAAATAACACTACCTAAGAAGAAAAGAAGAAATTAGTCTATATTGATCAGAATAAATTGTGTTAGTTTCTAAGAGGAAAAAGATACATGCAGATGGAGTAGAAGTGTGGAAACACCTTGTTACAATTTAGAGTGATGTGGAATTCCCATCTTTCTGAAGACCTCAATTCATGCTCAGGTGTTTGGTGTGCTTACAGACACAAAGATGGGGCATCCTTAATGTAATGGCTCTCACAAGCTTTGATATGAGGAGTTTTGTGTGCATGATGCTGTTCTGCAGCCCAGCTACACCTTTGGGGCTTTCTGAAGAGATGTGGCACAGGTTCTGGGGTAGCTTTAGACTACCACCATGTTCTTTGGACTGACATATGAACTTGTCAGAAGACCCAACTCAAAATGTTCATGGCTGTATAGATTATTTTAGTCCCTTACCTGCTCTGGAAAAGTGAATTTCTCTTCTCTTTACCATTCAGTGATATTTGTAGTTTTGTTTTCTTGGATACTGTGGCATCTTCTGCAAAACTATGGTGCTGTTAGCCATAGTACTGTGTAAAATAATGATTTTTTGCTGTGCAAAATCAAAGCAGCAATGATCCCTAGCTAGAGAACAGATAGGAGCAGACTAGAAGAGAAAGAGGAGCAGCAGGCAGAGGAGTGATCTGACGACTGGAGAGGAAAGGCAGAAGACTCAAATCCCATCCTTCATCACCCATGATGCTGTCTGTTCATATTTACTCCTTAGCCCTCATACTGCTTGCTCACGCACAGTTTTGTGCCAATGCTCATATTAGCCCCACAGTTTAGGCTGAGCTCCACATGCACATGGCTCACTATGACATTTTCACAAGTACTTTGAAGTGTTATCAACACATTCCTAGATCCCACATGGCACAACCAAAACCTGTTGGAAGTAGAGTGAGACTTGTATATACTGAGAGCAGTTCCATTCAGGTGTATGAATCAAATCCAACTCATGGAGAATCAGGAGCAAGAGTGAATCTCAAGTCTGTTCCTCAGATGTGTACAAAGTACTGGGAAGTAACTAATTTTCTAATTGAAAATTATAGAATCATAGCATCATCATAGTTTGGAAGACACATCCAAGATCAAGTCCAACCTCCAAGATCAAGACCAACACCACAATGTCAACTGACCGTGGAACTAACTACCATGTTTAGTCATTTCTTGAACATTTCCAGGGATGGTGACTCCACCACTTACTTGGGCAGCCTGTTCCAATGCTTAGCCACTCTTTAAGTGAAGAAATTCTTCCTGATGTCCAATATGAACCTTCCCTGGCACAACCTTGAGGTCATTTCCTCTTGTGTCACTATTTGCATGGGAGAAGAGGCTGCCCCCCCCACCTTGCTACAACCTCATTTCAGGTAGTTATAGAGAGCATTGAGGTGTTTCCTGAGCCTCTTTTGCTCCAGGAAAATTGTACCATGGTGCTGATGGGAACGCTTCATCATATCTTCATTTCATCATGTCAACCTCTTTTCTCTTTAGCACAAAGACTTTGATGAAGAGAGCTTTCTGGTCACTCCTGGTGACATAGAAATTGAAAACTTTGGGGATCTAGGTCTGAATATACTTCACCAGGTTATTTTTTTAATGTAAATTTCGAGAGTGTGAGACCTGGTATGTCTGTCCCAATGAAGAAAATCCTTATCCACTGGCCAGCCTTAATTAAACTTACCCTCTCCCTAGCAGCAAGTCTGATGGCAGGTCACTCTTCTCTTTGTCTAAGCATGTCACTTCATCCATCAGAGAGATGGATGCTGAGAATCCCAAGGAAGGAGGTGAGCCAGGTCTTCTGCTCAGCAGAGAGAAGGTAAAGGATAGCCCAGAACTGCACAGAGTGGCTCCTCATCCATTTACTAGTGAGCACCTTGCTGACATCAGCCAGCCTTGTGTGTCCCTCAGCCAGGTCACCCTGGCACTCATCAGAGTGCAGGGCTATGTTTATATTGCATGTGGGTCATGCTTGCCCCACTTTTTAAATGGAAGTTAAATTGAAGCCTTCACGATTCTTCCAGAGTCAGAGGAGAGTTAATAATTTTGGTCTCCAGTCCTGCCAGTGCTGTTAACAATGTTTTAAGGGCAGAAGGCAACTGCTAATTGTGATGTAACTTGAATGATTTCATCGCTTCACTCCTCTCACCCTACTGGGACATCCATCAACTCTTCCTGGTCACTGTTGACCTGGGATGCCAGAAATCTGGCAATCTCAAATCGCAGCTTAGCCAACCTGGACTTGATCACTCTGGTCCATTTCTGTAAATGTTTTGGTTTTTTTTTTTACACAGCTATATGCAGAATAATCTCATGCTTAGAATTGTGTAGAGACTTCTGATTTTGTTGTGTTTTAGGATTGTTTCTTTTCCACACAGTTAAACGATATCATGTCAAGGGTGAGAAGAAACCTCATTTTAACATCTTGATGCCAATCCCCCAAGCTACACATTTTTCCCTAAGCCCACTTGTCTCGTAAATCACAAAATACCCGTTTTGGAATAGTTATCAGTTGTAGACTCTTTCTCCCCTTCAGCATAAAGAGTAGTTGAGAAACCAGGGGCAGCTTACTTGACTATCAGAGCCTCTATTGAATTCATCCACAGGTCTAAAGAGATCAAAATTGTTTGAATTGACCCTATCTGTTGCCAGTCTGAAGAGAAATCCCTTAAGCTTTCTTCTTTCTTGTCATGTACGGTCTCCCTTTGTCACTTCACGTCCAAGGTCCCTATTTTCATTTTTCTTAGGGATAGCAGGAGCTCTAGCAATATCTGTCTGTATAAAGCCTCCAATGAGAGAGCAAGAGACTGAGCAGGAGGGTGTGAGGAGAAGGGTAAAGTATAGTGGGTGAGTATCTGACCCTGGAGTACCTTCTGCTGTCTCTGAGAACCGCAACCTTATCAAGAAGCACACTTGTGGCTTCTGTGGCAAAGGATGACAACAAAAGCAACTTTGTCCACCACAATGACTGTTCAGAATTGAGGCCTGGATTTTAAAACAAATGCATTTGGAGCATAGATGTGGAAAGGAGGAGAAGCACAAGTGTTGCTTATTGGGGGCCCTGCAGACAGAAAATTATTGTGTTTCTAACGCTATTGATTTTTTGCAGCAGCTGATATTTCAATCTGAGTGCAGCATGTCTGAGAGTCTACGCACACTGTCAAGAAGAAATATGATAGTGTCTTAAAAGATTAATAATATCACTGGTCCTCAGGAGGCCTGTCTTAATTCACTGGCCTGTTCCTTGGCATGTACTGTAATTTATCTAGTCTGATTTGAATAGCAAATGGCAATCGGCTGCCATTAGGGAAATAGGCATCAGTCTTATTGATCCAGGATGGGCTGGATTTTATTTAAGGAGAGCTGCAAAATGTTATTAACTTCCGGATGAGAGGCTGGAGGTGGAGAATTTTTTGCAGTGTTCCAAGGCGGGGTGAATTACACTGAATCCTAAAAGTCCTGAAATAGACAGTGGGAGGGGGGTGGTCAACTGCTACCACTTTGTTTTCAAATACACCAGTTATTTCCAGCACAACTGTTCCCTTTCCTGGGCTCTCTGTCTGTCTGTGTGAATGACTTAGTTGTCTTTGTTGGAGGCGAGGGTACTAACATTTGGGGAGAAGAAAAAGGGATGGATGATCTTCCTATTGGTTCAGATAAAGCTGGAATTGACTTCACTGTGACACATGAATTGTGGGTTTTCCAGGCCCCTCACTATGCTTCACAAGAGCTCTGCAGTTTAACCTCCTTGTGGGGAATATGTAGTCCTTGCTGGTGCTCTGCTTTATGTGTGTTTGGAATGGCCACCAGTGCTTCCTGAGGGGAGCAGCCGATGTGGCTAGAAGGGAGGTAGTAGTGCATTGGCTGTAAAGGTCCTGTCCTGGATCCCTTTTCATACCAGTTCTTACCAGCAGTCACCATGAAGAATAAAAAGAGGTTTTTGATAATATTTAGGTGCTCCAAATCCAGCTTTATTTTTCAGTGGATAATGTTGTTAAGTGTCATGCTGAGCTATGGATGTGAGGAAGTCTGGTGCAGTTTCAGTCTCTGCACTAACACAGAAATGAAATCTTATGGCAGTATTGGGAGTCTGAAAACTAAAGCCTTTTTAATAAAACTAATCATAAAGAAGTAAAATTACAGCAAATACCTTGGGAAATTTCCAGTCTCATGGTGTGCCACTGTGGAATAACCTCCCGAGGGAAGAGGTGGGAGCCCAGTTATTTGGCACTCTCTAAAGTTAGACTAGATAGAGCATCAGGAAAAATAGCATAAGGAATACCCCAGCTCAGGTGGGAGGATGGACTAAATGATTAAATACCACAGGTCTCTCCAGCTTTAATCGCTGTAACTCTTTGATACATCAGACTCTCCCAGCAGGAATCACTAAAAAGGAAGATCCAGGAGTGCTGTCTATTAAAAGCTTAGAGCTACTTCCTCTTCATCAGGAGACACTGTAAGGAACAGTGGAGGAGTGTTGTACATAGGGGGAGTTCAAAGCTCCCCTCCAGTCCCACTCTCACCGGGAAGCCGGCTCCTCGGGGAGCAGTGTGGGAATGGTGGCTCTGGGGAGCTCGCTCCCTGCAGGAGGCACTGGGATGACTGGGCTGGGGTTGCCCTTTCAGGAGGTGGGAAGCATGCAGTGGAGAAAGGGATGGGAAGGGGAGGGTGCTCTGGTCAGTGTTGGCTTTTTACCTTTGAGAAGATTCTTGAAGCTCACAAGAAGATCTTACCGACATCTTTTCCAACAGTATTCACAATAAAGAGGAAAAAGCGCAGCAACATTTCAGAGAAGTAGCTTCTTGTTACTTGCATTCATTTTGTACCTAAAACATGGGGTTACAGAGGAAAGCTCTACAGGAAATGGCCATGCACAAAAGCAATAAAATAAATTGAAACTGACTTTGGGGCTTTTTTTGAGCAGTGGTAATTGCTATACATTGTGATGTTTGCGTAAGAAATTAGTTAATGTGTAAGAGAATGACATGTGATATATTTTATTTGCCTGATGACTGCAGTCTCTGAGTGAATGACTTATTAAGGTTAATAAAAAAAATTTGCTTGTGACTTGTAATAATTCGATTGCTAGAATTTAACGTTCCCTTATGCACAGTTGCCTAAAGGGGGGAAACTAAATTATACATACGTTCTAATGACCGACTGGCTATGCTTTTATTTATTTCTTAATAGCGGTTTGAGAACAAACAATGTGTTCTAAATTGTTGGTCTGTCTGTCTTTCTGCCTGCCTGGGCAGGAACGTTATGGCTTTCTTAATTCTCCTGTGTGATTTATCATCCCCAATTCATTGTTTTGCATAACTCTGCTCAAAATGAAGAAATGTCATTATTTTGCAGTGAAAAAGTTGTCATTTGCATAATGCCTGCCATTAATTATTGTGAGACTAATGCAGTTGTTGATATTTTTAGGGCACAGTGGTACATCCTGCACCTTGTATAATGTCATTCTGAAAACATGGGTAGTTAATGGGTGCCACAACACTGCACAAATGCAAGAAAGGAGGAGAAGAAGAAGAGGAAGGACACATAATGGAACAGGCTATGATCTTTATTTAGATTTTTCTTTTCCTGAAATACGTGTTGAGAGATGACTATAAACAGAAGCAAAGGCTAGGAAGCTGTGACACCCGAGAGAATGAGGAAATTAAGAATCAGAAATGTTACTTTCTACATATGTTAGTCAAGGTGGACCTAAATAAAACTCTCTCATGCTGATGTTCCCTGAAATTTGAGAAAACTCCTGGCAGTAGTTAGTGACTGTTATCCCATAACTGGCAGCTCTTCCTCTCAGAAAAGTAATTTGGTTTTTGTTTTAGTGGCTTATTTATTTTTACAATGGAGTTATTTTATGATTGTTTTTCAAACATGTAAAGAGAAAAGGGCAGCTTTCATGTGACAACCTTCTGCTCCACAGTAGTGGGCAGTTTCTGAGCCTGTGGTTGTGATTGTATGCTAACGGGAAGAAATTACTTCAGAAGACCATTAAACATCAACAGATCCTTAGGCTTTTGGTATCTTTACTAGAAAATAAGAAGCTCTATGTCCCTTTGCCATTCTACAAATCTCCTATGTCCTTTCTCTGTTTGCTGATATATCTTAAAATGCCAGAAGGAGAAAACATGGCCATTTACTCCTCAGATCCTGAGATTCACTGCCTCCAGACGGGTGTTGTTTTGTCTCCTGTTTTCTGCCATTAGAATTAAAACAACAACAAAGAAAATTAAACCACAAAAGTTCAAATAATGCTAAGAGTCTAACTGAAACCCACAAAGGGCAGGAAATTCATCTCCAAACATTGCCAGTCTGTCCTCAGCTCACCCTATTGTCACAGAGAACTGAAAGTTGTTCCTACAGTGTGTGATCTTACAGACCACAAATGCTGCAATATGTAGGCACAATAGGAAACACAATAGAGGAACAGACACTGAGCTTTATTCTCAGTTTCTTGGATGTGGTAGGTGTGAGACAGACTCTTAAGGCAGCAGAACATAAGGCTATTTTTTAATGTGTTTTCATGCACTTAGAACACAAGTGCAGTATATAAAGACTGTTTCATAAAGTTGTCATTCCTAGTTAAAAACTACACCACAACTATTAACTGCAATCTTTAACATTGCAGAAACAGTCTGTGTGTCAGGGCTTGATTTCTTACGTCCATACCACTGCCCCTGCTTGAGACATTTTAGAAAAATATAATTTTAAATCCCTCATGCTGGCAACAATCTAGAGAGTGCAAATCAGAAGGACAAATTTCTGTATAAGACTGTAACAACAGAAAGTCATAACTTTGCTCTTCATTGTGCCAGTGATCTGAATGCCTCCAAGGGCTTTGCACATCTTGCTGCAATGTATCCTTTGAGATGCTTTTCCTAATTCACAGGATTAGAGAAATGGTGTGGTAGGAAGGAGGTCCCTGTCCATGGTATCCCACGCCCTCTGGTAAGGTTTATGGTACAGATGAGCTGCAGATCTGATGGAAGAGCAAGAATTCTCGGAGTGCTCCTTCTGTAACATGAGTTCAGGAGATGCTCAGCACCCCTTAAAATGAACAGATCTTTGCTATAGGCTCCCTGTGTGGCCACAAAAAAATTCACATCATTTCTCTCATAATTTCCATCAATGAGGAATTAAAAAAATTTCAGACATCTGAGGGTACATTGTGAGGATTAATTCAGCAAGATTGTTGAGATATTCAGATGCTATATTGATGAGTACCACAGAAAATCCAGAAACAAAACCCCATCTTATTTCATGCAAGACTTGGATGCCACTCAGTAAACAAGGCTTGGGGCCACACACTGAACAGAGAGGATAAAAAAAAAAGTATTTGAATTAGTCTCATTCCCTGGATGCTATCCATTATACAGAACACAAAATATACAATCATAACATGGAAGATTGTATTGTAACACTACAGCTGTTGTGACAGACTTCATTTTGATATTTTCATACTTTTGCTTGCTTTGCTCTGTGACCTGAATGTTTTTGCTTGGTTTTAAAAGGCATTTTTGAGCATAACATGCACAATAGAATAAGTGCAGCTCCCACAAAAATCACTCCATAGTGAGAATGCTGAACAGCCATTAGAACCAAAGGGGGTATCATCACTGGTAATTTCATAAGTTTGGTGGTTTTCATTTCAGAAACGAATATCACCTACTGGAATCTCATCCAGTTAGGAAAATATGTTGTATCTCTATATCACAAGTCTCCCAAAAGAATATCTTGTTCTCCAAACATTTCTCTGTTTCACTCATAACATTTAGTCCTTAACATACACTTTAACTATGGCTGTACCTGGGGAAGGATATTAATCAACATCCAGTATGTTGACAGTGCAATAGTAAATCATCAGTTGCAGCCATAATCCGTGTGCTCCATAAATTCATTTTGAAGCCAGAATCTCTATGATCTATGTGCTAGCCATGTTGAAGCTTAGCTGCTGTCTGATACACGTCAGACTGGCTCATTCTGCTCTTCAGAAATGTGCATTTCTTAGTGTGGAGTAGTGTTGTCTGCTTTTGCATCATTGTGTTTAATAGCCCTGATGGAAAGGGCTGCTAAAGCCTAAGCTGTATTTTCTGATTTTGTCCAGTTGCTTTTTTAAACCATTTTTCCTTTTGGCATCGAAAGCATCCTGTGCCAGTGAATTTCACAATTTAATTACAGACTGTGTGAAAACATACTTCCTTTTGTTTGCTTTAAACCTGGTGCTTGATAACTTCTTTGGATGCTTTCTCGAAATATGTAATGAGAAATAGAGAGTAATTATTAACAGTTCACCTTGTCCTTGTTTGTTATGATTTTATCAAGTCCTTTATATTTCTCTCAATCATTTTTTTTCCAGGGCAAAGAACCCAACTCTTTTTAATCTGTCCTTGCACAGTTGTTGTTTCATGCTTTGAACATCTTTGTGCCCTTTTTTGCATCCTTCTGGGTGCTTATTTCCTCTTTTGTCTTGAGAGTTGAAACCCACATAGAGTGTTCAGGATGTGAGTCTACAGTGGATTTTATTAGAAGGATGTCATTATGATTTTAGTTTTATTTTCCAGCTCTTTCTTAATAATTCCCAAGGGCATTTTTTTAAGGCTTTTTCTCCTCTTTTATCATCAGTTCTGAATATTGAGCTGGTTCTTTCATAGGTATATCCACAAGGATTCCATGCTGTGTTTCCAGTGTAGCAATAGCTAAATTAAATCCTATTTTGTTGTATGAATATTTAGTATTTTTTTCTCCTATGTTATGATAACTTTCTTCTAGAAAATTACTTTGGTGAGGGTTTTCATATTTTTAAATTTTTAGCAGATTATGCCCGTTGCCTCCTTCTGAGAACTCTATGGATTTGTGAATCAAAATTTCCGCCTGCAAAAATTCATATTGTATCTTCCCTGTTCTATCTACTCAAGTGTCTGTTATTATTTATTATAATTTCTACCGGTTTCTATGGCATAGACTATAGACCAAGTGATCTATGTGGATCTTCCTAAAGCCCTTTTTTACTATTGCCATTAAATCACTTTCTGTTCTTTTGTTGTGCAAGAGTTATTAGTTAAGCTCTTTCGTGACTGAGTTTCTTTATAACAGTTTCTTTTATAACTGTTAGATGGGAACCATTTATTCTTTCCATTGCACATTTTCTCAGATTTAACCTTCCAGAGAAGGGATTTAACTTGTAAACGTTTTAAAACTACTCTGTAGTGAACAGAACTGCAAGGAATTTATTTGGGATTTTTGTGCTTTGAACACCCCTTTTGCACCTCATCTGTTGGCAGAAGCAGATTTTATATAGGGTGTCCAGAAAGGTTATTTATGGCTTTAAACAGTTGTTCCTCAAGATTTTCATGGGCCTGCCTTATTCAACATTTTCTTTTTTGAAAAATCAACAAAATATACACTTTTTTCTGCTTTCTGTGTTTCAAAATAACTGCCTCTTTTTGAATGGCGTCTTTTTACTTCTAGTAAATCCCTTCACTTGGCTTGCTTTAAAAATCCTGTTGTTTTCTTGTTTTCACATGTGGCTATACATTTGTTCTGTGAGTTCTAAGTAGAAATTAATTACTGCAGGACAACTTTCAAGGTTCTTGCATTTAAAGGAACCATATTATGCATTTCTCCTGGAGATTTTTGCCCTCTTGCAAAGGATTTTCCGTCTGAAGTGGCAACCAAATTATGACAGTTTACAACCCAGCGTATTCAGGTAAGTCAGAACTGTTTAGGGATCTCTTTAGCACCTCAGGCTGTAATTTGCTGTGTCTGCCAGACAAACTGCTGAGATGTTCCTCAAAATGATTGAGGCAGACGACTGGGGGGTCAGGATTATTACAGCTATTCTAAGGAAAGGCTTTCCTGTTACTTGTAAGAGACATGAATCTCTGATAACGTATCTTCTAACAGTAGCATCTTAAAATGTTTTACCCTTAGCTGCTTCTTTTTAATTTCCTTTTTTTCCTGTTCCTTATTTTAAATAGGATTTTCTTCCTGAAACTGTATATTGCTGTAGTGGATTATTTGTTGTTATTTTTTCAGTCCTATAGAGAACTGAATTTACTTGCGTTATGTTCATTATTACAAAGTGGTTCTTTAATATGCACATATTAAGGTAGGTTTAGTTATCTTGGCACTAAAGCAAAGTTGCTCCTTCTTCCTTAGGTTTTCTGCCTCAGAAGCCTTCCGTTTTGCTTTTCATAGTCACAATCAGCATTTTAGTGGGATGGTCCATGGTATGATTCGAACATCATTCTCTTTCTTTGTAGGCATGGAATTAAAACCCATGGAGATTTTTGTTACTTTTAAATTTTTACTTTTTCCTTTTATTTATATATTTTTTAATTTACAGCAACAATCCCTCATCTGTGTGTCCTGCTCTGATTATTACGAAGTGCACCCTAGTATTGCAGTGTACAACATCTTCTCCAGCTGCTGAACTTGTCTTTTATGTCTTTTTTTTTTATTTTTATAAATTTTGCACTCCTCTTAGTCCTTAGTTTTTGTGTTGAGGTGCTTATGCATTTGTCCTGGTTGTTTAAGATACTCTACTCAGAGTGACAAGCAGACTTGTTTTGACTCTTGAGGCAGTTCTTTGCTATAGCTGGTATCTGATTTTTATCAACTTAAGTTCTTTTGATAAAGAGTTCCCATGATTTCACCCATAGTTATTGCATTTTTCTGGTCTGTGTACAGTTCTGTAACTCTGCCCTTAGTATCTCTCAGACAGCATTTTTTAATCTGCTCCACCTTCTCTAGTTAGAAGCATTTCTCCTTTGTAGGATCCCTCACATCTCAAGGATTCTTAAGCTAAACTTCTCTTAAATGAGGACCAGCCTCCAAAAAGAGCAAGTTTAATGTAGTATCTGAGTTGCTAGCATCCTATTCAGCCAGTCAGTCATTCAAACTAATACACTTCTGGGATTAGAAATTTGTCAGATTGAGTTTACAAAGTAGTTTTGCTTTTATGTTATGTATTGGCTGACACATTTCCCTGTCTTTTGGCTTGTCAAGGTTCCTGCCTCCCACAGTCTTGGAGATGCCTCTACACTGGAGGACCTACAAGACCTGGAAGCCCTCCCAGTAATACACTGTAAAAAATATTTTAAATGGGTTTCAGAGTACATCAGAATCTCAATTATCTAAAGAACATGGGAAGAACACTGAATAGGGCTTGATAATCACGTTTACCAGTAACCAGAATGCCCTGCATGCCCATGGATCTGTGGAAATAATTAGTAATAGGAGCAATTTACCATTTAATTAATAAATGACAAGGGGCAAAACCTTGTCTGGGTTCACTGAATTTGGATAATTGAAGCTCCACTGTATTTTAAAATCTGAAATATTAACCATTATTCTGTGTGCTTGAGATAATAATCGTTTAAAAAGTGTGCACGTAATAGGACCTAAGCCTGGTTGTATTATTTCTATAAAGGAAGAATTTCATAATGTCCTACATGCAGAGCTTTGCTCTGCAAGAAAAGATCACTTTTTTCCTTAAGTATCTGGACTCTGTGTCCTTAAATATATAGATCTGCGTCATCTTTGAATCTGTAACTACATTCAGGAGCCAGTGAGGAATTTCAGAGGGCAATGAATAACTTCTCACCACGATGAGTAAGAACAGTGCAGCAGAACATCTTCAGAGTTCTTATCTCAGCTGCCCACAAAGGATTTCAAGATTGATGGAGATACCTTAAATTTTATAATGAAATAAGAAAGACAAGACACTAGAATTGGTGCCTACCACAAATAGCCAGTCAGAATATGCTGTAGGAAGTGGATTGTGGAAAGCTGGCACTCCAGTGGATTTACCTGCCATAAAACACTGGTTTTCTGCCTCTTCAAGTCCTTGAAAAACAAGTTCCAGATTTCTGCCTTCCTGAGTTTTGCATGTCTGTCATGCCATCTCACACATTTAATAGTTCCCACCTCTGGCATTGAAGCAGTATGACTGAAGAAAGACAAATGAGCCTATAAAAGATGCCATCCTTAGCATCACTCCTAAGATGTCAAAAACTCTGGTTCTCTTCTATTTCTTCCAGTCATGTTGGTTTTTGCATTCTATCTTTTTGTCCCCCAAATCTCCTCCATTCTGCCATGGTTCTAAGGGATACTCCAGAAGAAAATTGGTGTGGTCATAAATGAGACTCTGCATTTAAATCTGAAAGCAGAGAGAATGGGAAAAGTCTGATCTCCTTCAGAAGGGCTATCCACTGCTAGAAACCTGTTACTGGAAGCAATCTGTTCCTGTGCCCAGGAGGCTGACTGTAAATCAGTTTGGTTTGTACTATGCTTATACAAATACACAATAAACATCAGACAATAGACAGTCCTTGCAGAAGTATAATTCCAGCCCCACACTGATGTTCCATTCATAAGAAATTGGAGAAATTAACAATGAAACCATGCTATGAAGTTGGAGATGTCAAGGAGTTCTATCTGTTGCTTCTGAAGAAGAAAGTAAAATGGTTCATTTCAGTCAAGTTGGTGTTGTGTTCACATAAAAAAGTGTCACAGAATTTGGTGTGTACAGTTGTTTCTGCCCAAGAGATCCATTACCAGAAAAGGGGGGACATTGCATCAGAAATTATGAGTTGGCTCCATTCATGGTGGTCAGGGAAGCTTGGTTATGCAATGAGCCACATCCTGCTCTCCTGACTCTGTGAGTAGCCCCGTTGAAGTCAATAGTAATTACATCCATTAAGATCAGTGGAACTGCTTGCATCAATAAGATAAGTAAGATTTGGCCCAAAGGTTGGTTGATATCAATGTTTTTAATCTCTCATTTTCATAAGTGCTAGGTTCATTCAAGCAATTTAAAGTGAGGTGAATAAAGAACATTCTGTGCTTTGAATAGTTTGGCATCATACACGGACAGAGCATGTGATTAATACCATATTGTTGGCTTTGTTCTTTGCTTTTCAGTTGTGGCTGGCAATGTCCTTTTCATAATTGCTGGTATCCCCCCAAGCCTATATAATCACTCTCTCCAGATTTTCTACAATGCCCTTAGATTTTTCCTATACTCAGTGTAATATGTTCCTGTATTCATTACCCTCCCATCAGAACTATAATGAGTTTCTGATGTGCTAGTCTGACATGATCAGAGCTGACGTGGAGCGATGTGTTCACCTGACAATGTTTCCCAAACCAATACGTTACCGGTGTTTTCTTGAGTGTAACCATGGCACTCTTTTGTAGTTGTGCTTCTGGGAAAACCTGTGGAAGCACACTGCTTCACTCAGTGGTGGTAGATAGGAGGTTGGGTTTGAATTTCAGCGATTATAGTTCACATGACTGCCTAAAATAATAGAATTAGGGGATAAGCAATGAAAAACGGACAATCTCGTTCTCTTAGTAGAACTGCAAACATACAATACTTGGAGCATGATGCTCTTGATACTTCCTACTGAAAACAGTCAATATATGATATTACTGTTAAAGCACAGCTATGATTTCTGCAGAAATATGAATGAGGAATGGCATTGCTAAAGATTAAGCTCTAGTGCCAATGTTGATGAAATCCCATTTTTAGCAATTCTACCCTCATTTTTTATATTTTTTCAATAAGTAATACACAGTATGTTTATTGCCCTCCTGCTAACTTCCTGACAGTGTGTAACTTCCTGGATGGGCCTTTTTTGTCACCAGGAAACTTCTTAAAAAAAAAACAGACAGCAAGGACTGACAGTTGTCTGTGCTATTTAGCATGTGTCAATAAGTGAAAGCCTTACCACAGTCAGAAAAGATCCATTAATATGCCATGAAATTCCGCACTGGCTTCTCAAAAGAGAGTTCCATTTTATTGTGTTCTCACTGATGTGACATTCAGGACAGGTTCTGCTTTCAATGAAATGTGAGGTCATTTGACTGATAGGAAAGGATTTTTAACAGCAGAATGCTTAATTTATGGTTACACAGGGATAAAGGGAAAAAATGTTACATAGATAACACCTGCCTGTGTTCATAGTATTAATCTATTCACTGGTTAAATTCCTTAAGGAGATTCACATATTCCCCATACATATATACTCCCTGGTGTTCCTTAGAGTGAAATTTTCTCCAAGGTTTTCAAACTCTGAAGCCATACTCCCTACTGATGCTCTGGGAGTTTCTGGCCCATGTCTCTGTGGGTACAATTTGCTCAGTTTTTCTGGATGTTTGAGGTATCTGCAGGTACTATGCAGGAGGGGGAGATAAGATTTGGATCACCAGCAGAGGGATGAGAAGGATTAATCCTTGTGGAAGCAGAAGACTGTTACTCAAGTCTTTGCACAATGAAGCATTCCGTGTGTTTACAGCTACAGTGAATAACCTCTTTGCAAGTTTTATCTTGCATTGTTTATCCAGCTACACTTATATTGATGACACACTTTATAAACAATTCATAGAAGTTTATAGTTGATTTATCATCATTCTAAGAACATTTTTGAGATGGATAGTAAGTATTACACGTTTTGTAAGCACATCACAGATCTATCTGTAGGTTATTATAAGCATCAATTGGCTTCTTCCACTCAATCCTTTCTAACAGCTTATAAGCATTTATTGAAGCATTTATTAATCATTTTATGAACCTTCAGAAGTAGCATTCTTGGAAGTATGACCTACTGGCTATGTAAGAAATCTGTATATTCTGAGTGGAGAGTAAAAGATGGACAGTACAAATGCAAATTTTTCCTAAAATAGAATTGGACAATAACGATAAAAACTCTTTTTAAGTTACATTACTGTCCAAGCATTTCTTCTAATCGGTTGTGTAGAGCGTTATCACATCTTTTAGCAATCACATCTGAAAAAATTCTCACTTGTAGATACTTACAGAAATCATAAGAAGGTAAATTAATTTTAATCCTGAGCAGCTGAAAAGTCAGTAGGGTTGTGCTCTAGTAAAAGCTTTTAAAGATTGATATGCCTCAGAACACTGTCTTTTATAATTAAATCTTTTAGATTGGTAGAATGGCCAAAGGATTCCGACTGTGTTATTGTATTTACCATTTATTACTTTTCCCTGTGTTTCTGAGGAGATGAGAGCAGTGGAGGTCAAGAGCAAGAGAGGAAACTGGCCTTTGCTAAATTTCTTTTCAAAGCTTTGGTATTTTTGACTTTTTTTTATTCCTAAGAATATGGGTAGCTCTATACACATCAAATTGTGGCTCTCCAGATTCAGGTTTTCTGGTCATGGTGGTTGGTATTTGCCTGTCTTTCTGGCTTTGAAACTTCAATTGAATGATTACTGTGTGATCTCTTTTTGTGCTGCAATTGCTTGTCTCTAGTTCTTAGTCATACCAAATAAAAAGAAATAATGGAAATACTTTTAAGACTTCTAGGAGTTCTATCACTGTTTCATCTTGGCTTGTAAATAATTATTTATATATATTTATATATACTATATAGTATTTATAGTATCATTATACCTTTTGGAATCTGAATTTAGGGTAGCTGAGAACTTGCATATCAGTTTTAATGATGTAAATCAGTTGAGTCAGGTCTGTTCATTCCCAGGTTGGATTTGCAGAAGTATCTATTAGCCTGGAAAAATGCACCTGGTTGAATATGTATGGAGAATTGTTACTCTCTTCTTGGACATATTTACATGAGATGGATCAAAGAGTCTTTAGGCTTTGTGGAGACACAGAATGAAGATCTGATCTCTAAAGCAAGGTGTCATTCAGAGATAGGGAGATCTGATAGTGTAATGACAATGGTGACCTGAGTCTCTATCAGTCTCCAGCAGCTATCACAAACAAAATACATGGTGAAGGGTGTGCCTCTGCTGCTACTGAAGGGATTATAAAAGCATACTGATACTTCATCTGCTCTGTTAACTTGTATGGCCTGGAGTCAAGCTTTGTATTTCTCAGCAGGACCAAGTCAAATAAAACCATACATAAGAACATACTTTAATTTGTTTTGGTGTAGCTTTTAAATTCCTACCTGCAAAGCTTTCACAGAATCACTAAGGTCTAGTCTAATCCTTCAGCTGAAAGCAGCTTCACCTTGAGCACATTGCTGAGTGCCATGTCGAGTTAATTTTTGGGTATCTCCAAGGGTGGAGATTCCACAGCCTCTCTGAGTAGCAATTCCAGTGTTTGAGTACCCTCAAGACCATTTTTTTTCATGTTTAAACAGAATTTCATATATTTCCACTAGTGCCCATCCTTCCGTGGGAAAATGTGGTCTTCATTACTGCCCCACACAAGGTATTTTCTTCGGTTCCCCCTGAGCCTTCAAGAAAACTTTCTGAGATAATTATCTACAAAAATCTTACTCAATATCTTTTAGTGCTTACAGCAGGGAGTAGGATACTTTTCTTCCATTGTGTTAGGACACAAATAATTTGCAACAGTTCTGCAGGAAAGTCGGGATGACCAATTTAAGGTATCAGTGGGAGGACTAAAATATTCAGTTCCTTAAGTTTTTGTCAGCATTTGTTGAGGTAATTCATTATTTTGGTCAAGATGATCTACAGAGTTAAACAACTTTTTTCTTTTCTTTTTGTTTTCCTCGGTTGCTCAAGAACTTTTTTCTGCTGGCTTCTAAGGAAAAATAAGGCTGTTTTCTGTGTTCAGAGAACCACAGAGTATTTAAGAGTTATAAAGAACGGGGAGCTCCTACTCTGTTTCCATCTTTAAGTGTTGCTGGCCACGTGAAAGCTTCTACTGCATGAAGAGATGATGAAGGTGCCAAGTTGCACCTGTGTGTCTGAGGCTTAAGACTTTGTTTGTCAGAAAGCAGCATTGCTCAGTCCTTCCTGATGAGGTTTCAGCCCCTTCTATGCAGAGCTGCTGAACAGACTTGGTTCGTTTGCAGCGTCCATGTCATTCTTGGAATTTGTCTCATGGAACTCGTTGAAAGAATTCTCTTTTATAATTTCTCATTACTGTTCGTCTGTTGATAAATTGGACAAATATTTTCTTTTAATATATAAATGCTTATTGTTGTTCCTTGAAATTCTGATTCAACACATTAGTGCATGGCCCATGTAATTTATTTACTTTTAAACTGGCATATTTTGGGCAGTTTCAGCTTTTTTAAGATTATTCAGGAATGTGAACATTGGAATGGACAACTGGTCTTTACCATTTTGTCTTAGAAGGTCTCAGACATCTACTAAGGCCTAATATGTGCATAGATTTTAGCTAATATATTGCTCTATTTGAAAGGATTGATATTTTTACTAAAGTAATTAAACCAGATCAACTTCATGTATGTATATGGTTATACTAATGTACTATTGAGTTATAAACCCATAGAGTTGCATCAGTATAAAATGACATAAGTCCTTCTTTGAGGGAAAGGAAGGATAGGGCTTAAATTTGTATATTTCAATTTATTTGGAAATAAAGTGTTACTTTAATTTCAATTTTAACATACCATTAAAGCTGCTCCACTTAATAATATAGTGTGTTTAAGATCCTAGCTATCAGTTAGCAAATCAAATAGAAGGATTCCTAAGGAGGGATAGATGTATGTCAGATATTGAGTTCATTTAAGCAATGTAAGTTGTATTAGACATTTGTCCCAGCCTATATTTTTCAGTGCAATGTATATATACAGAGAGAAGGGTACATTTCTTGAACTACAGTAATATTCACTCTCTTTGTCATAAGAAAGGAGAGAGTTTGCATTAAACAGGTTCCTTTTATGTTCTACCTACAAAATTTCAAAGAATGCTGAACAAATGAGGTAGGAGTTTGTACATTTGTGCATCAAAGAAGTGCTTGAATACTTTCTTATATGTATAAAGGTACATTGTAGGGCACCCTCAAAGAAAAGCTATATTCTGTAATCAATCTGCCTCCATGTGAATAATTAAATAATGTTTTCCAATTTAGAAATGCTTTTAAACACACTAAAATTGTAAAACACCCTGCTGAGAAAAAAATTAATGGACTAGTTGCTAAATGGTCACTGCTAAAGATATCATAAATGCAGAGTCATTACAGTAATCACAAACTGTCATTTTTAGCAGTATTTAGTATTTTCATAACAGATCCTACCATATTGATGGTGCTTAGATAATGCAGGAGCTAACCAAAAATTCTTTTTTATATCGGTATTTTATTTGTAGATTGCAAAACAGTGAAACTTTTCAAGTACAGTGGATCCCCTGTTATTAAGTAAGTTGAGCTGGGCAGTTAAAAAAACTGGTAAGTTAAGATGATGGAATTACATTTTTTTTAAATTTTGAGACGGCTGTGTCAGCCATTGGGGTAAGGATAAATTCAACAGTGAGGAAAGCATGAACAGTTTTGTTCAGTGGCTGCAGTTCAGTGTAATGATTGAGAAATGGGTATATTAAGACTAAAAGAAATTAAGTGAAGATACATAGAAAATCTGTGTGAAAGGTATATATATTATATTTAAATACCATCTTGTCTGTAGATTTTCTGAAAACCCTTTCAAATGGACCATTTAATACCGGATAAGCATAAAATTACTACAGGAGCTGTTCTTCAGTGTGATTAAGTGAATGAAAGAATTATCCAAAAGTCTTTGATTTTGTGGTAGTATTTCTGGTTTAGTTATCAAACATGATCTTGACATAAGAAGTCTTCTTAAGGGGTTGAGGTTTTTTTCTGATTTTGAGTTAGAGAATTTGTTTAGGGTTTTTAAACACATCCTAATGATAATTTGTTTATTCATTAAGTTAATGTACTTATTACCTGGTTTCCAGAGGAGACTGGATTTTTAGAATTAAGTATAGTTTTTTACTCCTGTAAAATGCCAGGATGTGTTGTTTGACACTATTTGAAGTTTTGCATGATTTAGAAAGAATTATGGGTAAGACTGTCTTCTTCAGCTGCCCTTGATAGCCAGAGGGTTCTTTGTATCTTATTTCTTTAGCCTATATACCCAGTAGTTTTTGGCTTAGGGATTCCTGCCCCTTTCAGAAGAGTCCAAGGTCGTGTATTAAATCAGCGGTTCATTTTCACTGCCTTATAAACAACTGGGAAGCCACAATGCAGCTTCTGCAATGAGGGGGACAGAAAGAAATCCCCAGTGACTTCTTGCCTGGCTTTGCTCTTATCTTGTGGAAACTTTTCCTCCTCCTTGGACATGGTAGGATGTGAATTAATAAAGTATTGAATTAAGGTTGTCCAGCAGAAACATGCTACGATCTGTTTAGATAACTGGCATGATGGAAGCTTTATCACGTTATGGTAACACAGAGATCTTTACTGTCACATACTCCACTTCCATCATCTCCCCTGGCACCTCTCATTGTCTTAACAGAAGCCTCCCCAGCAACCAAAAAGGTTGAGGTGAGATATAGCTCCAGTCTAAGTAATAGGACAGAATACCTGCAACTCCATCTGGTGATAGGGGAAGTGTGGCATGGTGGTTTCTCCTCGTGTGAAGATGAATACCTCCATTTATTCTCTGTTAATTTGGGAAAATTATGTTTATTTTTAAAGCCTAAGGAATGTTTGGTCTTAAAACTGCCAGATCGACCTGGATCTGAGGTTGTACCTTCTTCCTTCCCTCTAGGGAATGCTCTCCTGGACTGGTATAGGGTGGCCTAACTCTTGCCTTTTAATGACTAGCCTGAGGAAAGCTGTTAGTGGTACCAACAGGGAATCCATCTCCTGACAGGATGGCAGTGATTTCACAACTGTGCCAACTATGCTTACATGAAGAAAAAAACTCCCAGCAAAATAACGGCATAAATTGCTACTGCTTGCAAAGCTACAACAGCAGAGTAATGTAAAGGAAACTAATTGTATACAATCCTCTTGACTAGGCAGCCTGCTGAATAATAAACCTTCCCAAAGCCAGCAAGGCATATTCATGCAATAGCTGATGATTTTCTTTGTGCATGCCTTGGTTTATATTGTGTACACTGCATATGTTTATATTTATACAAATGTTGCTGAGGAACAGAAGCCTGCTGTAAGCACCCATACTCTGGGTATGCCCGTATGTGTGTTTATATGTGTCTGTGTATTTGTGTGCATGCACACATGTGTATGGATATATGTCTGGGTGTACGAGAAGCAGATGCACTGTAGGCAGATAAAGCAGATAAATATAGATTCAGATAGAAGCAAAAGCCTATAAATATAGACACGATATAGAGTGAAAGCAGGCAGATCAGCACAGTTTCGCTATTACTTGCCTTCTGTGTAATAAAAGAGTAGCTGACACTAAGGGGATGACACTGTTGGCTCTCAGCAAACAAAGTAAAAAGGTAAGAAAACTTCCTTCCAATATGAGCAGCAACTGTGACAGAAGATTTACTATATCTAATATTTTGCTTAATACAAGCCATTGTGTAGTTTCTTCTGAAGTCAAAGCATAGCATTTGTGATTTTACCTTAAAATATGTATGTAAAATAAAAATCCTGACCCACAGTCTGAAAAAGTGCTACCTCTAGTTTCTATTTTAATTTTAATTTGCAAACAGCCTCACTCACCGTGCTTGTCAACTTTCTGCGTCTGCTGTACAACAAATCTTCTTTGCTTCAGGTCCTACAGTCTCTCGAGATGAACTTGGGTGGTAGAGTATTGAGGAAAGCATTTAAGTTGCAAAATTAACTTTCAGAAATAATGTTGAGTGTGTGCACATATATGTGTGCCTTCTGTTTGTATATCTCTGATGCCTAACATTCATTATTTCTCTCTCTTTGACTAATCCATAGCTGTAATATAGGTAGTTAAAATCAGAAAAGTCTTAACCTTACTAGAGATAAAGAAAACTTCAAAGCTATTTAAAGGAGGATGAAAAGTCAATTTTTTCTTATTCTATAGGTCTTTGATGAGGTTTTTCAGATAAATCAAGATTGCTGGAATATGCCTGAAACTTGTCAATGCTGTGTTTTATTCTTCTGTGTGTAATACAGGTGGTATTGAGGAGTTTGCAGCAAGAGGCTGACAGCTGAGAGTTTGGCATTCTATTTCCAGCTTGACCACTTGCTTAGAGTGAGATCTTGCACAAATTATTTAGAATATATTAACTTATTTTCCCATTTTTGAGTAGAATTAATAGTAAATATGTCACAGAGTTGGGTAATTGAATAATACCTTGTTTGGTTAATTGGTGTTGTGATTCCACTGGAACTACTCACAGGGCAGGATGTTCATAAGAGTCTATCTTTTGTACAAAGTGCTCTGATAGTCCTGAGTAAAAATGAAGGGTTAACAGTAGGAAATACTGCTGACGGTATTTTGTGTTGTGTTACAAACAATTCACTTGTTTCTAATTTATTTGTGTTCAAAATTTGCCATTGGCTGGTGAGTATTGTCAAGTTTCAGTATTCTGAGGAACTTGCAGCAAAGCAGAAGAAAGGCAAACACCACCAGTGTATATTCATGTTCGGACCAGCCGTACTTAGTATGACAAAACAGAACCAAAGACAGAAAATTAAAATGTCAAGTGGTGAAAGGCTTACTGTGGTATTTAGCTCATGTAATGCAGGTTTTCCTGAAGTATCTAGTCTAAAATGTTTTTTTCTCTGCACATAAAAAGAGAAAAGGCAGCTCAGACTATCTGGGTTTTGCTCCTGAACGAATTACTTGGTTTGTTGCAAGCCATTTTCTACTCAGCTTTCTTATTTTGATACCTGAAAATAAACTCTTCCAGGTATATTTTAAAATACTCAGTTTACACCACAGTTTCCTATCACCTAGGTACTTCCTGAAAATTTGATTTTTAAGCCACATGAAGTGTCCTGTGAAGGTGCCTGTTTTTACTGTATCTATTGAGATACTCGAACCAAACTCAAAGAGGAGTTTGAAGTCATGTGTATATGAACAATGAGAAGATGTGGGAAATGCCTAACTGATACAGGAGGTGTTGGCACTTCCTCTTGTCCCTGAGCTGGTGATAAAGCTTCATGAAACAAGGAGCTGCAGACTTGGTTCGGGTGCTGCAGCTGGTGGTGGCTGTGGCAGCAGCAGCTCCAGCCTCTGGGCTGGAGGATGCTCTCGGCTCTGGGCACAGCTCTCACACCTCACAGTGCCCTCTGCACTTCAGGGATGCCTCAGGGGAGTGATCTACCCATTGCCTGAATATCTTGAGTTACTCAGGCTCCCTCAGGATGAAACCTGTGTGTTTTACGAGTGGCGTTTGAGAGGAATAAGGTGAATTAATGTGATAAATTGCAGTACTTCAAAAATTAACTGGCCTATCCTGTAAATTCTTCTGGATCCCTCCTAATCTTTTCCTGTGTCTGCTGCACAGTGTAAAAGTCACACTGGCTTCAAAACAAGATGTTGCTTTCAGGGAGCAAAACAGATACTAAGGTTTGTTGGATGAGGATTATACTGATCCAACAATTACTTTAGAAATACGGTCTTTTCAAAATCTCGTAGGGAATATCTGGAAGGAAAGTTATGCAATCCCAGAAAGCATTTACTGTGAACTCTGAATTTTGTTTTCTGCTTCCTCTCCCTAATTCTGAAAAATTAGTAATTATTTACCAGATTAAATTATAAGATTAGATTGCTTTTGCAGCAGGGGAAATATAAATTTAAAGAAAAAAATTACTCTTGATCTAAAACCCCACGTGTTGATTTCAGTCTGGATCAGATCTTTGGAGCTGAGTTACAATCTTGAAAACTGATGTTTATTATGGAAACACTGACATAACCTCTATTCTTTTGGTTCTGGCAGACATGGCAAAACTATCCAGAGACCATTTTTTCTGAGTTCTTTTCTAGTCTCCTTGGACTTTGCTTTCTGAGTCTTTGCCAATTTTACTGCCATTCATGTTGACTAAAACCCTCTTGGAAATATATCAGTCTGTAGGAACCATTAGGAAGTAATACCATTACACATGTTTAATAGGTTAGCTGAGGGGTGGGGAAAGTTTAGCAACTTCTGCTGTGTCATGGCCATTCCAAAGCAGTGGAGTCCAAAAGGTTCGTGTGAAAGAGAAGTTGGTAGGAGAAAAGTAAAGGTGAATTGCCAAGAAAAGCATACTTGTGAATTACTTTTGTTGCAAGTAAAGTCATGTTGCACAAGGGCCTGCAAAGGTTTATTGATTCTTTAACTAGCAGGAACAGTTGGCAAGCATCCCTAGTATATTTAGGTTTTGTCTCTATCATTTTAATATTTTTTTATTATTCAATTTGCCATTAAAAGCCCATGGCAACCTAGCACTGTGCTTATGTCCTCCTACAGTCATTAAAAAGACAGAATCTGTTTTGAGAAACATTAAGCTTACATACAAAATCATGAAATCCTAGAGTAATAACTTGTTTATAACCTTAGTTTCTCCCTTATGATAGTCTTTAATAAGAAGTCACATTGTTTTTCTGCAAACATGGAGCTAGAGTATCTTTGAGACATGCAAAAGGCACCTGCTATTAATGTGTTTCACTAATCAAAACCCAAAAAATCTATCCAAACCAGCTGCCTAAAATAGTGAAAAATAATGTTACTTTGTAGTTATGTTCTCTTGTACGGAGAATATCTATCAGAGACATTAAAGAATGTAATGTACATTTAGATAAAAATACAAGGTTTTTTAGCACACACATGGGCGTTCTTTTAGTATTTTCTGACCTAAATGTGTATCCAAGATGGTATTCATAAAAGGTCTGGTAGGATTTTGTAGGTGTGTGTAATTTTAGAAACTTAAGTATTTTCGTCAGAGTAGAAACCTTTTTCTTGAAAGAAATCTAGCCAGTATTGACTTTATGAGTCCATTTGTATTTTCTGTTGTTTTCTGTGCTTTTTCTATAGATAGTTTCAGCTCTTTTTCCCTTTCTCTTAAATCTCTGGATGGTTTTTTTCTCATTCTGTATGTACAAAACAGATGAACTTCTGTTTATTCAAGTTTCCATGAAATTTAAGATTAGGTAAACATTAGGAACAGAAAATTTATGTAGTGAAGTTTCCAACATTTTTGGGTGATTGAAGGCAAGTGGGTTATAATGGAAACTTTATTCAGCTTAGCTTGATAGCCCTCAAGAACAGAATATACCAGATCTGAACTCCCTTATTTGTATCCTCATATTTTTAGGTGAATCAGATCTCTGTTTGAACCTGATATGTAGAGTCCACAGCTAGTTGCTTACAGTCTGACATGCTAAAAAGGGTTTAAAAATAGGTGTACTCTGGACAATGATAAAGCAAGCACAGCAGGGTTGGAGCTGCCCTTACCAATATCTGAGCTTGGCTTCCCTTAGCTGTTATTTCTTTAGTCTCTTTCTGTATCTATTTTATAGAACATCCATAATGCATTTTGTGCTTATAATCTGCATCCCATAAATTGAGGATATACTAAACATCCAGACTAAGTGGATGAAAAATGGTGCTGAAAAATATGGTTTTTTTCACATGCAGTCTTCTCAGAAGAGTGCAGGTTTTCATTGTTTGATGTGCTGGTCCTCTGGTTCAGCCTTCATGAAACACTCACCTTGCATAGCAGCACTCAAAGTTTGGTTGTGGAGCATCGTTTCTAGTGGCTGCATGACAGGGAAGTAGAGTTTGCCTTCTAGGTCTCATTTCTTTCCCCCAGCATTCCCCTGGTGTGCAAAGGAGATATGCCTGAGCATGTTTTGAGTTGGCCCCATCTGTATTAGTAAGTGCTTAATTCAGGTTGCATGACTAGGTCGCATTTAATGAAGACCTTATTCTTTTCCTTTAAGGGTCAGTTTCATTTTAAGACAAATCAGACTACTTAGGCTGCACGTGACTTTTTGTGTAAAACGTTTCTGGGTAATTTCAATGCAATTTCAGTTATGTGCAAACAAAATGAATAAGCATGTGCAAGACAGTGAATGAATGTTTTCTTTTCCTAACAGCCTGACAAGAGATCCTGACCGCATGCTGGCTGATAGTACCATAGTTAATGTTAGTAGTTGTGGACCTGGGTAAAAGAAAAAAAAAATAAACAGAATAGTCAGAAACATTGCATATCTGTGTAATTTCCTTAAAACAGGGTTTGCCTTTCTTATAACATGGAGTTTTTGTTTGCTCACTGTGCTATTTTAGGACCTGTAAAAATGTCCGATGTCGGATCTGTGAAGGAAAAACACATTGCCCATTAAACACAATTTGAAGAAAATAATATGGGAAGTGTGTGTCTTCCAGTAAAGATAATACAAAAGAAGTTTTAAGAGCATTGATACTTGATTTTTTTTGATTATTTTATTTTTTTTTTCTTAATCAGCACACTCGGTTTCATTTCTGGTGCGAGGCTCAGTGTCTGCTGTGGCTTGTAATAAACTTCGTTTTAGTCTTTAGTCTTTCAGCGTACTTTAAAGTGTGTTAACATGCTTTGAAATCCCACTGACTTTATTAGAGAAATCCCCCACCCAATAAATAAATGGATGCCCAGGAGTCCAGTGTTGTGCCAGCCTGGTGGTGTTCCCTTGCTTTGTGGGACCCAGTGTCAAGTGGGAGCAGGCAGAATCTGCCCAGCCGTGTCTCACCTTGGAGGCAGAGGATTCAGCAGTGTGATGGGGATTCACCTGTGTGAATGAGACAATTCCCCCTACTGACTCAAAGTTATTAAAGGGCTAGAGGCCTGTCTGTCTAAACTGGTGACTCCGAGTGTGGGGGAAAGACAGTACAACATGAATATTTTGGCAGGCTTAATAAGATAACAAAGTAGGTTGAACTTCCCTTGTTTCCCATCTCTAATTCTCATATTTCCATGTCACCCAATCATCTCAAAAAATCCAAGGCTTTGTATTGCATACTGTGCATAGTGTCTACAATTTCTGTGCTCCTGCAAGCCTAAAATAGGTCCTAAAGAAATTAGTAAAAGGTTCATGTATAGTATTACTTAAAAAAAAATAATTCTCTTTGTAACATTAATGGACCTTCATGGTCACTAAGAGCTTGCTAGGCATCTTTATACCTGGCACAAGAAATGTCACAATGGCATTAATTGGTAGGTTTTGTAGTTTATAATAGGATTTGGGCATGGGTGTGTGGGAGGGAAACCTTACTTTTTACAGAGGGGTTTATGGGTTTTGTTAAGCATCTACCTTCTACCAAAGGGCATGAAAACGAAAAGGTTGGGAAAATTGCATCTAGTTCAGAAAGGCACAGTGCTGTTTTTCCATGCTTTGCTTCCCTCTCCCCATGGCACATACCCTAAATGCACGTCCGTGTCACCTCTGTGCACGGCTTTGCGCGTGTCTCCCTCCTCGGTGAGAGGAGTAGTGTAAATCAATAGTAAACGCTCGCCGCCCACTCCGCGCTCGGTTACGCAATAGCACATACCGTGTACACAGAGACAAAAAGGGAAAAAGCACACACAGGCTTTACATTCAAAAGCTCTTGCATAATTTTGCTTTTCTACAGCCAAAGAGCCAAAAAAAAAAAAAAAGGAAATAACAGATGGGGAGACTTGCAGGGTTTTTTTCCCTTTTCTCAGACTGTACAGAGGCGAGCTTGTTTGACATCCATGGTCATTTCTAATTGCCCCGTGCTGCACATAAGCAAGGCAGGCTTGCTTATGCTTGAAAATAAGACTTTTTTCCAGCTTCCATGATGCGGTGCACTTCTCAGGTAATACGAGACAATCTGTTATGAAGTGTTTAAGGCTGAATTGGTTATTTGTTTAGTCGTAATGAAAAAAGAGAAAGAAACACCTCCCTTCAGCTATTCGATACATGTTGCAAAGCGAAAGAGGGACGAGGAGTAAGTGAAGTTGGATTGAATTCTCTGACCTTAGTTTGAGCTTTTTTTTTCTTTTAATCTTTTTTCCTGTCTGAAAAGCAAAATATCTCTCAATGTAATATTTATGTAAAAAGCCAGTTATGTAACTCTCGCCTGCCTTTCGCTTTTGTTACCTCTCTGGACTGTACAGCTTCACTGTTTTTCCTGACGACAGATTGTATTAAAACCTCCAAATCCTGATGAAAGGAAAGAACGACAGCACAGACTTTAATTTTGAGCCTTTTTAAGGGCTTCAGGCTGGAAGACAATGGATCTATTTAAGATCTGGTTTTGGCTGGAGGAATTCTTATGGAGTATTTTCTTGTCACTGTGTGCTCTGGGACATCCCTGGCTTCTGCACAGTGTTTTTGCCTCTCTCCTCCTCTCTCTCCTACCCCTCCCTTCAACTTTTGGATGTATACAATGAAAGCTTTTTCCCTTTCCTCTCTTGACCTTAATGCAAGTGTCAGATCAGTCTCTGTGTAACAGCAGCAAGTGCAGAAGAACAGTGAAATTTTAGGTTGTGTTGAACTTCATTAATTTCTATCTTAAGTGATTGATGTCCATAAAGATCCAGAGATTCTTCTAATTAGAATTGGTTGGGATATTTTAATTTACTTCTGTCAAATGCAAGAAAAAGTACATATAGCCCTGCTAAAATAATAATTAAAAAAAAAAAAGAAGAAAAAAGAGGCATTCTGCAGCTTCAAGAAAGGGAAGAAACGGATCAGTAATAAAGAAAAGTTCATACTTTCTTTTCAGTTCATACTACAGAAAGAATTTATTCCTGTAGCTATTGCAACCAATTTATTCCTAGTTGTGTCCTCTGAGGATCTGACCTGTTTGTGGTTGCGAGCATTGTGTCAGGGTTTGTTTTCTTTTGCCCTTTACGAATCGTTCTTGTCTGTGTGCACATTCTTGGACGGATTCTTCCCCAGTGTAATGCTACTAATTCTGTTGATATGATGTCAGGAGTCTATTAGGTCAATTATAAAGTTATAGGGCTCAATCCTTGGTTATTTTAAAGTGTTTTTCTGTCGTTAGAAAAGAGCCATAAAATGAGTGTGCATGTGAATTATGCCTACTTCAGGCATAATAGAAAAAAAATTTGAAGCTGACATCTTTCAACAGTGATCCCTGAGACAAACTTTAAATGAAACAGGGTTTTGTGAAAACAGGAAGTAGAATATTTTAAGCTCTGTAAGTATGTTTTAAGCTGTGCAAGTATATTTCACCAAGCTGCTGGGGAGTACACATATATTCAGAAATGTATTGGAACACCTGGATTCTGAAACCAGCCCTTGCTTCGGCTCTGGGCAATGAAAACTTCTTCTTCCTCCATTTGTGTCTCAGTAAAGAATCACTTAGGGATTATACTGGCAGATACTGTTTTATTGTGCCCTTTAGAAATATTCTAAACCGATTTTATTAATGTTTATAAAACCAATTCAGTTACATAGGGAGAAGGCATTGAAATATTTTGTAGAGGTTAAAAAATTATTTAAATTTCAGGCCAGTGTTGCCACACAGACCAAACTGTGGACACCAACCATATATAAGATTTAATAGCCCTATATAATGTAATGATAACATATAAATGAAAATAACCTCGGTCATCAGATGATTAAATTCTGGAAGACTATCCTGTAGGAATTACAGGGCCTGAAAACCTATGTAAGAAAACCTATGTAATTGTAAGGTGTGGCTGAATCAGCATATCAGTAGCAGTTTATAACACAGTTGCATGCAGTGGAGGAGAGTAACCTCCTTAAAATCCCTTATCTTGGTGTCCCTCATAGCTGTCAGCCGTTTATAAAATGCTTGGAAGATGTAAATGCTGTAACTTCACAGAGAACATGCTCAGTAATGAGTCCAGTGTTTGACTTAATCAAAAGGGTGATCATTTGTCTTGGAGTGAAAATTACTTTCTGCTTCGTCTTTTCAGAGTCTCAGTCTGTGAGGTTTTTGTTGCCACTGATTGCAATGGGAGACTTATTTGGAATAGGTGTACTAAACCTGGTAACTTTTAATGGCAGACAAGCAATTTCCTCTCTTAAAGGCATCTACCTGCTTTTCAGTTTCTGAGATATTTCTCTGAGTGTCACTAGGTTACCCCTAACTTCCAGGTCTTCATTCCCCAGCTTTGCTTTGTATGCTTGGGTAGGCTACTATCATGACACTAACCTTCCTTAATGGTCAAACAAATATTTAATTATTTCCTGAGTATTTTCTAATTTATAAAGGGAAAAGCCCTTGTAAATGCCTGCTGCTAAAACTCTGGTTATATATGCACGGTTGAACAGCAACCAGAACGGGGGAATTTTGTGTGTTCTGCAGAATGGAAATCTAATTTTAATTTATGGAGGAGAGGGTGATTTGACTTGACCAGATGCTAGACATGCAACCTGTGAAACTTCTGTCTGCCTAAATTCATAGGCAAAATAGGCAAAAGGGATGGTTTGAACAGTTTCTCAAATGAGATGTTAATATTCAGTTTTAATGAATAAGTCCTCACTTCACAACTTAAAAAGACTCTGCTATTTTATTTTTAAACATAAGCTGTTTGAGTCCTGTCTCTGTGAAGATCTGTGCCTGAATTTTCTTAAATTCAAGTTTGTTATTTTAGAGAAAAGGTTAAATATGAACCCTAAAGATTTAAAAACAGCAACAAAAATGAAAAGAGCTCTACATTAATTTTTATTTTAAAATTTCATTATTTCTCTTCCCTGACACATACTTGGGGTTGGGTATATTTGAAAAATAGCTAGCTAAATTATTTTGCTGTATCCAGCAATGTGCTGAATTAGCTATGGTAGGCTTTTTATCTAGCAATTATTCTGCAAGGTTTCCTTCCTCCCTCCCTCCCTCCCTTCCTCAGAACAGTCGTTTTTGCAACTCTCACACTTTGGTTGAAGTTTATGACAATTTTGTGTCCTTCACTACCAGTAATTCATTGCTAGCGCCTTCAGTAGTTTCACTGGTCTTTTTGCCTTGCAGAAGTCCCTAGGAAATGCTGCAAGAAGCAATGTTTTCAGAGTAATTGTAACAGAAGTATCAGGCCTAGCTGCAATGAATGTTCCTGCAGTCCTCCTTTTCAAAGCCATTATCTGCCACGTTCACAGCAAACAGCGCAGCTGGTTCATTTCTCCCGGAGAGAACCCGTGTGTTCTCGCCCTTTGCTGTTTAACCCCTGTGTGCAGGTGGCCCTGGCACCTGCAGGGAAGGGTCACCCCATCCAGTGCTGTGGAGGAGTTGTGGGCATGTGTGCAGTGCCTCCAGCAGGGTCAGCACCTGGATGCTCCCTGCTTTTTCCTCAGCACCGTGTTTAATGTTTTCCTGTTGTCACTAAACGAAGCAAGGGCTCTGTTTGGACTGAGTGCCTCCATCAGGGAGCCCCACGAGAGGATGTTCCGTGCTGTCTGTCAGAACCCCTGTGGGCAAGGAGAGCAACCTCATTTGCTCATGCATTTGTTCCCTGGATGTCTGGTCTCATCACTGCCAGCTACTGAATGCTCATTTGACTACTGAATGAAGGCTGGGGTGGGAAGGACGTTTAAGCTCTCTTCACCTTGTTGATGCAGAGGCTTAAAAACAACTCTTTAAGAAGTGACCTTTAATATCTGTAGTGGAAGAGAGCAGGGAAATGGACTTGATGATCTGGAAGGTGTGCTCCAGGGTAAAATCTTGTAAAAAACCTCACTATTTCAGTTAGTTCAGTTTCTGTGGGGACTCAATTTGAGGTATTACTTCATAATTTCAACTGAAGAAACCTCTGACTTGTGTGACTTTTTTGGACGTGTGATGAAACTCACCCCTTTAGGGAAGTTCTTGCAGAGGCAAGATACAAAGAGAGTTTGTCTGTGTAAGCAGCTGAGAGGATTGCTCGTTCCCGAGTTTGTGCTGATTTATATGTGACTGGCTGCAGCAGAATAGATGGACTTGCTGCTTTGACTGTACTGTGAACAAGAGAGAAATACACTCAGTTGATCATGTTTTAAAAATAAATAATGACGCTCTTCTTCATGGAAGGACTGTGAAAAGATATTAACAGGAAACAGTGCAGAAAGCATCTGAAACCACCTTTGTCCATAGTTTCCGCTAGATATATTTCTTAAACTGTTTTTCTCTTCACATTTTTTATTAAGTATCCTGGTTGCCTTCAGCCCCTTACACCACTGGAACAAAAAAATGACAAAGTTTCAATCCCATCTTCTAGGTTCCATCTAAATATACATTCCTGATTAAAGAGCGTCAGTCGCCGCTGAGGCTGGAAATGGCCTGCTCTGCTTTGAGGAAGGGGGAGGCAGATCACTAATGGTTGCTCAGGCTGTCATGTTTCTGAGAATCAGCTGTTTTTTCTTTATACTGCAAAGATTAAACAAAGAATGTTAAACATTTCCCAATTTAGCACTTATAATGGAAAGCGGCTGTAGGGCCACAGCTTGCTGCTGCAAGGGCAGGCGTTCATACGAGGAGTCGCTTAAAAAGGCTTTTATTTCCTTTGAGGGCCTATCCATTCTCCCAGCCCGGCCGCTGTGCTTTGCAATCAGGTGGAGGCAGCTTTAAATTTGTACTTTCATTTAAGTAGGAGCTAATTTACGTTTGGAAATGAAAGTTAAAGCATCTCAGCCATCTGCAAAGTGGAGGAGGAGGCAGTGGGTTTCTTTAACTTTTCAAATCTCTACAATCCTTTTTCACACCAACAGGCAAGCAAAAATTATCTTTCAGAGCTCCTATTAGTAATAATATGTAGTATTAATGATCTAATTTCTTAGCTTAAATTCTTTCTCTTAGTTTGTAAGATATACCTGTTGGGTGAGTTCGGTTGCCCTTAATAAAAAGTTGTAGTCTGGAGTGCAGCAAAATCACATTTTTGACCTCCAGACAGCACAACTCTCTCTGTAGCAAGCATCTACATTAGGGGTTAAGTGGAGCACTGTGACTTTCTGTTTGTCATAGTAAAGGCAAAGGACAATTAAGGGTGACTGGTAAATAAAAAGAAAAAAAGGAGGGACATTTTTGTATACTGTCATTGTATATACTTTTATCATGTTTGTTTATCACCCTTTCTTATTTTTCAGTTTTACTTGAACAGTTCATAGTGGAGACAAAGAAATTGTTCGGTCTTTCTTAGTTAAGAATTTCAGTGTTATGCTAATATGTATCTTATTTCCTGTCGAATGAAATAAGTGTTATTACAGTTAGTTAGGTTTTATTAACAGAGCAGCTAAAAATGTCCTTTGCCTGCCTCTCCATTGGCTAGTTTTCAGAAATTCAGTAGTCCTCTGTCATCTCATAGGGACAAGAGCTAAACTTCTTCTATAATTAAACCATTTTCAGAAAAAAATATTTCTGGTTTCTTGTATAAATTGTAAGCACCGTAAAGAAATCAGATATCCTTTTTCTGCCTTCTCCAGCCTGCCTGCAAGTAGATTTTGTCTAAACAAAATACCCTTGTGCTCAGCTGTCACAAACATTTGTGTATTACTTAGATGTCTACATGAGTAATTTCGTTTGCCTCCTTCAGTAGCTTAAATATGTTTGTAGATGCTTGCCCACCTTTTTGTTTCTTAAGGCAAGCTTTTTGCAATTATTTGATTTTTATAACTCGAAGTTTGAGTATAAAAAATATCTTCTTGTGATTGCATTTCTTACAGAATGTTGGCATTTTTGGACTGTGCATCTGTTTAGGCACGTGGAGAAAGACAAGACTGAGATCATGTAAGTCATGAAACTGAGGGTGAATAATCCATATTTTGTTCTTTCACCATTTCTACAATTTATACCCAGATGCAAGTAATAAACCAAAATGAAGAAAAAAAGCAACTAGTTAGCTTTTATTTTTAAAGTGATTAATGAAAAGCAAAGTTCAAATGAGGCCACAAATCCTGGTGGTGCACAATGGGTTGATTTATTTTGTAAATAGACCATGGATAATTAACCATAAAACAAAACTTTTTTTTTTTCTTTTCTTTTTTTTTTTTTTTTAAATTGCATAATGACACTGGTTTCTTTTAGTTGCTCTGTGTTGCACAGAGGGATAACGACTTATTCACAACTGGTTGCAACTAGTTACAGCCAAGAAAAGAAAAATCCCAGAGCAAAGAGAGGAAAAAGGCTGTTAAAACCCTACTGCACTTGCAGTTTCATAGTAAGGCATTCACTAATGGCTACAGACTGGGAAAAGTAAGAGTAGGTATTTACGTACTCTGATGGTGTTTGTCATGTTATCCCATGTTTTGGCTCAAAACTCACAAGAAAAAGGCAGCTCCTGCAGCTGGCCTTGTAGTCCGCAGTTTTGTATTGACTTCTAAATAGAATTATTTATGCTTTGTTGCAAGTTTCCATTATGTGTCTTAGTACTCTTGACACTGAGGGAAAAGTCTTCTGGATAGTCATAGTCTGACTTGCTGCCAAGTCCTCTTGTGAGCCAGAGAGTGATGCTAGTTTTTCAGATATGTGATATGAGAAAACTGTCTGCCCAACATCCCCAAAATTTGTCTCTTCATAATCCACAGTCATCTGTGGAAGGGATCTCTGATGCCCAAGAAGGAGAAGGTCCAATTTGTTGTGAAAGTACATTCACTACTAATTAAAACTACCAGCTGGGATTACAGCCCTGGAGACTGTAAATAAAGTAGAGCATGAGATGTTCAGATGATAATATGGCCACTTTTGTGGTGGTTTGTAGTAGTTGCCAGTGCTTAGATTTGCTCATTTCCTGCCAATTTATATTAGAGTGGAGAGAAGGATCATGTAGGTAACAATCAATATGCAAGGGGTTGGAGCTGCCACACAGCAACTCACTATATGGACACCTTAGCTTGCTCTCCCATGCCACGTGTGCCTTAAAATGCTTTTGACTGTAAATGTAAGACCTGTAATTCACACAAAGCTAAAATCTGTGTTCGTGTCGCCTGTTGGTGCAGCTGTGCTGTGTTTCACAGATGGTGACTCTAAGGGACTTGCAAAAAGCCATCCTCACTCCAAACAACAGCCTGGGTAGGCAGAGGTAGTGGGTAAAAGTGATCATCACTGGTATTGTTTTAGCTGTGTTGACTCAGTTTGTTACAGCAGCATTACAGACTGGGGTTTGTAAGGGCTCTCTGTCCGACACTGATTTGTGGGCATGCAATTTCCTCTGCCAGTTTGGAGAATTTCTTTGTCAGAATGTACTGTGAGACTGAGGAGAGGAGAAGCAGATTATTAATGTCTGACCATCACCTCTACCTGCTTGAGCTTAATGCAGATAACTGGGAATAAGGATTCCGTGTTTTCAGTCTAGACCCCGGTTACAAGGCAGGATCTTAGATCAGTGCTTTAAACCAGAGAACTAGAGAACTGATGAGTTCCCACTGTGTTACTGACACTGGTAACTGCAACACATGGGCTGCCACTTGTAATCTGCTTTTAGGCCAAAGAGTCAAGTTAAAATAGCACTTAGTTTGGGCAAGAGGCTTCTGTTGTGGGTGGGAGTCGTGCTGGGGGCAACATCAGCATTGTACTTACAAACAGCATTGCAGTGAAGACAAGACCCCAAAAATAAGTTAACTCTCCAAGGCTCAATGCAGTCTTTGGCTTCTCTGCAGGTCCTCTTGGAAGGGAAGCCAGCCAAGGTCCACTGTGGTGGAGCTAAAAGGATGAGCCTGGCCCATGGCATCCCCCTTGAAATTGCTTTTTGTCAGGCTCGTGCTTCTGGGAAGTGTGGCAATGTATGGAATCTGCTACATACTGTTTATGAGTTAGAACTTGATTTTATTGACTAACAGAGTCCTTGTATCTTGTGACAATCTTTTTCTGTGCTTTGCATCATGCCAAAGAGACAGGGGAGTGGTGTTGGCATGTCTTTGTATGAATAGGTCTGTCATTAAATATTTGAAATAGAAACATCTGAAATAGATCTTGCCTGAGAAGAACAATGGGATAACTAGAGAAAGCCAGTTTTCTCCAAATTTGCTTTTGGGGCTGGGAGTTTTAAGCAAACAGAATTAAAAAAAAAAAAAAAGAACAAAGAGAGCAGGTTAGTGCATGGACTTAAAAACAACAAACCCAGGGAGGCGTGAAGGGAGACACAAGGAAAGTTAAAAGAGAAGAGTGGAGGGATGCTTAGCAGAGGGAGGGCTTTTCTTGTTTGTTTGTTTTAATAACTAAGACCAGCTAAGGGAGAGGGAAGCTGCTGGTAAAAGGATTGAAAGTCCTTTGTTCAGAAGAAGCACTGTTTTGTAAAGGGAACCTTTTTCATTTGACATGGATCTAAGCCTGAGGACCATTGACTGCTAGTGATGAGGATGCTGAGGCATGGACATGCATTTGGGTATTTCTTGTTTTCTCTGGTCTCTAAATCTGTATTTTTATTTTGTGCAGGGTGAGGGTTCAGTCACCTTCCTCAAGCAGTTCCTCTGAAATCTTACTGTTAGGAAAGGGTTACAGGCAGCCTTTGCTGCAGGCACATGCAGGTAGGGTTTTCAACTCCTTTCAGGTTGTGGAAAGTGTCAGGAGATGGGTCCAGTATGCAGAACACAAATTCAACAGTCTGCTTGGTGTGCTGCAGGAAAAGCTCTGTTAGAGGTAATTGTAGTTCAGGCTTTTGAACAAGCCTTTGTATTTCTCTCTTGTGCTAATAAGCTATTGGTGATGATATGCAAGCCAAACTCCTTATTTTAGCCATTCTTATCTCCTCCCAAGTACCTCTCCCCAAATCTAATACCTAAAAAACTTCATAAGCAAGGTAATCCCAACAGTTTTCCTCAAGATTTTGCCCATCTCAGCCTTGCCAAGTGTGGCATCTGATCTTGTAGTAGGCAGGTTCAAGTTCTGGTTAAAAATGCTTTCATGGGGGACTAAGCAGTACAGTTGTTTGAATATTTCTTCTCCAAGCACTGCATTCAGAAATTCACTTTATAAAAAGCAAAAAGTTTTTGGTTCTTACTGAGATTCTGACCATGTTACAGAAACACCTCACCAAATGGCATGGGAGACAGCCACTTCCCATAAGCATCTCAGTGCTGAAACTGCCAGGGGTGGCTGGCAATGATGTGCTGTGCTTCAGCTCTCCTTCTGGTCTTCCTAAATGAACAGTTTCATGTGTTGGCACTCCTGCTGCCACCTGATCTGGGAGAAAGCCCTCAGTTCTTCCCTGCTTAGGCCAAGATTTGTCTTATAGTTTCAGTCAAGCTTCACATGACTTCATGGTATTTTGCATTTCAGTAATTTGCAAATGTATGAGCAGTGATCAAGAGCTTTCTTAGCAGGTGAAGCGAACAGTTAAAGGAATTTTAGATGTTAAATATCTTACCAATCACAACTGCTCTTACATTTTTCTACCATTTAAGTTTAAAGGGCAGAGCAGAAACAACTGACGTCCCCCTCATTCCTCCTCGCTTCAGATCCTTCTCTAGGAGTAGGCCTGTCTGTGACTCTCAGTCTGCTGCTTTATCCTGCTCAGAACTGGTTCTGATACTTCCCCAAATGGCAGCAGTAATGAATGGTACTTGACCCAACAAGATGTGTGTTAGTTGTTACATAACTGGCTGTCTGAAAAAGCCTCTTACCTTTCATACATCAGTAAGCTCCACCAGTTCTTGGACAAGAGTAGCATATCAGCTGGATTCTTAATAATAATTAGATTGTCACTGATACATTGGTAGTATTGCAGAGGTATCACAAGCTTCTGAGGCTCACTAAAGAGTGCTGAAGGTCAGGACAAGAAGCACTAAAAAATACATACTGGTATTCTCTTTGTGTGGAAATATGAGTTTGTTAAAAAAAAATGCTTCCAGGATTCTTATTTGTTTTTTATATTCATATTTCCAGATAAAGCTTTTTGGCATTTGTGGAACAGAATTGCATTTGTTTCAAACTTTTATTTCAAAAATGTATTTTATGTTCTAATATAAAATTTAAATCAAAACTGAGAGTAGCAATCAAAACAAAATTATTTTGTCAAAACAACATTCAATTGATTGAAATGATTTTTTATTTTTGTTTCATGGGTAGCTTCGCAATGCAGTATTTAATTCAACTGTGAAACAAAAGCAAATTTCAAAGTCTAGCTATCCTGTGAAGCAAAAATATTGGGCTGTGTTTGGGCTCTTCTAGGTGGTGCTTAAAGGAGTGCTTCATTAGAATTCTACTGAATCTTTCTAATCA